>WOVY01012173.1:10000-69135 GCA_013436015.1 Rhipicephalus annulatus | reverse complement strand
AGTCAATCGCTATATTCACGCTGCTCTTTTCGTGCAGAGCACGAACGGCGTCCATCGAAACTTGAGCGATGCGCTGTATTCGTTGAGGAAGGTCATTGGGCCACCGCGAGTCGTGGACGCGTCACTTGACACATTTCCTTTTCCTATAAGCCTTTATAGCTACTCCGAGCAGGTGCGCACAGAGCATAAAAACCGTGAAAAGGGGGCACAAAGGGGCCGGGCAACTTCTATGTATAGCAACAGTTGGCGCGGCCTCTTTGAGAAGCTGTCGGTCAGAGGTCTCCGCGAGCCCGATGATGCATGCCAAAGCGCTCTGTGCCGCCGCCACCATTGCGCGTATATGTGACAGAAGTGGTCTCCCCCGACCATCGTGCAGCATCTGTACAGCCTTCTTCTTAGCTACGCGTCACCCGACCTCGCCCCCAGGCGCCCTGCCCACTTAAGGCACTCGTGGCGCAATAAAGCAAAACATAAATCAGGAGTATGTGTTACTTTTCTTTGTGCTTTTCGATTTGATATGTATAAGTCTCTTTTTAAAGGGAAGTGAATAATCTTTAGCCTATACCGCGATTCTATAACGATCTCCTGACAGGCGTCACGTGTATATTTAAGCAATATATATATAGTTACATTTATGCTTAAAGAGAAACGTGACGCCTCTCAGGAGATCGTTATAGAATCGCTGTGTACGCTAAAGAGTGTTCACTTCCCTTTAAAAAGAGACATATATACATATCAAATCAAGAAGCACCAAGAAAAGCAACACACCTCCTGATTTATTTTCGCTATATTGCGCCATGAGTGCCTTAAGCGGGCAAGGCGCTCGTGCCAAGTCAGGACTCACAAGGAAGTCAGAGAATGCCTTTTTTCTTTCTTAGAGTGTATAAAATGCCATACTACCTTCATAAACCGACATTTACTACTGCACGCTACAATAGAGCTTGAGGACATTTCGAAAAATTTTCTTGCGTACAATTCTGTCTTACTTACGCAATTCACCGGCATATTCTCCGCTCATATTATACAAAAACATTTTCAGAGATTGATTGATTGATATGTGGGGTTTAACGTCCCAAACCACACCATTTGATTATGAGAGACGCCGTAGTGGAGGGCTCCGGAAATTTCGACCACCTGGGGTTCTTTAACGTGCAGCCAAATCTGAGCACACGGGCCTACAACATTTCCGCCTCCATCGGAAATGCAGCCGCCGCAGCCGGGATTTGAACCCGCGACCTGCGGGTCAGTAGCCGAGTACCATAGCCACTAGACCACCGCGGCGGGGCCTTTCGGAGAGGCGAACGAAAGATGCCCAATACATACTTGAGCGATTTCGCGTGACGAGCGAAGAGATCGGTCAGCCGTCACTCGGCTTGATAGCTGACACTTCTCTTTATTTATTTCATTGCCCCAACTTATTCTTATACGCAGTCTCAGATATTGCGCTTATATATCCACATGACAGAAAGCTTTTTTTGAAGATGGCGCTCATCCTACCGTCAAAACTGTGTTCTTGGTTCGTTTCTGCGCTTTGTATCATACTTAGCGCCTATTGCTGTTTATGGCTTCTGGATCAAGAAGCTGCTGCATTGGGTATGTTTACCCGCGGGGGCAGAGTTTCAATCGAGCCATTTTACGCTATAGTGACTGCATGGCAAGCTCTCGCGACCAAGTTGGCCGATATGCAGTGGTTGAAAGTGGTCAATCCGTTCAGAGAGTACCGAAGCTTTTCATTGAATGATCCTTCAGCTCTACGAGTAGAATCCTACGCAAAGTTGCGGCACAAGCGAGCATCACGACCGGATAAGCTGGAGATTATCTTTTGTGTACGTGCTTGTGTGAACAAAGCCCAGTCTAAGGTGTATGGACGCATGAACGGAAGCCGATGGGACGACGGGTATGTTTTTCTCACGCCACCGTGACATCGTTAGTACATAGAGTTGCCAGTGAAGACCATAGATGTCTCCCACCTTAAATACGGAGAAGGAGAGAGAAGAACAATGAGCGACACCAGTGGTATTAACCGAAAGAGAAGTGTTAGTTTTGCTATACCCTAAGAGGAAGGAAATGGGGATATATTGAAATAATAATGCATAAATAAAGCAGGTGTACGAAAAAAAACAATATAGAGCAGGTAAACTTACAGAACCTAGGAACGTTCAGAATGTCCTTTGATAATCGCAGTTTACTGGATACGTCCAATTGTCAAAAATGTTATCGATGAATGTTTATCGTATTTTTTTTCGGATTAATCCTAAAACATGGAGCTATACTTATGCGGTATTTTAATCCGTAATCGCGGAAAGCGCTGAGTCATATGCCACGAGATCGAGGCTTTAGCTAATATGCAAAATACACTGCTATCCTATTATACATATACTAGGTTAAAGCAAAAAGAAAAATAAAATTAGGACATCAGTCTGCCTCACATTGTCACCACTGACGGATATAAATACGGAGATTTTTAGAGTCTCAGTTGGCTTCTTTGGCCATAACAGGCTTCAAAACGAACAACTTAACCCAATAATAATGAAGAGTCTCTGTATTCCTGCAGTAATCATAGCGCCGAACTGAAATTTAAAACTTGCTGTCACGACGGGGAGCGAGTTTATATATAGGACGAATCGAGATCTAAGCGTGTGGCCTCGCTGCCAAGTTGTTGCACATTGTAAGCCGCCGCGTGGATTTTGGGGCGACGATCGAAAGTTTGAAGGCACCATGTCTATGGCCACGACGACAAGGCTAACGCGTGCCGTGAAGAATTTCACCCTCGGCAAAACTTTGGTTATAGTTTTCACATTTTATAATAGAACATAACTGTGCTTGTTGATCGAACATAATTTGGACAATTTTTCGAGAAGGCTCTCCTGTGACGGGACGGGATTCATGTGTGAAATAAAAGCTCTTACACACTGCAGCGCATGGTGTTGTTAGCACATTGGTCTTCGGTTATAAAAGCTTAATGTTCACATTCAACCGTTGGAACATCGGTGTACATGTTTCATGTTAATACTGTTCAGATGTGCGCCTTGCACGTACATCGCTTGCTCGTGCATGCACGTGTATGTGGGTTTGAACGATGTTACTCGCTTTTAGACAGATGCAACCACCAACGGCGTTGTGATGCGAGGCTATGACGCCACTCGATTGGTACGGCCGACCAATTGGCGGTACCGATGTGACTGATGGTATAGCTATGAGTAAATGATGTGCCCATTCGATACAGTAAACGCAAATTTTACACCTGACTGCATGTCAGTCAGTCAAAAGAACTTTATTTTGTCTTGAGAAGAGGACACCGTCAGATGCCGTCTACGGGCCGCACCCACAATGGCGCCGGGAGGTTCAGGCTGGAACTCCTGCGCCTGAAAGTTGGTCAGTCGTGGCAAGTAGCACAATACAACTAGAAAGAGAGAGGGTAAAAGGGGTATCGACAAATCGCATTATGTGCAGTTGGGCGGTTAAGTCACGAAAAACGTATGGTGGCTCCACTACTGTGAAACTTGAGGAAGTGCATAGCAGGAGCCACGGCCTTCCGAGATGGCGGTCGCGCGGCCTCGCGACCGCCATCTCGGAAGGCCATGCACGAGCATGCAGCTACGCCGCCGCTTGTAGTGTTTCCACTGCTCCGTTTAACAAAGCGTTGATGACGCCTATGTTTGAAGTAAGCATGCAGTGTTTCCCCAGCAGCTCACGAATCTCCCTAACATGTTAGGGAGATTCGCAAACTGGATGAGCGACGTGTGCGGTATACTTACTGTTGAGCTTTATCGGCTTCCTGCTTGTTACGGCAGTTGAGATATAGTTTACTAGAAGTGTAGTTTGTGATACGCGTCGTCTGCAGCGAGTTCGGTGAGGTGGTTTTCCCCATCGCATGTAGCGATGCAGCGTCGGCGAATCGTATGGCGCATTTTCTCGCTCGGCGAGGAGTGGCGCCCGCCGTTGCGCGGTTCCGTAGTCAGACGAAGGTTTTGAAACGTTAGCGATATTTAGTTCATTATTGTGATTCATCATCATCATCATCATCATCATCATCATCATCATCATCAGCCTACGTCCACTGCAGGACAAAGGCCTCTCCCATGTTCCACCAGTTAACCCGTTTCTGTGTTTGCTGCCGCCAATTTATACCCGCAAACTTCTTAATCTCATCTGCCCACCTAATCTTCTGTCTCCCCCTAACCCGCTTGCCTTCTCTGGGAATCCAGTTGGTTACCCTTAACGACCAGTGGTTATCCTGTCTACGCGCTACATGCCCGGCCCATGTCCATTTCCTCTTCTTGATTTGAACTATGATATCCTTAACCCCCGTTTGTTCTCTAATCCACTCTGCATTTTCTTGTCTCTTAACTTTACACTTATCATTTGTCTTTCCATTGCTCGCTGCGTCGTCCTCAATTTAAGCTGAACCCTCTTTGTAAGTCTCCAGGTTTCTGCTCCGTAGCTAAGTACCGGCAAGATACAGCTGTTATATACGTTCCTCTTGAGGGATAGTGGCAATCTACCTGTGATAATTTGAGAGTGCTTGCCGAATGTGCTCCACCCCATTCTTATTCTTCTAGTTACTTCCATCTCTCTTGTTCGGCTCCGCGGTTATTACCTGTCCTAAGTAGACATAGTCTTTTTACAACTTGAAGTGCACTATCGCCTATCTCGAAGTGCTGCTCTCTTCCGGGTTGTTGTACATTACTTACGTTTTCTGCAAATTAATTTTAAGACCCACCTTTCTGCTCTCCTTGTCTAACTCCGTAATCATGAGTTGCAATTCGTCCGCTGAGTTACTCAGCAATGCAATGTCATCGGCGAAGCGCAGGTTACTGAGGTACTCTCAATTAACTCCTATTCAAAACTGTTCCCATTCTAGGCTTCTGTCAACCTCTTTATTGTGATTAGTTTTTGGTTATTTTGTTACTTAAATAATATTTTAGACTTGTTGTGCCATTTCATTTTAGCATGACCTGTTATGCCAGGTTGAGCATCATGTATGACCTGTGTTGATCATCATCATGCCCTCTAGGACATCATCCTCCACAGCACTTTTATATGAAGTGTTGTGGAGGATGACAAGCTGAAACCCTATAGAAGGCGCTCCGCACTTAATTGCTCAAAGTTCGCTTGTCGGGCGACTTCATCGAGATATGTCTGCCAGGCCGAACATCGGCAGCGTTAGGCCAAGAAACGGTGCTTTGTCGTGTGTCTTATGTAGAAGATATATGCATGGACTGACGACAAATATGTCGCCGTGGAGCTATGCGGAACGCTCGAGCATGTATAGTCCTCAGGGGCGTGCGCCCGAGGGAGTTAGCTTTTTCGAGTCACGGCCGCGTTAAGCCGTCAAAAGTGGGCTGGCAACGGACCGTTACGAGCTGCCCGCCGCGCAGTGATTGATGAAGGGCTCTCGGCCTCCTCCCCGAGCAAAGCACAACTTGCCGTCTCGGCAACCGGTTTGTGTTTCGCGCTCTGAATTCCAGAAGGAGGACAGCGCCCACGCGCCGTGTTCACGTTGGTTACACGGGCACCCCGCGTTTACACTCTCACGCGTTGATCGAGCGCGTATCTATTGATGAAGACGTTAAGTGATGCATGCGGTCAGTTTCGTTCTATTGATCTTTGATTGTATAACATGTCGAGTCACGAGTCTAGTGGAGGCACTCCTCGCTAGCTCGGACCCGTAGGTGCAACTTGCACTCCTGGACCACGTCCGGCAGGTGGCGCAAGCCAGTGGAGCCTCGGACATGGGGCCCCTCTCATCTAGCTCAATAAGCCCCTTCTTTTTTTCAACCAAAGAAAGTTACAATATATATATATGATCTATATAGATATATAGCTATATATATAATAGTATATAATATATGCGAGATATAGATATATATATATTATATAGATATATAGTACAAGCGCACCCCATGGCGGACGACGCTTGACCAAAGACCACCTTCGTCACGCCAGACGGCTTGTACGAGTTCAACGTCATGCCGTTTGGTCTATGTAATGCACCTGCGACCTTTGGGGACGCATGATGGACACCGTTCTGCGCAGCTTAAAATGGGTACACCGCGCTTGTGTTACCTCGACGATTCGTTGTCTTCGCTCCGGATTTCTCTCCACGCATCTCCAACGTCTGAAAGAAGTTTTCGCGCGTGTGAGCAATGCCGGCTTACAACTAAATCTGAAAAAGTGCCGCTTTGCAGCACGGGCAACTCACCATACTGGGGTACGTCGTGTTCAAAGACGGCATTATTCCTGATCCTGCAAGCTTCGGGCCGTGGCCGAATTCCCCAAACCTGCATCTGTCAAAGAAATGCGTAGTTTCGGGGGCCTGTGCTCATACTTCCGACGCTTCATACGAAACTTCGCCACGATCATATCACCCGCTGACGAAGCTCCTTGGAAAGTAACGGGACCCTCAATTCGTGGTCATCCGAGTGCGACGACGCGTTCGCCAAGCTCCGCCATTTGTTGACGTTGCCTCCCATTCTATGCCACTACGACCCTACAGCCCCGACGGAGGTGCACACGGACGCCAGCGGTGTAGGCCTACGCGCTGTCGTGGCGCAGCGGAAACCCGGATTCCCTGAATGTCGTAGCATATGCAAGCCGTACGCTCACGAGAGTCGAGACAAACTATACCGTCACGGAGAAAGAGTGCCTTGCGATCGTCTGGGCCCTTACAAAGTTTCGACTTATTTGTATAGTCGCCCCATTCGATGTCGTCACCGACCATCGTGCACTATGCTGGCTTTGATTATTGAAGGATCCCTCAGGTCGTCTCGCCCGTTGGGCTCTTTCGCTTACAAAGACTACGACATCCCTGTGCTGTACCGCAACGGACGCCAGCATGCTAACGCTGATGCCCTCTCACGCTCCCCTCTGCCTCAAGACGGCGTGCTTCGCCTCAGTAACCTCAATTGCTGTATCTGCCATCGATGTTGACATCCTCGCTACCGAACAGCGAAAGGATAATTGGATCGCCCCCGCTGATCGACTTGCTCTCTGATCCGTCCGCAACACCATCCACGCGTGCCTTGCGTCGTCGAGCTCACCTTTTCGCCATCCGTGACGGCCTCCTACACCGACGCAATTACGACTCTGATTGCCGGCGGGTGGTACTCGTCATACCCCGCACTTCCACCCACCAATTGTTAAGGCGTTTATTAACCGGCAACGAGCGAGAATATATAATGGGACAGTCACGGCCAAACACGGACTCTCAGTGCGAGCGGCGTCCTTGTTGGGTAGCCCCACTAGGAGGTACTCCATAGTTGGGAGGCTTCGCTACAATATATATATATATATATATATAATATAGATGTAGCCTTATCCGACGTGGTATTGCAGGGTGCTCTCGGCTGACCAGATGGTTGCGGGTTCGATCCCGGCTGCGGTGGTCGAATTTTCGATGGAGGCGGAATGTGGAGAAAACCCGTGCAATCTGCGATGTCAGCACACGCTAAAGAACACCAGATGGTCGAAATTTCCGAAGCCCTCCAGTACGGCGTCTCTAACAATCATATCGACGGTTTTTTCGGAGTAAAACCCCTGATATTATTATTGATATCATATGCCACGTGTGAAAGTGTAGCATTTAAGATTGAACGATGCCTCATTCCTGAACTGCCATTGCGTGTCATCCTGAGGATCAAACCTTTACTGTGCTCTATGAGGGCAGTCCTCTTGTGCCTGAATCGACAACACCTTTTACGGAAGCGTGCTGCGATGCTCATTCGGCAAGATTATAGGTGAAAATCGTGCGTTAAGTTTAAGGGTAGTGTTGTGTCTTCTTTAAATAACATGGAATAAGCATACCGAGAACATGCAGCCCTTCGCGCAGATATACAGGCAGCAAATAATGTGGGCTGCTTGCTTGCCGACGTCATATGTAAGTACATTATTATTTTAATAGTCCCTTCTGCCCCGACCAAAAAAAAAGATTATTTGCGTTCTGTAGCTATGTTGCCGCTTTCCGAGTAATCTTCAATAAACAATGGCTTGAAGGAAGAACATAAACTACTTTCGCGTGCTATGCAAAACAGCAGATAGTAATATTTATTTATTTATTTATTTATTTATTTACTCATTTATTTATTTATTTATTTATTATGAATACTGCACTCCATAGCTGGGATTTCGGTTGGGTGGGGGTGATTTACAATACATGACCTGGTTTAACGAAATTCGTTTGAACAATTACAAGCGCAGCAGAGTCACATAATTTGCGCGACCTAGAACACATAGTGGCCTATAATAACGAAGGAAATGCAGTCACACATGTTAAGTGAAGCTCAACTCGACATGCGTTGACGTTCCGCAGTTAAGGGGCGTGCTCAATACAATGCGGTGTCGGGAACGGCTTCTATGTTCAGCCCTCCCAATGGTGTGTGGCATTGAGCTTCCAACAGCCATAGGACTTTCTACGGTCGTTATCACATGTTCCTCCAATCGGTCGCCTTTATTATGGCCTGAGGGGAAAAAATGAAGAGTTGGCCCCTGGGTCACCTTATACGTGGTATTCCGCGGCCCACAGCAGATAGCGTGCTATGGTGTCTATCCCATTGCTGAGTACATACTTCGTTCGTTATTTGGCAGGTTTGGACGCTTCAAGAAGAACGTAATATCACGCGAAAATCAACTGCTCCAATGAATAAACAGTGCGATGAAAAGTTCGAGAGTCAACAAGTTGATCCGTGTATGAGTTGCACCTTGTTTCGTTTGTCGTATACACCTATCAAGCTTTTTTTATTTTCCTCTTAGCAAGTTGCTTGCAGGCAAATGTATATAATGAGCATCCTCATTAACTTTCGTATAGTTAGACTTTATCTCTCGAGTTTCCAACATTTGTCTGCACCCATGCACTGGGTATCTCAAGGTCAATCGTGTCACTGCAAATATTGAGGAGGCCCTGCAACACTTTTTCAAAGCAATCATCAAATGGCTTCATTGCAAAAGCGTATTGGCTCACGTCTAGACTGTCGGAAAAGTTTTTCGAATCTCTCAAGTAAAAGCAGAAGTTAGAGATTTGCCTTACGCTTTAAGCGCTTTCTTTCTCCGAAGTTTTCGTACCAGCGAGCATACTGAAAACAACGCTGTAATGGGGTTGACAAGGGTGCAAGAAGATGCGCCCTTTCGTCAGCGCGCGTCCTCCTCCTTATTTCTTTGCACGCGCGGCTTACTTTCAGTGTGATCGCGAGTGCACGCGCGGGCACGTGGCGGCATCTCGCGGTGACCACGGTAACTATGCAACGCCCGACACTGAAATCAGCCAAGTGTCGTGCACTTAAATTGTGTATATGGCGCACCGATTTGGGTAGATGACGTCATTTGCAGAGAAGAGGGAGTGATTTACGGCTGACTGAGAATTCATGGAGAATTTCAATTAATTGCCATTCGCACGTCCACTTTATGAGCTATATATGTGCACACATATGACTCATGAATTTGCCGCTGTAGCTCAGTAGAGTTTAGGGCGCGTTATTCGAAGGTCGTATGCAGGTTCGGTGCCTGCCCGCGGCAAGTTATGTTTCATCGTCCGTGTTTACATTACACTTTGTACTAGTAACCTCCCCTTATATTTTCCTGACTGGGCATCATTGTCTGCTAGTTGTCATTATTATAGCGTTGAAGAACAATAAAAAACCCTTAAATTTTGACTTATTTTTTAATTAATTACCAACAGGTTAGTAGGATGTGACAATTTGTTTTACAACCCGAAAGTTAGAAAGTACTACTTATTCTTTAAGAGTGTAGTTCGTGCTAGGTTGATTACTAGCTGAACATCCACGCAGAGGGTTTTAGTAAAACACAGGCAGTCACATGCATGACATGTCGTCGTTGGCGTAAGTCTTCCATCCCTTAGGGGTCTTCTCGTGGCCTATATAGCTTTCCCGCTCCGTATACAGCAGTACGTTGTATACGTATACACACTCTGGTCTTATAGGCTCGCCACCATCGCTTCGCAGTCATTTGTTGGGCCTACAGATGTCTTCTTCATCTTTAGTCGACCAGGAATGAACAG
The DNA here is from genome assembly GCA_013436015.1 of Rhipicephalus annulatus. Lineage (NCBI taxonomy): Eukaryota > Metazoa > Arthropoda > Arachnida > Ixodida > Ixodidae > Rhipicephalus > Rhipicephalus annulatus. The sequence goes on along the minus strand of WOVY01012173.1, from coordinate 59,123 downwards.
TGGCATTTACCCTATTTCTGTAGCGCATAACTGTTTATGATGGCGATAGTTTTCTGGTGCTGAACAATAAGGGATAATTCGCTTAACATCTTCGCTGTTCAAAGTAGAACCCTCCGGTGTTCAGCGCCACTTTATATACATCTGTGTGAGTCATATCTTTCCGGTGGTTTTAACCCATGGCATCGGCAGTAGGTTATACGTATCGCAGCTTCGTGTCGGAGTTACGCTCATTCCGTATGTGACCACCTCTCTGACCACGACTGCATGTGGCTCCTTGTATGGCGCATCAGGCGCCCACCTTGTGGCGCCACAATCCCCAATAATAAAGCGGCACTTTTGCTGCGGACGTGGCCGTGTTCGCAATTACCGTAAAATCCCGCAGTGGCTACAGTAGCAGAACTTGCCAAATTTCTGTGCCACATACGTTTTTTTCCCGTGGAGTACCCTTCATTTTTAGTGTACCAGTGGTGATTAGTGGAGTTTGCGTGCACAATTTCTGTGGCACATTCGCGCTATATGAAGTTTTGCTCACATAGGACGGGCGGCTTTCGATTTCGCATGGCCATATTCAGCTTCACTGTGCGCGGTGACATGCTGCTGCTCACTGTCGGGGTTTTCGAGTCCTTGGACCCGCTTAAGGTAAACCTAACACCTTCTGTGGCCGCGTGTTCAATAGGTGACCAGTAAAAGAGCGAGGGATTGTGGGATGTGGTCGTCTGCTGCCGGCTTCCGGTTCGAGAATAGCAGACGATGGCGAACCGCTTCGCCCCCAACCTCAGATTATTCGGGATTCGCGTGCGTGGTCACCCGTTCATCTTCGTCCCGATAAACCATGCATGGTCAGTTGTTCAGTCGTTGGCTGCTCCTATACTCGAGCGTGAAAGGCAAATGCATGCATCGATTCCCATGAAACGAAGAAAGCAAAATGAGGTGGGCCGCGTCTGTGAAGAGAGCCACAGCGACAAGTATACTTTGGGTACCGAACGTTTAAGTCAGAGTGTGCGAAGACCATTTTATCACAGGTACGTATGTATTACGCACTAATAAAAAGCTTAAGCATGAATTTGATGTGATATTATATGGATAAATAAACTGTCGCGCAGGCGCACCTAGCAAAAATATTATGAAAACGCGCGGGCGAAAATACCTGCCATACGAGATGAGCGCCGGCAATCGCACCCATATATGACTAAAAAGCGCGAAAGGTTCACTCAAGAATAAGTTTACACGAAGCGCTGTACGAGTTCATTTGCGTTTATCTTGGTTACACTGTGCGCCAGAATGGCACACAAAGTAAGAACTGCGTTAAACAAGCGCAGGGTTTCCACTATTCAGCGCCGTCTATGTCCAACTGTATTGTGTATGTGCCGCCATGCGTCACAGCTTGATTATGATTAGCGTTCCAATAAGCATCTGGTTTCGACTAAGAAATGGGTGGTCGAAATTTCCGGAGCCCTCCTCTACGGCGTCTCTCATAATCATATGGTGGTTTTGGTACGTTAAACTCCACGTATCAATCAATCAATCAATCAATCAATCAATCAATCAATCAATCATCAATCAATCAATCAATCAATCAATCGACTACGAAATATATATTTTATTGCGCGCTGAAGGCTAAAAAAAGGATATCTCAACGCGCTCAATAAGTGCTGCGCTTCATTCCGATAGACCGACGATGTCGGCCGAAGCAGCGATCCCGAATGAACTCTTATAGCACACTACTACCGTCTTTCGCATCCCCCGATATCTTTAAAATGGTGATTTTTATCTGCAGTAACGTATCCACACAATGAAAACTGTCTTCTGTATCGAGTGATCTCCTAGCGAAACTGACAGTATACCCAAAGCTACATAAGAGCATTGCAGATCATTTTCGTGTGGTGAAAAGGTTTTCTTATCGGTCATAGCTCTCGTAGCTTGTCATCGACGCAGTTACGATTAGAAGAAACAAAAAACCAACTTCTAAAGCACTGACATTGCCACAGAAAGATGCTTTTTTATACGGAGCGCACAAAAATGCACGCGTGGCGCTGCTAACCCGCATGTGGCGTCGAACCGGAAGCCATCGTATCCCACAGTTCCCTATTCCATAATACCGGTCACCTATTGTTCGTGGAAAATTCGGAGGCGCGCGTCACGCACCACGTGTTACTTCAAATTGGTTGAAAGCAGTGTGCACATTTGTGCAGGCATCTACTAACTGCGATTTACCATCTTTCTGCAGCCTACTGATGCCGAGGATCACTTTGCTGAAGACATAGCACGTTCGACTATCGTTCGATGTCCCGGGTTTCAGGACCAATATCAAGAGTAATTTTTGCTTTGCTCCAAACGCGTACAACCAAAAACAAACTGTGCATGCTTTTAGGGCATAACATTTGATTCTTTTTGTTTAATGACTGTAGCTGACTGATCTCTAAATAATGATACATTTAATTACACTCTAATCACCATTTATTACTGAAACTCACGTAACACAACACATTCCTTCATTTTCTTTCTTTGAATGTAATACTGAGTGCCTTGGGATCATGTTATGCGATATTGACGCATTTGTAGATAGTGCATGCGTCATAATTCGTGCCTGAAGGGTATAGGTGAACATCTGAGAGGGAGAGAGAAACATTATTCAAGTCCTCAGTGGACCGATCAAGGAAGGTAGACCTTATGGGCCTTATAATATCCAATAGGTGACTCCAACAAAGTCTGAACCGGAAGATGGGGTCTTTCGGTGACAGCCCGTACATTTTTTGGAAAAGATTCTGTGCAATGAACAGGTGCCTAGGTTTTCACCTACGCGTCGCCACCCCCGGTGATTGTTAATAAGTATCCGATGTTCGTTATCTTGTTCAGATATCAGGATGTCCATTAAAGTTATTTTATTATAAAAAGCAAGAAACGCCATCTACAGTAATAGGACCTTAAAACAAACAGGATGTTTAGAGACATGCACGGGAGCCTCGCCCGCAATCGATCAATCCAACAGTCAGTTTTTTCCATTCATTCTTATACAGCATCCCTGTTTAAAAAGGAATAAAAAATATTTGAAAGCCAGGATTATTCCCCAACAAAGCGCCAGTGCCCTTTTTCTCACGTTCCGTGCAGCTCGACTCGGTCGAGGACTCAAGGCGACGAGAAATCGCCCGGAAAAAACATCGGCACCGGCTTTCTCCTCCTCTTCCATTCGCAGCGAGAAAGAAGAGGCGCCTTATCTCTCCGGCGCTCACAAACAGCGCGACTCTTTTTCCGCTTCGCTGTTTGCCGCTCAGATAGGAGAGCAAGTACGTTGCCATCGGGCCGAGGGGCGGGATTTTGTTACGCGCTCGCGCAATAAAACGCTATCTGGTGGTCGACATCTCGGACGCAGTTCTCCGTGCTACTCGAAGCGTGACGAGGCCACGTGCACGCTACGGGGTGCCAAGGCGCGCCCGCTTTTCATTTCGTCTCTGGCGGAAAACCGCCGCAGGGCTACATATTCGTTTAGGAGTCCTCCCGTGTTGCGCACTGCGCCTGTTCTTAATTAAACTAAATGCGGTCTTAATTAGATCGAAACAATTAATCCGGCTTGTATTTTACGTTCCGAAATCATGAGCTGATTCGCCTGCCTTGTTGAAGGCTGAGGGTTAATTCGGGACCGTAAATTACGTGCACACAAATACGAATGTCTGTGTGTTGTTGTTGTTTTCTGCACATGGCTCGTACACAAAGGAGGGGATTGGCCAATCGTGAGGTGAATTTGCCCTATACTTTCTGCATTGCTTCATTCCTTACAAAAAAACGTTAATTAATAACTTATCACGTGAAGTGCCAATAGCGAATTTGAAGGAAAAAATGAGACCACAATTTAGCAAGAAAATCGTTTAGTTGAAGTAATGTATCCCTGAATTGCAAATAAATCGTCCCTGCGGCTGTAACCCATTGAAGAGGCTCCAAATGAAAGAAGAGCAGGTTCTGATAATTGAAAGCCTTGTTTTTGAAAAGGAGGTGCTAGTATGCTTTACCTGAATAAATAGAAATGGCGACAATGTAATAAAGAATGACTAATCCTTCCCTCTTGATTACAGTAAATGCACATAGGGGAATTCAACAAACCCGATCTATGCAAGTAAAAAAATGAGGGAGTTAACGCGGCAACGAAATTTTGTGATGACAACTTCCATCATCCTTGAATTAGACAGTTCACTGCGCCAGGGAAATAACAAGTTTGTGTATTCTGGAGAAGCCGTCAGTGCAGGGTCTGATAAATTTTGCCTGATTTTAAACGCGTGAAATCGCGCCACCATAATGCGTACTGTAGGTGGGAAAATAGGAACGATGGATGTCGAAAGCGATGCCTTCGCAAGGGAATCAGCCATTTCGTTTAACAACAAACTTTTGTGCCCTGGTGCCCAGAATAATTGAATGTTTCGGAGATGACAGGGAACCAATGATTTAAAAAAGTTTCAGTACGGGTGAGCAACCGGATGTGGACAGAGAAGAGCACACTGATAATGAATCAGTTACGAATGCTACGACTGGGATCGAAGTATTTACCTCTCGCAAAGCTAGCATTATTGCCATAAGTTCAGCCAGAAAGACAGGAAGAAAATCTGGTAAGCGAAGTGAAAATGACCAATCAAGTACGGGACAATATATCCCAACGCCTGATTTTTCATCTGATTGCAATGCTTCCGTAGCAATAATGACATTTGTTGACAAAATATTTGAATGTTCCTGCATTAAACCATTTAAAATGCCTGTAGGTAACCGCTTAGCGTGAGTTGGGAAGATATCATAGTAAACAACTTCTGGAAACTTGTTGCACAGTTTGAAGCACATCACGAACTTGTATATATAGAGGCTCAAGTAACGATTCAACAAATACTATTTGTGGTTACTAAAATCTAGGCCAATGCACGGAGAAAAATAGGTCAGGATAGGAAATAAAAATAATTTGATCAGGGTTAAAGGTTGCTTCATATAGTCGTAATAATGTCTGCACACTAAGAATGTTACAGCGACATAAAAGGGTTGGTATTCGTACTTCAAGGTATAACATTGCATTGGCAGTATACTTTGGAAGTCCTAAGCAGAGTCGTAAAGCCTCTCTTACCAATAGAATGAGCGGCCGAAGCAGGCTGGTGCACCAGAAAAAAAGAACGCAGCCAAACTCTAACACAGGCCGGACATAGATTTTATATTTCATCAATAGTGCCTTCCTTCTCACATACATAACTCCAGGGTATTTCTATCACTGTACTTGCGGGATATTTTGCACGTTATAATTAATAGATATGTGCACAGGATATTTAACAGGAAAAACGAAAATAGCACATTTATTGGTATTCAGGTTCAACATCGATCCATCCAGCCAATGTTCTAGTTCACTTAGATATGCTTGCAAGATATTGTAAAGACAATGGATGTCATGTATCATTGCAAAGTCACGCTCGTAACTATCTGTTCCAGCACTTTCGACATTGCCTTTTTTTACTGCTGCTTCAATAAAATTCAAAAGCTTCTTCTCACTTAGTGGTTCGTGCCTCGAACTGACTCCGGCATATCCAAAGGCCCTATCCCTCACAAGTGTTATCGCTTCTCGCCACGAGCTACGACGCCTGTCAATTATTTCAAGCAGTTGGGTTTCGTTGGATCTTCTGCTGCATTTGAAGTAATTAGCCGCATTATTTCCCGCACAGAGGCAGCACTTTTCGGTTTAGGCAGTGCACTTCTTCTACGGAAGGGCATCGCCACAGATCCGGCAACGTGAATTTGATTTTGCAGCCCTCTACACTGCACCAAAACGCCAACATGCAGTTTTGACACTGCAGGAAAGAAGGAGAAGCGAGGCGTTCGACTCTCAAAATGAGTGACCATATTTTCAACTCTGATGAACAAGAAGTGCCGGAAAAGGTAGCGATAACTGACTCAATGGGGATTTTCTCACCGTTAACTAAGCGGTTGCACCCGTACACAGCTATATGACCCCAGTATCAGACAGCTTTTCCAGAGTCTCAGCGGGCGTTAGTCTATAGAGTCGACTCCTCGCTCAATTCCCTTAGTGCACGCTAAACGAGGCGGGATAAACGCACTCACCGATACCGAAGCAAATGTCTTGCACTTTAGGATGTCAGAAACGCATGAAGTATCTGACGACCTGCATACCAAACCAGCTCTTCCGAACTGACGAACATCAGTTATCAGTTGGAAGTGCGGCGGCATGGCCTGCAGCTCCGCCTGGATCGCCTTTGGGTTGTTGAGCCTAATAAATTCGCCATGCTCGAGGGCACCACCACAATAGGGATGCTGCCAACATCACTGCGGAAAAAATATTCCAATGGCAAGGGCTGTGCCCTTGGCCAGGAGACAAATTAGACATTACCACTGATTCCATCGCCTAAACACGTAATATGCAACGTCAGTTAGTTTCAACGAGTCTATTTCACCCATGGCTCAGCCAAACCACCGTCCGAAAAAGTCCGAAGCAGGCGTTCCAAGCCACCAAAACTGGGCCTCGTCAGCGCTTTTGCTGTTGTTGCCGTCGTCGACGTCGTTGTTGTTGTTTCAATCCCACAACCCACATGCAATAGCTGATCGCTTCGGCGTTGCGTTGCTATGTTAGAGGATGCGGGTTCGATTCTTTGCGATGGCTGCCGCATTTCAGCATGAACTAAGTGAGAAAACGTCAGTTCACTTAGATAGAAAATGGCGGCTCCCCTTTTGTATACATGTGGGAGTCACCCGTGATTTTCCAAAAGAGAGTCAGTGCGCGACTCTCTGAAGAGAGTGCTACTCATGTGAATCTCACACGTACTTACAAAGTAAGAGTCAATCAAGCACAGCATTCTTTCCTAGAGTGTAGGTGCACGTCAAAGAAATTAAGAAAGTCAAATAATCGGGAGTCCCTCGCCTCGGCGCGCCTCGTATAATCGCGTCGTGGCTTTGTAAAGCAAAAACTTCATCATCGTCATGATTAGCCTGGCTACGTCCACTGCAGAACAAATGCCTCTCCCATGTTCCACCAGCCAACTCGGTCCTGTGCTTGCTGCTGCCAATTTATATCCGCAAACTTCTTAATCTCATCGGCCCACCTAACCTTCTGTCTCCCCCTAACCCGCTTGCCTTCTCTGGGAGTCCAGTTAGCAACTTTTATTGACCAGCGGTTATCTTGTCTACACGCTACATGCCCGGCCCATTTTCATTTCCTCTTCTTGATTTCAACTATGATATCCTTAACCCCCGCTTTTTCCCTGATCCACTCTTCTCTCTTCTTGTCTCTTAAGGTTACACCTACTATTTTTTTCCAGTGCTCGCTACGTCGTCCTCAATTTAAGCTGAACCCTCTTTGTAAGACTCCAGGTTTCTGCTCCGTAGCTAAGTACCGGAAAGAGGCAGCTGCTATATACCTTCCTCTTGAGGGATAGTGACAATCTATACCTGTCATAATTTGAGAGTGCTTGCCAAATGTGCTCCACCCCATTATTATTCTTCTAGTTACCTTAATCTCGTGGTTCGACCCCGCGATTATTACCTGCCCTAAGTAGACATAGTTTTTCACAACTTGCAAGAACTTAGGATTAAGCTAATTCCTGATCATACCGTGAATAATTCTCTGTTCAACTAGACCGTAGATATTCATGCCTCCTGCATGGATTTTTTATTGACTGTGTAACGCCTCCTAATAATGTACTGATTCTTGGACGCTATATCCATTATTAACACTCCATGTGGTTTGTTTGTGGGCTGCAGTGGCGTAGCGGTTACCGGGCTCGGCTACTGACACGCAGGTCGCGGGTTTGATTCCCGCATTTCGATAGAGGCGAAATGGTATAGAGGCCCGTCTACTGTGCGAATGCTAGTGCACGTTGAAGAACAACTGATATGGTCGAAATTTTCGGAACCCTTCACTACGGCGTCTCTCATAATCAATTCGTGGTTTTACGACGTAACCACCAGATAGTATTATTATATCACGCTTTATTTGGCTTCATTATCTGTAAAGTTTCATTTGATAGTGTGTAACAAGAACAGGCACTTCGATCCGCTCTCCAGTTCTTTTCTTCACATGTACTTGCATGATATGGACGCTCATAACACTGTGACACATGCCTGAGTTTGTTATACGAGCATATGATTCGGCGTGGTAATAACAAATACATGGTACTCGCAACAACAGCCGTGAGCGGTAATCTCGAACGATCACTTTCAGTATATGGTCGTGAGACACGGCCTTGTTCGTGTCGCACGCCTCTCAATATGCGAAGATATAGCGTCTTAAATGCGAAACATTTCTTTGGTACTGAAGGTACTTTGAGCGTCTGTCTACGTACCTATCTGTCGCCGCCAACGCTGGGTGCACCTCGTGATCATCCCCTTGCCTGGCTAAACCAATATTACTACGGGAGGTAAGATGGTATGATGGATATGACTCGCTGGTCACGACATGGATAATGTCGCAATCCCACCACGTACGTCGTCAAACACATTCCGCCCGACAATGGCACATCCTTATGGGCGGGTATATGTGCCGCTGGTGTGCGATTAAGTGACACAGGTGGTTGACAGTTAGTATCTATACCCATGGATGACGAGAACAGACATGGGTAATCAAACATGTCAGCATCAAGAAAAACAATGAAATAGGCAGCGTTGACCCCACGAATGTAATGAAATGTCAGGGTCGCAGCAGGAATCGAACCCGAGCATTTTGCGTGGCAATCAACCACGGAGCTACGCCAGTTCTGGGAACTACTTTTCAAATAGAACCTATGCTCGTGAAACGTCAATTGTGGTTGCAGTACCGGCGATGTAATTTTATAAACATGACATATGCATTCCTATAATATAGTACAGCCGTCACGTTCGGTTAACGCGAATTGTTGTCAAGTGCAATCCGCTGAAGTTGATTTATGTAGCAGTGTCAGGGACTGCCATACTGGCAAGCGCCAGCGTTTAGTTAACCGCTTGTCCGTGGTGTTGGCAACAACCAAGTTGCTGTTGGCATCGTTACGCAACTGTAAACAGCTGGTTATACAAAACATATGCGACTATTTAACGTGTGCCTGTGCGTGCTTTTGTACAGATCTTTAGAGCCACATCATAACGTTCGGAACAATAAAAATATTACAACGAAGTCACATTCCATCCGCATGCACATAACATTGATTCCAAAGGTATGTACGTGGGATCTGCCGAATTTTCGTGGGTATGCTATACTGAACGACGATAGAGATACAATGTTTCTAAAGGGTATGCCTCGCTTGCGTGTCCTTGCTGTGAAGAATGCCTTCAACAGGAGGCCACATTTAGCAGCGGAGATGTTCTCGCGCTGGGCCTAGATGAGTGTCCATGTTGCATGTCACGCATGTTACGCCCCAGTTCCCAGATACACCCATAAATGACGTGAGAATCTTAGTCGCGAATGGAACGGTATAGTCGCACAGTGAAACTGGAAAGTGCGGCTGAAAGTGCGGCTGGAGTGTGAATAGGGCCTAAAGTGATTGTAGCGGCGAAGGACGTGGCAGCGAACGCGTCACACGTGCCTTCCCGAGCACCTATCTCTACTCTACAAATAAATTATTCACAGACACCCACATCAAATCACAATAAGACGTAACAGAATACCACTAGGGAAGTATAGGAGAACCACCGCTTTGTTGATTCTTCAGATCTCACACGGGATACAAGTGGGGTAAGTTTTGATTTCTTGATGTCGATAGCCAACTTTCCCAAGCAGAAGCTTAAAAAACAAAAAAAAACGACGGCCTATTGCTGAACCTTCGTGGGAGCTTCTGAACTATGTAGCTCCTTGTTTTTTTCACAGTAAACATGCAAACCTTTTTCACTATAGACGAAAGAGGGGTTTGCGTCCGATTGGATGACAACCACATTTTGGAAATGAATAGCGACCTCTATAGCTATACGATTCTGTGCATCCGCACTCAAATACGCATTGCTTCTTTGTTTATATACAAGCTTCAGAGCAGTTATCAACAGAACAGCCCATCTGTATGCGTTGTTGATATCTGCTTGAATATCGTTCAGCGCTGGCTCCGCGAACATCCGGGAACATCCACCACTATCCATTTCACGCGAGATCGCGACACGCCGTGGCGTATTTGGCCATCGAGTCCGTGTTTATCACGTGCCTCGTTTAACGGGGATAAATCGACCGCTTCTCTCGATCGGAAGCTCGAATCGCGCCTGCTGCTCTTTTTATTCACTTCGAAAGTAATCGCTATAAGTTATGGCTACTTCGGCGAACCACGGCGACATCGCAGGTTGCGTTTTCAGCACTTAATGTGCCACTGTAGGCATCAATTACGCTGTTATGGCGCAGGCTATAATATTTTTGTTCTTGCTATCCCTCGTACGTCCTTACGATGTGTATCTATAGTATACGCTTTTGCGAATACCAGTTGGTTGTTGAGTGTTTGCCGTTACTTCTTTTTTTTTTCTTATTTGGGGGAAAGAAAAGCACGAAGTACATCAACTAAACGGGTTTTATTCCAAGATAAAATGTAACGTCAAGGCTAATTTTGTATAGCTTGCCGTTACCTGCGAGTAACCAGCCGAAAAGATCGCGGGGCGTAACTATAAACCAGACCTATAGCTGTGGTGATTGTTACTCTTGATAATCGGTAATAGGTGCACGTAAACTTGTATTATTAGGTATACAGACACAATTTTTTTGCTGTTACCAGCTGTACACTCTCTCTTTCCTTGAATGTTTTTGTCCACTTATATAGCCTTTTCTTTTTTTTCTTTTTTTTCTTGTAGTGAACAGTTTAATGTGAGAAGTTCTTCAACGCTCATTAGTGGATACGATAGCTATAGTGGTTTATATATATAAATAACTTCAATCAAATAGAAGTGATGCAGATTTCGTGAAATAAAGTATCTTGGCAGCGATGTGCGGATGTAATGTACATGCTATACTACGTCAGCATATGCTGGCATTTTCCCTCAATAGAGATCTTCAGGTCGGGGGACTTCAAGCTTGAACACTCACCAAAAGCCACCGCGGGTGATAAAAAATAATGAAGTACAATCGGGGGGACGGGAGGGGGATACATCTGAACTACGTAAGTGCGCGGCACCGGTGGTACAATACAAGCATGAAAAAGAGCACTTTTTATGTAGCCTTTGTTGAAATATTTCGTGGCGGTCGAATAAAAAACCTTCTTCAAGACAAGATGAGGGCATGGAGGGTTATACTCATCAGATAAAGAGCGATTTTCGTAAAAGTTATTGCCTCACGCGCGTCTCTGTGGCCACAGGATGCGCTTTCCTTTGAGTCATTCCTAAAACAAGCGAATGACCCCAGCAGGAGCGATGTGAACGACACTTCCTGATCCGACCAACATTTCCGGGAATGCCGCAACCACAGCTATATGGTTCCCTGCAGTACGCTTACGCATCACTTATACGTGTCAATACCACCGAGAAAAGGTTCCGTGTTTTTATGGGCGAAGCTCCCTATGGCGTGGCTTGTGCGTCCCGTTGTCGTATGTAACCACCGGTGGCACATGCCTCAGAGAGCGGTACTTGGAATGTCCCCTAGATGGCGGTACTTGTATATGATGAACACATGATGGAAAGATGTGAGATATGAAAGACGTCGCACTGTGTCTAAATCCCCAAAAGACACAAACCTGCTCTTATATAAATCGCTAATTCATCATTTATCGACTACGCTTCCGTTGTTTGGAATCTGTATAAGCAGTGCGATATACAAGAACTGGGAGCAGTCCAGAAAAAGGCGGTAAGAGTCATATGCCATCGTTACGACCGCAATTTCTCACCCTCTTATACTCCATCTTCATTGCAATTAACTCCGCTCCATTCGCGTCGCCGAATAGAGTCATTAAAATTCTTGCAAAGCATCGTTTCCTCCACGGTTAAACTGTCAAATAACAAGGAAGTATACATAAACTTCGCTCCACAGTCAACGACGAAAAGCTATCACACCCTAAATTTAAGGCCTTACTACGCTCGAATTAATATTTTCAAATACAGTTTTTTTCTCCGTTCCATCAAGAAATGAAATTTATTACCTGGTTCTCTTCGTTCATGCCCATCGCAGAGTTTTGTAGCTAAAATCTATAACACATATGTGTGAAATACGCTGATCTGTTTGCGAATGCTATTTCATTGTTCCTTTTTTTCATGTTCTGATATTTTTGCCCTAATGTTCACACGATGTTATTATGTTGCCTGTTCGCTTTATGCTCATAGTTTTAGTTTTAGTTGTGCTTTGTGTCTATTTGTACACCCACTCCTGTCATAGCGCCATTAACGGTGCAGTATGTGTGAATAAATAAGTAAATAAATAAATAAATAAATAATAATAAATAAATAAATAATTAAAATGATTTGCTAAAGTCTACAAATACTAAGCCCACAATACGGTCGTTGCCAAGGGCACGCTTTATTTGTTACTTGATGACTTGAGGTGATATGCGAAGGATTATTGGCGAGCTGCCATCTAATACGATCACGTATTACGGAACTCCAAACAAGCAAAAATAAAAAAAAATAAACAGTGTTTCATACTCACCGCAATGTCAACAGGGGGCGCTGACTGACGCTCCCACGTTTAAATGCACATATATACCCCATGAAGGGGACGGGGGATGACTGCCGCCGTAGCTCAGCGGTATAGAGCATCGGACGCGTTATTCGACGGTCGCATGTTCGGATTCAGCCGGTGGCAAGTTATCTTTTCGTCCACTTGTCTTTCTTTGCATTTACCCAGCAATTACTCCTAATACCATCCCCTACGCTTTTCCCGGCATTGACATTATTGTCTGTTAGGTCTTAATAATAGTTACGCTTTGTATTTTTCAAACATGACTTCGCGGCCGAGATAGACTGCGGGATCGATTCCCGTGAACACGCGTATATCATCTGCAAATTATTAACAGGGAATATAGTTGGGAGGTACTTTGAATTATTTTGAATTCGCGTGAGCGATCCACTCCCTCGGGCTGTTGACACCCTCAAAGGGGACCCTATAGGTGACCTGCCTACTTTCTTTTGTGACCACACTGCAATAAGTTACGATGACGCCATAGCCGCCATTTTTCTTTTGCCGCGTTCGCACCAGCAGACTATTTGTTACTCGGCAGCTGCGCGCGAGTCATGGCAGTGCCGCACACGTTGAAAGTTCTGTGTTTCGCGACACTGCTGTCCCGTTTTCTGTTCGATGGGACTTCTTGATGCCGACCATGCGGAAGGGCATCACAGTTTTGTGTGCTGATGCGTTTGGAAGTTGCACATGCTAGGTGGTTATATAGTTGTATCAGTGGTTAGTCTATATGGAGCTCTCTCAAACTGAAACTTAGACTGGTTGATAATGAGGAGCCTGTAATAATTATCTGTCGCATGCTGCAGCAAACGGTGTGCCGTGTTTTGTCTAACAGGCCTTCAGCAATATATTGCAGAAAAAATAATAAAAGCAAGGTCAAAATGATTGTGTCAGTAACCCTTCAAGTTCGACCTTATAGATTGGCACGTTAACACAAGCTTCTTTATTTCTTATGCGAGTCAGGCAAATAACTGGCCTCGCGAAGTGAGATCCGTGTTCATTTCTAAGCAATGCAATTTGTGTTGTTTCTCGCAAAATGTGCCTTTTATAGAGCGCTTTAGTGACAAGTAGGAGCGGAAAGGGCGGCTGCGAGTGATGTTGCACGTATTTATAAGAAACATCTCCTCGTTGAAGCGGCAAGTCTTGTTGCCTGTGAAAGAAAAAAAAGTAAAGAAAATAAACATTGAATCCCCACTCATGGCCTTCTTTTATTTTGTTCTTGTTAACGTCATGTTCTGTCTTATGCTTTCGTTGATGAATGATTCAATATTGACGTTTTTGGGGTGTTGTGGCGTTTTTTTTTTTCCTGGTTAACAGCCTCTTGATAACCTTTTGTTGTTCACAGACGTTTTGCTGTGTTCACATATCGTTGGCGTTGCTGTTTTGCCATTTTTATGTTGTGGCCTTCCATTGTGTTTTGATTAAGAGCCTTTTATTTTGGTCTTGTTAACCTTTTGCCCTGTCGTATGCTTTCATTAATGGGTGTTTCACTGTCGATGGTTTACGGTGCTGTGGCCTTTCAATTTTTAAAACCATGTGCGCGCTATGCACGTTCTGTAGACGGTATTGCTCACAGATGTCTCGCAGCTGCACTTCGACTCCACGGCGGGGCGAGCCTCAACGACAACGGCCGGACATGGACAGGAGCTTCATCCCGTAAAAAAAAAAAGAATATATCACGCTCTTTGTTTTTGAACATTGAAAGGGTTACATTAAGGGCTTAGTATACTGAAGAAAATGGGCTTACGTTGCCGCTTTTTAATGGCATATAGGCACGTAAAATTGACCAAAAGTGTGCCCGCTTGGCTGAACGTAGTGGCAATGCGCGCTTGGTACGAGGTGGGAGTATACCGTACCAGGAGGCGCCTGCAAAGTGTCACGTGATAACTATCTGCAGGCCAAGATGCTGCTTTTTCGCTCAGTGTGCGAACTCCTTTTTCGAGCAGGAGCTCTGATCACGATCAGCACTACGACGCTGGTTGAGCACTAAAAATGAATGCATTCGAGTCTGAGTATTAAATATATATTTCGTTTTTTGTTTGGGATAAGGAACACCATGTGTTATAATGAAATTTAGTTTGCGCTCACAAAACAGCACTTCCTATTTCAAAAATTCCCTGTCTTCCGCATACATGAAGGATATATGTTACAGTTTGTTGATGTCAACATTATTGAGAGCACAAACTAAGCGTGTATACGCTCTCGGCCTATTAAGCAGCTCACGACTGCCCTCCGATGTCTCGCCCGTGCACGCACCAACACATGGTCTCAGAGTAAAGAAGGATGTGCTTCATTCACGTGGGTTTACTTAAACAGCTGCAACTGCGCCCTATTGACAGTGTGCGTGATCCTGAAGTGAAGATGAACGGCACTGCTGCTGCAGTATACAAGGAACTGACATTAGCTTTCGAAGCTGACTTTACACCGTCATGCGAATCTCCTGCATGGTGGCCTCACGGCAAATCTTATCCATGGCAGGGAGCATAGACAACTATGAACAAGTTTGAAGCTGTGAGTAAATGCTTACAAGATATTTTATTTTTACATTGCATCAAATTTCGCATGGCGCACCTACTTATCGATATATGCTATAGGGTGACGTTAGGCTTTATAGTATCAATTATGGTGACGTCAAGCACTTGTGTGACTGGTCGTGATGAACTCGGCTACCTACACATATAAACAAGGTTGCTTGTGCATTTCCAGTGAAGTCACGGAGCGCAGAGGCCGTGGGAACGACACGACATCTTACTCAAGCGCGTGACGAGAAACTCCTACCGCGTCGTGCCGTCCCACAGTATGGACTACTTTGAAATATGTTAACATTGAATTTCACGACCCACTCATGCTTACTATAGTTTGCACATACTGGACTCTTGAGGTTTTGGTATTTAATTTGATGTGAAAAATAACAGGTGAAAATTTTCGTCTCAGTGCCCTTTCTTTTTATAAGTGTTCCGACTCCTCTCTCTCACTGCATTTTTTTAGAAAGAGAGCGAAAGAAGACGAAGCCGTACTAATGCGCCTGGCGCCTTTGGTGGAATGTTAACAAAACCAAAGTGCCTTGGACTTAACAACGCCGTTAGCGTCAAGCCATAGGGTGGCGTCTTGTCTTTTATGAAACAACGCGTTCTTTTAACGTGGTGCGCCTCAGCGTGAAAAAAGCGCTGCCGCTTGCGCCGACTTCTAGATATATCGTTGGCCAGGCATGCAGAGCGAGCTCCGCACAGTTCGCAGCGACGGGAAGAACCGAGCGTCGTATCGATCTTCGCCCCGCGAAAGACGCCGCCATGGAGGCCACGCCGAGGCCCGGCCTCCGCCCAGGCGATCCCCAGCTTCGCCTCTCCGGTTTGTGCGCGCTCGGCGTCAAATCCATGCTGAGCGAACGCCCCTCGGGTGCGCGCAACTGGACTGCTTCGGAGAGATGCACCAGAAAGGAGGGGAAATAACCTCTCACTTCCACTCACTCTTCATGTACAGGAAGAAACGTGCAGGTTTCACACCCTACAGATAAACGCTTGGCTGTTTTCTTTTCCATGTATAAATGAAACCAAAGCACAGTGACGTAGTATCACATACGTACCTTGCTGCCTCCCTAGACTTCCCCAACAATGCCTCATCTGCTTCCCTATAAGTAACTATGACAACATGAGCCCTCTCCTGTTCCCGGTCTGGTGCGTGCATTAGGTGTCGCTGACACAACGGCGTTCGCCAGTAGAAGGACCAGTCAGGAAGATTCTTGAGTGTCAATATACTGTGTGCCACTGCAAAACCCATGACGTTCACTTTGGCGTTATTGTCTCCGTACTTTAGGGTTATATAGGTCTTTCGGCTAGATCGCTCCTTTTGAATTTGGGTGAACGTCATGGTATATTCAGTTTTGGCCTTTGTAGAGTAAACAGCCCATGTTGTGTGTTTTTAATTGCGCCCGCATCATGACGCGTTCTGCAATGAAAATTTGGAATGCTGGCAACCGCTCACAAACGTGTTAGCAACGAAAAGCAACAATACTGCAGTAAGCCACCAGGAGGGGCAACGTAATCACCAAACAGATCATAAAAAAGAAAATAAATTCGGTTTATCCCACGCACCTTGAAAATCGACGTTATGCGAACCATGCGGAGGGAAGGTGACTGTGTTTTAACTCTTTTTTTATTCCGCAACACGTCTTAAAATGACGCTAGATATGTATAAATATTGCACGCACAGACATATGCTGAAGAGTTGCAGGTGTGTATATAACCAGTTGGTTGAACTTGCGCAACGATACACCAACACGAACATGAATGAGCATAATAGCAACACCCGAAGCGATAATCGGATATGAAGCGATGGTGCTCGCGATTATGGTAGCCCTGGACAGTGCTACATCAATCAACTTATGCCCACGGCGCCTAACTTCAAATCACGGGTACCCGACGTGATGGCTCTAGCAAGAGAATACATATGCAAGCCTTATAAAATCAGATAGCCAACACTGCAACCACCTCTGACGTTTCACGAACATTATATAGGTTCTATTTGAAAACATTTGCCTGACCTGACGTAGCTCTGTGGTAGAACACTTGGTTGCCACGCAAAATGGGGTTCGGTTCCTCTTGGATTTTCCTTTGCATTCGTCGGGGTAATGTAGCCGACGTCAGCTTTTTCTTAGCGTTCACGCGTTAAAATCACCAATTTGTGCTTTCGCCATCCGTAGGTAGATATAAAGAGTCGATCCCCTGTGGCACATTTCCGCCCGCGGGTGTGTGCCACTATCTGGCGCAAAGTGTTGGACGACGTACGCGACGGGTTTGTGATATTATTCATGTCTCCACCAGCACGTCCTATTCGTCCAGCCACCTTATACCCTGCCATACATTGATTGATTTGTAGGGTTTGACGTCCCAAAACCACTATATGATTATGAGAGACGCCGTAGTGGAGGGCTCCGGAAATTTTCACCACCTGGAGTTCTTTAACATGCACACAAATCTGAGCACACAGGCCTACAGCCTTTTCACCTCCATCGAAAATGCAGCCGCCGCAGCCGGGATTCGATCCTGCGACCTGCGAGTCAGCAGACAAGTACATTAGCCACTTGACCACCGCGGCCGGGCGAGAGGTCAAAAAGTGTCCTGTGAATGTAGTAAGCGTATGCCGTTTGTGGATAAATATTTATCGAAGCTCCTTGCAGGCAGTGCCATGGTTAAGCGTCACACGTGATATATTTTTTACCGGAACCGAATGTAAACGACATAGTTCTCGCAAAGATTCGACCAAAATGTATATCGTGGGATAACCCTCCATATAGCGCCGCATTGACATGCCGTTCACTTCAGCTAATGTTTACATATATGCCACACGCAACAACCGATGGAAAAACAACGGTCCCAACGCGCAGCATTATTACGAGAACCTACTTATTATGTTCAGCATCCCTTCATCATAAAAATTGGTATAACACTCAAGTGAAACGTTTCTTCATAGAAGTAGTGCTGACTGCGTAGTGATGTATGAAGGATTGTGTAAATCGTATTAGCGTTTCGCAGCTATAGCCCCGCTTGACGTTTCGATACAGCCACGTTGACGCTTGGTGGCACGTTTTCATCGTGATGACTACCGCCCACATGATCGTGATTCAACCGTTGTGGTAACTGAAGTTTTTGTTTTATCATATACCTGAACACCGCGTATCGTTAAACGCGTGCACAAAGATGGCATCAATAATGCCCCCACTAAACACTGCTGCTCAATATGCGAGTCTGCAAAGATCGCCACGTATGGAGAGAAAATACAGTACGAGCTCCTGAAACACACGCCAGCGCTCACGCATACTGCATGCGCTTCAGCAAAGTGGGACGCAGAAATTCGTAGCTTAAGCTGCGAACTCGTGCTGGCGTTCCACGTCCGCACTATGTAATCCCCCCCCCCCCCATTACACTATGAAGTTTCGCGCTATCATGAAATACTATGGCGCCAATTACAAACCCGCACGTTTTCTACCCCATCTTTTCGCGATGTTATACACCCTGCGATATACCCATCCTCTTTGTGCACTTTCTGCCAACAAAGAGCTAACCTAGACCGTATCATTTGAAACCCACCACCTAATTCTTTACACCTTAATAGCAAGAAGCAGTGGGAGGCTGCTATGTGCAGCTCGGCGCCCGAGGTCCAGGTCCAGATCCTGGATTGGGCCAAGAGGGTAGCGGAGACCTTCGCTGGTATAGGCTCCTCTGACACTCCACCACTGCACGTTTCTTTCTTGAGATAAAGTTTTTTTTCCTCCTTCACGTCCTTTTGACCTTAGTTTCGCTCCTGCCCCGCCGCGGTGGTCTAGTGGCTGAGGTATTCAGCTGCTGAACCGCAGGTCGCGGGATCAAATCCCGGCTGCGGCGGCTACATTTCCGATGGAGGCGGAAATGTTGTAGGCCCGTGTGCTCAGATTTGGGTGCACGTTAAAGAACCCCAGGTGGTCGAAATTCCCGGAGCCCTCCACCACGGCGTCTCTCATAATCATATGGTGGTTTTGGGACGTTAAACCTCACATATCAATCAATCAATCAATCAATCAATCAGTCAATCAATCAATCAATTAGTTTCGCTCCACCAAGGCACGACGTTCGTCCATCGACATCGTTACTTTGCTACGGTGCAGCATTTTTATTAAATAAAGAAGAACGGCTATTTGGGCTAGTTGGTTTAATTCGCGCTCGTGTTGTTCTCTTTGCCGGCGTTCCTCGCCTTTCGTTCGCCTTTCTTTCAGCATTTTCGTGCTTGCGCTGCAACCCCTATTACAATTGAATTCATAATGCTCGAAGTAGTCGGCGGCGAAACACCATTGGTGCACGTGAACCTGCATGAGTTCAACAACGAGCGGTCACGCGCTATAGAGATACGAAGCGACAGGCAAAAAAAAAAACATAACTTCGTCGTGAACTGTCCTATATGCTCGTTCATTTAGGGTTTTTCGCTGCTATCGAGAGGTTTTCATTATGTCCTAAGACTGTTTGCAAGTGCGCGATTTCGGACACCATACTTTAAATGCACCATGCCGTGTTACTTCTCTTGAACACTCAAAGACGACGGCACCGTCCCGCTTCGCCAACAGAGAGCATGGAGTGATGGTTGGTCATCATCATCATCATCAGCCTGACTACACCCACTGCACGGCAAAGGCCTCTTCCCTGTTCCGCCAGTGAACTCGGTCCTGTGCTTGCTGCTGCCAATTTATACCCTCAAACTTAACGTCAACTGCCCACCTAACCTTATGTCTCCCCCTAACCCGCTTGCCTTCTCTGAGAATCCAGTTAGTTCCCCTAATGACCAGCAGTTATCCTGTCTACGCGCTACATGTCTGGCCCATTTCCATTGCCTTTTCTTGAATTCAACTTCTTGATAACCTTAACCCCGGTTTGTTTTCTGATCCACTCTGCTCTCTTCTTGTCTCTTAAGGTTACCTACCATTTCCCTTTCCATTGCTCGCTGCGTCGTTCTCAATTAAAGCTATGGTTGCCATATGATTATGAGAGACGCCGTATAGTATAGAGGGCTCCGGAAATTTCGACCACCTGGGGTTCTTTAGCGTGTATGCACCCAAATCTGAGCATTTTCGCCTCCATCGAAAATGCAGCCGCCGCACCCGGGATTCAATCCCGCGACCTGCGGATCAGCGTCCGTGTACCTTAGCCACTATAGACCACCGCGGCGGGGCATGCAGCATGGAGCGAGAGAATGTGTGAAAGATATAAGGCGCGTTCATACGGAGCTCAGTGATTGTCTCAACAGGACAGTCGGTAGAGCTCTGGACGCTTTTTGTCGTTTTCTTGAAAGTCAGAGGTTTGACGCTTGGTGGGAGAACACTTCCTTGAATAATTTTAAGAGTGAGACTTGGTCGGTTGTCGATCATCGATTTATCTGGCGTACCCCGCACTGTTCCCTTATCGTATACTAGAAGGCGCTGTCCCATAGAGATGCATGCACACTGCCGGTACTAGATAACGCTGTATGCATTTTGTGTCGTATTAAGGGTTCGTATTATTAAGTAGTGCGGCTTGGTGGCTTTGGTGGCGTTAGCCACCGCCCGATCTAAAGGGTACAGCCATATCAATTCATCCATCCAGAAAGATAATGTGTGGTCTGGAACGTGCTTATAGCCTTCATCGTCGTCAGCGTCATTGTCATCGAGGGACCACGGTGGACAGCTTCGCCCCTGAAACGAAAGAAGGCAAAGGCAGATTATATGCAGATGGGGGAGCCACTAACCGCTTGATAAACATATATGTCATTTCTCATGTGCTTGCGTAAGCCAAGACGCGTAAGATCACACTATAACTTCTGCACGAATACAGAATGAAAGAATATATCCTTATTCCTTCATCCTTCATTTCATATCCTTCATTAACTTAGGTAATTGTGAAGTATAATTCGTTATTAACAGGCCGCAATTTTTTTTTTCTCTAGAGCTTGTACGCACCCTGCCAGACCCGGTGGCGGAGCTCTTATTTACTAGAATTGTTATTATAGGATGTCAACATATGTCGTTCTTCTCTCTATCACATCTTTCAAAACGCGTATACATTCGTTAGGGTAAGATTATGTTTATGGGAAAGCCCATCCACTCGCGATAAATTGTTGAAGAATCTTTATTTTGACAGAAAAATAATGGTGAACCTCTCTCTAAACAGGAGGTTGCTTGGTATAGACGAATAGAGTCAAAGAATGAAGGGGAACATAAGCTGTTTTTATCTTTATACAGCGCCGTCCTTTTGTTCGTTCCACGTTCAACAGGTGCGCATACTCACGAGACGCGAGTGAGAGAATGTGTTTATAGAAGGGCCGAAAGCTGGGCCAGTTGCTGGCGACAGTACTTGAACATATTTCAATACAGCGCATGAGTACGCGGACACGAGAGAAGAATGGACAAACCGCGGCGCTGCGGTTAGGATATGCTCAAGATTGTGTCTATCTTCCTCGCGCGCCTATGCGCAGCTGTTTGCCCTGAATAAATCATGAAGCAATCAGTCCCGTGAGAGAAGCGCCGCATCGAAATTCTTTTGCCCTGCTTTGAAATTCATGTTGTGCGAAGCAAACCGTGAACTTGTTTACGGTATACGGGAGGAGTGAGAGGCACGCTCGTTATATCACGTTTACCTTCGATTTGTTTTTTGTGCGTGTGTGTTCAGGTATTTCGCTTGGAGGATACAGGGGGTCAGAATGGGAAAAGACTTGGACCACCTTTGTATATACAAAGGTGTAGGTGACTGAAGGTGAGAAATCGGCTGTAGGAGAAATGCCGTTTCTCGCTCAGCAGATTCGGCAGTAATAAAACTTTTGTCATCAAATTACCTTATGCTGCAATAACTGTCATATGCCCTCACTTAACATATTCGTCAAATAAGCAAAACAACACTGCCACACACCTAGTTATTCAGTAATTCAATAAATTACTTCGAGCAAATAATGTGAAATAAGTGTGTTACTATCAATTACTCTTGGCTAAAGTAGTGCACGCCCGCTTCCGTCACGGCGTAGAAAACAAAAATCACGAAGATAGCCTGAGTGCCGAACCTCGAATGGGGGAACCTAAACAAAGATATCTGAGAGTTATACAATTGAGTTGCAAGCCAAGCAGTGGGGCCAGATTTGTGATCGCATGAATGGACAGTTTGGATGCAAAAAGACATGGCAGCTGTTAAGGCATCTTTTGGATCCGGCAGCAACAAAATCGGCGCAACGGGGACAAATGACTCGGTTAATGCATCAATATGAAGGCACAATTGGAGAGTTTATACAGGAACTCCGGAATCGGTACATAACTCATGGAGTAGACGGTTGCTTACCACACTACTCGAGGGTGGAAAACTCAGACCTAGATGAAGAGTTCACAATTGCGGAGGTGGAGTTTGCCATGGGGCAGCTGCGTACTACGTCTGCCGCAGGTCCGGATGAGTTACTAACAAAATGCTGAGAAACCTAGATTTCAAATCGGTCGGGGCGATCACTGACTTGATAAATGAGTATTGGGTGGCCGGGGAGATCCCAGCACAATGGAAGCATGCTAGGATTATATTTATTTCGAAGCCAGGCAAGAAACTCTGCTTGGAAAACCTGTGCCCCATATCGCTGACATCATGCATGGGCTAATTGATGGAGCACGTGGCTCTCAACAGGCTTCAAAATTATGCAGAGGACAAGGCCATCTATCCCCCAACTATGATAGGTTTCAGGGCCAATTTGTCCACACAGGATGTCATGATACAGTTAAAATATGATGTAGTCGATCCCGGGCATGGCACGGGCACCAAAGCTGTATTGGGGCTTGACCTGAATAAAGCTTTCGACAATGTTTCGCATGAGGCAATATTGAATAGCCTATCGGGAATTGGCCCAGGGGTCAGGAAATTTCGCTACATCAGATCATTCTTGGAGGGCCGAACCACAGAAATTTCAATAGGAGATATCAAATCGGACTTATTCGCGTTGGGAGGCAAAGGGACGCCGCAGGGTTCAGTTTTGTCACCGTTCCTGTTTAACATCGCCTTAATTAAAATACCGCCGAGGCTGGAGGAGATACCGGGACTCAAACACACATTTTATGCAGATGATATTACTCTATGGGTAACCAGGGGTAGTGACGCGCATTTGGAAGAAACACTGCAACAGGCAGTTAATATTGTCGAAGAGTTGGCAGGGGAGGCGAGACTTTCATGTTCTCAGCCAAAGTCCGAGCTCTTTGTGGTTCGGGACAAACCCAGAGGGCTACATGCAAGACACTATGTTCCGCCACCACCGTTAGAGGTAAAGGTAGGGGGTAGGCCGGTAGCTGAAGCTGAAACGATTAGAATTCTTGGCCTATATCTGCAAACTAACAGGAAGAATAGGGTGGCCCTTGAAAAACTTAAGACCACGGTCAATGCTACTGTCAGGCTAATCGGAAGAATTGCTAACCGTAAGAGCGGGGTTAAAGAAAAAGAACTCTGTAAGCTGGTACAAGCGTTTGTGCTCAGCAGGATTACTTACGCGACACCTTATATGAAGTTGGATGCCGCAGAAAAAGGTAAGGTCGAGGCTATGATCCGGCAAGCTTACAAGGCAGCGCTTGGGTTGCCTAACAACGCGCCTACAGAAAGGCTGTTAAAACTAGGGGTACACAACACCCTGGATGAATTATGGGAGGCGCATCTGGTGATGCAGCACGCTAGGCTTTCGACAACCAAAGCGGGCAGGATTATATTGGAAAGGATTGGCATTGAAGCAGAGGCTCCCACTGGGGACACTAAAATTCAGGTGCGGCGAGAGTTACATAAGGCCCTGTACATAAAACCTTTGCCCAAAAATATGCATCCGATTCACCATACGCAGCGCAGGCAGGCAAGAGCCAGAGCTTTACACGTTGAGTACAGCGAGTACAAAGCGGCAGTCTATACAGATGTTGCGGAATATAAGGACAAAGACGCTTTTGTGATTGTGGTGGTGGACAGGCGGGGGGCGCTTGGTCGCCTCTGGATCGGTCAAAACCCGCTCCTCGGAAACTGCAGAGGAAGCGGCAATAGCGCTAGCTATAACTAATTCGCAGTCAGATTTGATTTTCAGTGATTCAAAGACAGCCATCCGAAATCTGGCGAGGGGCAGAATATCGGCGACCACCGCACGATTTCTGCATGGGGCCACGGGACGAGAAATGAGAGAAATAGAAATTGTCTGGGTACCAGCACACTCTGGGAACCCTGGGAACGAGGCGGCTCACCTGAATGCTCGAGGTTTCGTCAGCCGGGTAGGTGAGCCGCCAGTTCCGGGGAGGTCCGCGAGAGATGGGCTGGTGTCCTTTCATGACATAACGAATCATTATAAACTAGAGCGGAGGTTTTACCCGCCCCCGCACAAGCGGTTGACTAAGGCGCAGGAATGCGTCTGGAGAAAACTGCAGACGCGATCTTTTCCCAACCCTTACGTGTTGAACAAAATGTACCCGGAGGAGATTAAGCCGCAATGCAAATGGTGTCAGGCTGTGGCAACATATGATCACATACTTTGGGAACGTAGCATAGTGCCGCCGCCGGTGGATATTATGCGTGATCCCTCTCTTGAGCACTGGGAGGCCGTGTTGACCAGCTCAGACCCAGTCGTCCAATTAAGGGTCGTGGAGTGGGCCACACAGGTCGCCGCCAACCTTGGGTTGATGGCCATCTAACACGGAATCATCCTCAGTTGCTTTCTGACGAAATAAAGTTTTTCCATCCATCCATCATGAGAGTTAAATGCATATGTGCGGTAAATAAACTTCACAAGGGTTGTGCATGGATGAGGAACTTTTGCTAAAGCAATTTCAAAATAAGTGCATTTCTTCAAAAGTAGTAGTAATGAAATGCCATTACTTTCTGTGCCAGGACGTCTGTCCGTTGTTTGGCGGCAAGCCGACGCTATTCCACATCTCAGGGGGGTGTGAACACAAACGTCAGGTTTATAAAATTGGCCCCGTATCTGCATTTAATCTACAAATGTCGTCGAAAGACGGTAGTCTTGCGTGTGGAGAGGGTGAACAAGGCATTTAATTGATGTTCTGCGCAAATAAAATCGGTGAATGGTATTCTGGAGGCGCTTGGTTAGAGTGCCTCGAGCGTGCAGCGGAGGCGAACGAGCGCATCAAGTCACGTCACACGTGAGACATGAGCGCCATCTGGCCGTTTTTTTTTAAACAAAGCGCGTGGCCCTGAGACGGGCTCAGAGGTGATAAGGTGTAGAACGCAAGGCGAAGGGTAGGGGCCACCACCATTGTCTTGTTTGAGCAAAGCGTATGAAACACTCGCCTTTCCGTGCAAGCGTTGCATGGTCAGCGCAGCGTGATAAGCGGTACGGTCCTTAAAATTACTTATGTATGCCTTTTCTATTAAAAGACGCACATGCAGAATGTATACGTGTTGTTATGGTGACCTAGACATGCGCAATAATTGCTTTTTACCTGACAATTACACAAGCATGAACGCTCAACCTTGAGCAACAATGGTGGGCTTTGCGGTTGGGGTCGGCCGTTTCAAATAACCGATGCTGTTAAGAGTGGACCAACAGACAATTGTACAGACAGACAGATAGATAGATAGACAGACAGATAGACAGACAGACAGACAGACAGACAGACAGACAGACAGACAGACAGACAGACAGACAGATAGATAGATAGATAGATAGATAGACCACAATTTTTGCGTTGGAGGCTCTTAAGAGAGACTATCTTCTTTAATAACTTTCTAAACCATCAAATAAACTTCAAAGAGGAGCAGCGGGAAGCTCACCTCGCCGGCTTAGACCCGAAAACGCAATTCGTGATGCAACATCAGGTCCGCCGGTCCGTGAAAGCCAGTGAAGCCGGACTAATATAGCCCTGAGAACGAACACTGGCGTCGCTGCGGTCACGGCGACGTGACGTCACGGCAAGGACTCGCCTGCTCCACTGGCACTTGTTGCCTTTTTCTGCGCCCTCCATGTACACGCTCTTTAGCGATACTTTGTGATTACGCCTCGATTTCGGGACGCAAATTTCTCAAGATACAGAGTGCAAGGTTTCACAACTAGTGAAAGTTTTTGAAGCTACAGACAAATTCCACCGGACACACGTCACGAAAATGCGGTGGCGCTGTTGTCGGGCGTTTGGTTTCGCTTGGTAAGCAAAGCCGCGGCGCCTACCGTAGTTTCTGCTGTGTTTTCGCTGTCACGTGCGCTGTTTGTGGCCGTGCAAAGAAGAGTATCGTACCGGGAAACTTTCATGGTGATTTGCACAGGAAGGCACAAGAAAGATGGACCAGGTCTTTATTATTTTATTTTTTCCATTTTCTGTACGAAAACTCGCTGATCAGCCGCAGCTGTGAAACGCGAAAACTTGTCTTCGACGTCGCTTCACCGGTCATGTTTTAAAGCGGCTTACCCACTAAAAGCGATTAGCTCTTTCAAGCGTTGGAATTAACCATGTAAATATGCTTTTTTTTCAATAAGCCGTGGATTAGTATCGAGCACGTTTACCTCAAAGCACGGATAGAATTGCCATATGCGAAGCATTTTTCGCGGTTGCCATTGTTGATACAACCGCAAAGGTCTTCGACACGTCCAAATGATATCGCTATACCGGCGTGAAATAAAGCTGTCACTCGGTCATCGAGCCAACAATCGAGCATGTGTTTCTTTCTGCGTGAATGCGGTTCATTAAAGTAAGAGCGAACGAAAGATGACTTAGACTGTGCTTTTTTCTGATTATATGCGGCTGCGATTACGCACCTGACACAAGTGTATGGGAGAGGGCTGTTATGGCTCTGGTGCGCTTCGCTAGATTTTCACGTCTGTGTGAACTCACAGAAAAAACATCACGTGGGAAACTTGCCCAGTCGTGCGCATTTCGCGGCGTCGGCTTGAGCGTACGAATTTAGCCGTGGACCTTACAAATACGTAACCGCATTGTCCACAGCATGTTGTTGAAGCATGATCACAAGCGTAGTGCGGATGAAAGTATCGCCGAGGTTGCTCTGGTCATTTGCATGGATAACTTCGCCGGTACATTTATTATATGCGAGGATTTACCGTAACGATTCATGGCCACGTATTTTTACACCGTTCATTTACATACTGTACTCTACACCCTCTTGTTGAACTGCATCTGTCCTTGCATAAGTACAAACTAAAGTGTGCACGTGTGATGTAGGCTGCTGCAACGGCGATGACATTTCGCAAATGAGCTACATGGCCGCAGTTAAGATACTGCATACGTTTTGGCCACCGCTGGTTGTGGCCACCGCTTGTAAACATGCGAGAGGCGTCTCGACGCCCTGTTCTCGAAGGCAGCTTGCGCACCTGCTGCGCTCGTCGTCACATGTTCATAGAGGCTGGTGTCGTGCTTTCAGCTGGAACGACTGGGCGGAGCCAACGTGCCGTGACGTCATTCGGCACCTACGATGTTCACAAATATGAAATAGGTCTATAGGAAGTTTCCATAATTTAGCTTAGGATTGGCAGACAACCTTCAGGACGGAAGATTTACTGTGAAAATGGTGCTACAGGAGAAGACGTTCCTTAATTGTTTCTATCACGTACACAACGGAATGGATGCTAAGAAAATGTGCTAAGGGGTACTAACGTGATTACAACTAGGTATAGACTCCGGGATTAGACATGTAAGTGCCGAAGTATCAGATATAAAATAGGGACTTTTTCAACTCAATAAATACATTCGGCTTTACCATGCAAGCTACGCCGCATCTGGGAATAATCTATATGATTTGACAGAACTGCACTTGCTCCAGCAGGAGACATTACATGAATATGACTGTCATAAGCCCTCACTTAACACATTTGTCAAATAAACAAAACAATACTGCCACACACACAATGATTTCAGAAACAATGAGATATTTTCCATTTACCGGGATCATATGAACAGGTTTCTTCTCAACAGTCGCCAGAGACTATATAGTCGTATACACCCTGATTTGTGTGAAATGCTGGAGTGTTCTACCACCGCGTCAAAAACACTAATAGGAACTTCACGTGAGCACCGCTGATAGCAAAGCTTTTAACGCAAACGTCAGAAAGTCTAAATGAACGTTTTTATTATTCTTCATGATGTCAAAAACCTAGTGCAAAGGGGACCCACAAAAGGAGAACACAGGGTGTGTTCTCTTTCTTTTGTGTGTCGTCTTATCCGCTGGATTTTTTACATCATGGAGCTTAACCAACGTGTCCAGTTATGTACGCTGCTGCAGAATCTGCTTTTTTAATGGCGCACTCACCAACGTGGCTCATGGAGTGGCGTAACCAGAGGATGGCGCACAGGACCTGTGCTTTATCCCCAAAATGTTCCTCATGCAAAGAGAAAAATGACCAATTCAAGGGGGTGCCCTTCCCCAGAAAAAAAAATCAAGCCTATGGGCTTCTGGGCCCATGTAATATTTAAACAACGTTCACCTCGATGAGGCGACGACTGGTCTCACACAGCATGTCCACCAATAGGTAATCAACCCCCAGGAAATTCAACATATATGAGGTGGCCGTCTAAACTGGTAGTTCGGAGCGCCACCGCACCGCTGCTATACAATTCCGCACGAAGACAGAATCCGACAGCAATAGGAATTTCCGTACCTAACCGCAACCGCACTTAACTTCAATAATATCTGTCAAGTAAAGCTTCAAAAATACTGTGAGGGAAGTAGTGTTAAGCAACATCCTACGCAAAGTGTAATCTTACATTGCATTTCTAGATTAGCACAAAACTATTTGCTTTCTAATGGGTACTCGCATGCTAGTCGTAATATCTGCTGAAGTCACTGTAGTGCTCAGATTCTAGTGTTACGGCCCATGTAGTTACTATAACTCAATGATTCCATCAAAAAACTGTGGTGGTGGCTACGTATGCTTTGGTACCACATTATGTCGGCTGCATTTTCAGTGGAAGGAGAAAACCACCATGCTATGCGAATGAAATATCACAAGGTATGCTAGTAATTGTCATCCGCTTTCGTTTTTAATTTTTATGTTTGCCAGCACTTGTTTGCTAGTGCCAACCTTGCTCATTCTTTTTGCATATACCTCAGGATTATGCAAGGAAAATGTTGCCACGTGAAACTCAGCTTGTAAAATATTCTTGCAGGACATCTTCAACTCAGTGTGCACTTAAGAAACAGTGCATCGTGGATGCGTACACTTGTTTGAAACAAACTGCGTGTGAACTTTGTTTAGTACAAGTACATGCATTGATTATGCACTCTACTTTTTCTTTTTATTAACTTCAGTGTGACTGACTTAATGCTGCCACCATGTCACATGTGGTGTACGCTGCTGTTTCCAGCAGAAAATAGACTTTCTTGTTGAAGTGCTTTCCAATCAAATTCTGCGGTCAATATTTTTAGCACTCCTAGTCATCGCTCCCAAAGAATTTCACTTAGTGAATGCCTGAAACAATTGTAATAAATTTCGGTTGACTTTCATTTCTAGAACGTGCCTGTCTAAACTGAGCATTTGCTTAGACTGGCACAATCTAATGACGTGAGCATGTCTTCACCGGTGAGACAGTGAGGGTGGTATGTGCCCATAGGGTATCCCTGGCGAGGCATTTGTATGTAAATGCAAATGCCCCTGGAGAAAGAGTATGCATTCTGACAATGCAAGGGGACAAGAGGACAGTTAGGTTGTCATGAAGTTAGAGGCTGTGGACATGCAGTGTCACATCTACGACATCTTCCGTCAACTGACAGTTTTTAAGACCTGGTTGACTGGAGACGTGTCTCGTTGATGTGGTATGGAATGCAGTATCTAGCGAGAAGTTTAAAAAGCAGGCCAGTGACGCATCAGCCAGAGTAAAAGTCTGTCCAGTGTGTGTAGGGAACTTTACTGTCACGACAAAGGATAATTTGTAGTTGTTAATGAGTAGGCCAGCTGAAAGCCTTCCTTAGTGTAATAAGAGGCTACAGACAACACTGTGCACTCTGATCGGTCAAGGCTGTTAGCCAGGAATGTTTAAAGCGTACAGTCAATCCCTATTCGAAGGTCATTACGCGAGCCACAATCAAGAACTACAGTATTTTCATGTCCCAGAATACACTTTCGAGAAGAAGGTGGTATCACGCAAGCTTAACACACTCTTTTTGCTGTTCCTTAAGCAGCGATCACTCCCACCTAGCTGGAGAAGCTGGTTAAATGAGGCAGTGCCTAGCACCAGCTGTAACATATTTTCCCAAGTAATTCTGTAATCGGCTGCGGAGATAGAAGCCCACGAAGAATCACGCAACACCCTTCCCATCCGCTCATATTCAACATCTTGAACCGTGCTGGATCGCAAATACACAATGTGTACAAACAGTACATTTCCCGGCTTCCTGTGTCGACACATTGGCCACTGGACCAAAACTACCCACCATGGCTCCTTGAGCTACTAACTATTGAAACGTCAAGAAAAGGACTACGCAACAAACATGAAGTGCCAATCGTTGCAGCACAGCAGTTGGCATCACATCATCTGTTTGACAGGTACCAAGGATACACTCACGTGTACACTGACGGCTCCGTCACCAAAGCAACAGCGACATCAGCATTCATAATTCCGGAATTGCACGAAGAATATGCATGTTGGTTGGG
The DNA here is from genome assembly GCA_013436015.1 of Rhipicephalus annulatus. Classification (NCBI taxonomy): domain Eukaryota; kingdom Metazoa; phylum Arthropoda; class Arachnida; order Ixodida; family Ixodidae; genus Rhipicephalus; species Rhipicephalus annulatus. The sequence goes on along the minus strand of WOVY01012173.1, from coordinate 28,456 downwards.
CCACCTCTGCTCTTCAACAACGTCGGAGCTCGTAGCGATTTTGCTAGCCATAAGCTTTATTAAACTGTCAACGACACCAAGAAAATGGGTGGTAATTACAGACTCTCTGGCAGCACTGGCATGTGTGGAAAATGCCACTTCAAGACACATTGATGTGCGTATACAGTATACGCTATTCTAAAAGAGCTCTCAGAAGCTACGAAGTCGAATCATCGATAATAAGGGCTGCAGCGCAAGCACGAATGTGCTAGAAGAAACAGATGAAAGTCGAGGCACGGAAAGCAAAGAGGACAACAACAGTGCTCGTGTTGTCCTCTTTGCTTTCCGTGCCTCGACTTTCGTCTGTTTCTTCTAGCACATTCGTGCTCGTGCTGCAGCCCTTATTACCATGAATTCAAACCAACTAGCCCAAATTGCCATTCTTCTTCGAATCATCGAGTGGCATTTCAGTGGGTGCCCAGTCACTGCGGAATTAAAGGAAATGAAATGGCGGATGAGTTGGCAAAAGCCGCTCATAATACTATGTAAACGTGCCTCATTCTGGTATATCAATATCAGTGATGTAAATAGAATTTCAAGAACAACAAAACGTGAATCATGCCTGTCAACCTGGTTAACAGACAAAACAAAGGAATCGGTTCTATATTCTGTTGATCCCAATCTTGAATAACAATTAGACCGTGACCCCCCAAGACGTATTGACACACTCATTCATCGCCTACGACTCGGAACTGCTTACACAAAGCACTTCCTACTTCGTATTCAGCGTGCAACATCGTCAGCATGTTCATTGCGGCCACGACGACAAGGATATCTGTCACCGCTTGCTCGACTGTCCGAAACACGACACACACCGAAGGCGACTATAACAGGAACTGCATAAGTTAGATCCCGAGCGGCCATTTGCACTGAATAAAATACTAGGCCCATGGCCATCCAAAACAAATGGCAAAGCAATGAAGGTGCTGCAACAGTTCTTCGAAGAAACGAAGATTTGTGACCACTACTGAGCGTATGAAAGTTAAAAGTAAGCGTGGCGTCTACGTGTTTGTTCTGCCCATAGGAGAACTTTTGCTCTCACCCATGTAGGACTGCATATATGTATATTTTTATTTGTACCAATCACGTGGAAAGGGGTAGCCGTCGCTAAGTAATGATGACATAAACTCCTCCGTTTATTTTCTATTTCAATAAAAAAAGAATACACTTAGATTGCGACGAAAGGAGGGGCTCAAAACTGAAAGAAATTAAATGTGTACAATTCGCCTTATGGGTTATTGTTGTAGAATGCAACAGGCAACGAGGGAGAGAAGAATGCGCAATCTTGATTTGCACTGTTTATGTCACTATAGCCCCCTGGGATGTTGGGCAAGTCAACGGTCGCACGGCAACTTTCATATCTCGTGCAACTGTACAAGTATGTTGAAAGGCACACGGGAAGAATACAGAAAATCCTGTTTAGTGGGAAAAAAAGGTAGATCCCTACAGTTGGTCTGCGCCAGGTGTCGACCCAGTGTGAGCTCATTTCGGTACAGCCAAGTCCCAACCTTGCCCTATCGTGCGCAAGGCAGATAACAAGACCCAGTGCCCCAAGCACGACAAGTGCAAGCCTCTGCCTCGACCTCAATCTATGTGTATTATTGTTGCTGAAGCTTGGGCTCGACTAGCGTTAACAAATTAGACCCACAAATGACATTTGTTTATTAACAAAACACATCACTTCAAGAAAAGAATGGTACTCCAGCACAAGTGTCAATGAGTTGCCACACTAAAATGAGTGTGCCACTAGCTTCACAGTTACTGCAATCAGGAACAGTCGATGTGAGTGAAATAAGAATGTAGAAGGGGCTGAAAAGCACGAGCTACCATCACAGACAAGCGAAGGATTCACCAAGCATTAGAAAGGGGTCAGTGGATGTCCTCGTTCAACCAAACAAAACAGTAGCATGGGTCAAAGACAATAATTAGCAAAATTTATGACAGGTCGTATGAAGTTCAGTTGGAAGACAGCATCCTGAGAAGGAACCAAGTACTCAACAGGGCAAGCCCTTCCTCAGACAAACACATTGAAGTCTGTGAGCCAGAGACAGATCAACCAAAGCAGACTGGAATTTCTGCCGGACCTCGAAGAACCATACAACCTCCATAGAGGCTCCAGGATTTCTCAGTTGGTTGAAGGATTGACTTCAGAAAGGGATGAATGTAACAAAAAAGATCCACAAATGCAGGGGCGTACCGACTCTTTCGCGAGTGGGGGGGGGAAGCAAACATACCCCCCCCCCACACACACATCGTGTAGGGACCACTTATAAACGACCACATAAAAAAGTAAGAGAATAAACAATTTTCAATACGGCAGCATATTGTTTGTCATTGCTTCTTTGGCATTTAAAATTGTCTGTGTGCCATAAAATTGCCTGCCTCGTACATCAAGAATCTGTGAAATATTGCGGTGTTCATTACAGTGCATGCAAATTAAACAGGGCATTCACGCGCTGAACAATACCTAAATCTTTTTGGGGTAGTCGGAGAGCATATTCTTTTAAATAATATTGAAGTAAAGTAGCCGCTGGTCACATTATCAACGGTTACTTATAGCAGCTTCCAAGATGAAATAACATGAGCGTAATAAAATATTTTCACTTGCAGCATCAAGGCGTTTAGTAGTTTGTGCGCGCACACGTCTCTGTAAGCTCGTCCTTGCTGAGAGAGAGGAAGAGAGAGAAATAAACAGTTCGGCGCGTGTGTGCTTCTTTGCTGTCCAAGTTGTATTTTGAGCAGCAAAAGACCATTCGAGTTGAATGAAAACCTATATACTAGCCCCACACTAGCAATGAAGCCTCCATGGTGTTAAAAACCATACTCTTTCACCTTTTCCTTGGCCCGGTGGCTGAAGTTAAAGGACAAGCTTAAAAGCTGAGATTCCCACTGTGCTGAGTGCACTGCTTTGTTCGTCGCCACTTTGCAAGCTGCCACCATTGCTCCAAGTTACCATAGGCAAGGCTAGGCCCGTGTGCTCAGATTTGGGTGCACGTTAAAGAACCCCAGGTGGTCAAAATTTCCGGAGTCCTCCACTACGGCGTCTCTCATAATCATATGGTGGTTTTGGGACGTTAAACCCCACAAATCAATCAACCATAAGCAAGGCTGATTAGGTTTATCGGAGACTAAAGCGGAGACCCCTTTTTGGCGCCTCCAGATAACACTCGAACATTAAAAAAGATTTGTAACATAAATCAGCTCACAGAAGCTTTGACAAAGCAGCATTGATATCTATTTTCGATCAAAGAAAATAATTTTCCTGAAGCAGCAGATCGTTTGACCAGTCCATGAAACGTTTGCTCGTTCGCATACGTAACTGCCTCAGCCAGTCGCAGCAGAACGAAAGCATGGACAAGTTATACAATGTTATTGGGCCTCTGTTCAGCGCTGGCCTGCTCTGCAATGCTACAGCACAAGGCACCAAAGCACCGCTTAGGCGGCTCGCACCGCAAGAGCCCACAAGGAAAATCATCACAACTACAATGTTGGAGAAATTTCACTATATTGTAATATTCCCTCGTATTAACATAACTCAGTGAATACTGTGGTAAAGGAAAACTTCGCCTTATTGTTGCTTTCCCCGGCGTGCAGCCAACAATCACCACTGTCGAAAGTGGGGGGGGGGGGGGCTTTCGCCTTCGTTGCCCTCCACGGCTGGTACGCCTATGCACAGATGACACAAAACATCGTTTGCAGCATCCTACACAAGCCACATGCTTCTTTGGAATTCTCCACTTCCTCCTTCTCTGAGAAGGCACTGTGTTCAGGGTAGTTGGTATTGATCCATAACATTTGTAAGCACTAAATGCACGTATGTAAGACCAGCCAACCGCTTGTCCTGTGTCCTACATTCGTGTCACGTACGTGCATTTAGCGCTTAGAAAAGTTACAGATCCCTCTTCTTTGTTCATTTACACCTCCTCCTCCTTTGTGAACTCATGAAGTATCAAGTGTCTGCCCCTCCGACTCTGCACATAGGCCGCTCCCCCACCTGAATCTCCATTATGCATTCCTGCTTCTACGTAGCCCTACCTATTCTTGTACTTCAACGCTTATTCAACTCGGCAAACTTTCATTGAAGAGAAACGGTATTTTGAAGTTTTTTCAGCGTTTCGGTTAGAGCATCATGAAACCATTCGCACCGTAAATTGAGTGACACGCAGTGTACCAAGGCTGCTACAGACTATTATATCATGCCCTCCTTCTCACCTGTGCCTGACTGCCGCCACTCACGAGGCACGCTGGCGATCGCAGAGCTCTCATGAGTGCGCTCGCCTTTTTGAGCTTTTACCAGTCTAGACCTTCGAGATGGCACACCGACAGGTTGCGTGCAGTCTCGGAGTCTGCATGATTGTACTGAGTGTAATCACGCAGTGCACCTGGCAGCACGCACGCCGTCTGGCAACAGAAACAAAGACGACAAAGTTAGTGGTTGGTATCTGCTCTCATATGTGCTGCCACCCTACCAGTTGATCTTACTTCTGCACACTCTGCAGCCCATGAAAGCCAGTCAGATAAGCAGCCATGTTGACGTGGCTGCTGACGTGTGCTGGGAAGAGCATGTTGCTCTATGAATGGGCAGTTTAAAAGGCATTCGACCGAGTTGCAATGATCTGCACCGATTTCCTGCGATTGGCAGCTTTCAAGCGTGGTAATAAATTACACAGTTTACGCAGAGTGTTCAAATCGTGCTCTATATAACCCTTGAGGCTTAATCTACCAGCCCAATGTGTTTGTACAAAATCACCAAAACCGTTCCAGGTTTCTTTTAACAAAAGCCCGTTGTTTTATCAGCCACTAATATAAGTCATAACAAGACAAACCATTACAAAGTGCCCAGCTATAATTCATCGTGATCAACTACCACAGCATTTAAAAAATTCACAGCTACACAGGAGCATGATTTGCTTAACAGAAACTTAGTAGGTACTTTGCGGTCGCAATCGCAATTGGCACCCTGGGGAAGTCTACAACGGCCAGTATTCTACAATGTGCACAAATTTTCCATTCTTCACGGCATGGTTCACGTGTTCATAAAGAAATGAAGAATAACAAGCTAATGTGAATACAGTGAAATGGGTGCTGCTAATGCTATCACACTACACTCGAGTATTCTCAATGTTCTTGATAACAAGGCTATGAATGGCTTGCACTGCTGGCCCTAAAACAGCCATGTTGCAGTACCGACAAAGTGGGATGCGAACTCCGCTGTTACGTCAGTGCTATCAGTACATTACGTGCTGGTTCCTTTGTCATTCATGCACACAGAGACACAACATTCCAGCGACGTCGTCTCGCCAAAACAGGTTAATCTCTACGTGATTAGACTGCCTCGAAGTTACCTAAGCCGCGATGTTGGAATCATGTCTCACATTCATGATGCATGATACCAATATACAATAAAACGTTGATACGTTTCTGAAAAAAAATGCGCCCAATATATGCAGGATCTGAGAATACTTATTATCTAAATTGGTTTAATGTACTTTCAGGATTGCGAGCGTAGCAGCCAGGAAATCATTGCCCTGTCGCAGTGGTCTAGTAGCTAATTGATTGATTGATTTGTGGGGTTTAACGTCCCAAAACCACCATATGATTATGAGAGACGCCGTAGTGGAGGGCTCCGGAAATTTCGACCACCTGGGGTTCTTTAACGTGCACCCAAATCTGAGCACACGGGCCTACAACATTTCCGCCTCCATCGGAAATGCAGCCGCCGCAGCCGGGAATCGAACCCGCGACCTGCGGGTCAGCAGCCGAGTACCTTAGCCACTAGACCACCGCGGCGGGGCGTGGTCTAGTAGCTAAGGTACTCGGCTGCTGACCCGCAGGTCGAGGGATCGAATCCGGGCTGCGGCAGCTGCATTTTCGGATGGAAGTGAAAATGCTGCAGGCCCGTGTGCTCAGATTTGTGCGCACGTTAAAGAACCACAGGTGGTCGAAATTTCCAGATCCCTCCACTACGGCGTCTTTCGTAATCATATCGTGGTTTTCGGATATTAAACCACACATATCAATCAGCTGGGAAATCGTATTAAGCGGGAATGTATCAGTGAGGTTCTACAGTATAGGTCCACGCAACTCCACGAGCTTACATACTGAACGGAAAAATATGGTCGTCAACCGTCTCTAGATTCAAATTTTGAATTCAGGGACTGTATGCGTCCAGACTGAGTTTAATTGGCAGCTGACGCACTAGGTAAATTGGCTGACGTCAGTGCATCTATGAGAGTAATAAGTATGGCTGTACTGCGACTCTGCAAACACACGCCTAATCTACAGAAAGCTCCTATAGTGGGTATGCACCACAGAAATTGGGCAAACATTACCACTCACTACTGGTGCATAAAAAATTAGACAGAAGAAAGGTGAATGAAAAAACTAAAGAGCAAAAGGAATAAACGCATACATAAATACATAACCGACATTTTGCACTTCTAGGCCACATAAACTGAGGTTGAAGTGCTTTAAAAAGCCATATGCTAAAATTTTAAATATCCTAATACATGTATTAATATAAAAAGTAAGCAAACAAAATTTTTTTGTGACACAGCTTGGCTGGTCACCCACATTCACAGAGTGGAATAGCTCCAGCTTTTTCCAGAAATCTCTCAACACCTCCCCAGCAAAAACATGCACATATAGCTGGATTTAATCATTATAGCCTGCTTGGAAGATTATGCTGATTTCATTTACCCAAAAAGCCTCAACAACTGCCAAGGACAGGGGATCAGTGTACAGGATTTCCGACAAGTTTCTTCAGCTACTTTGTACCAATTGCTAAATATATACTACCGACAAGAATGGTGAATTCTCATCGTAATAACGTAATTATTTATTAAAATATTTTAGCTAATTGAGAGACGGCATCCTTCTTTGGAGACAAGGCGTACGTTTTTCAGTTTCTGTGCACTATTGGGAAGGAACAGACATCCAACACTGAGCTAACGATAATAAGCATCTTTGTTGTTTGAAGTTTTCTTGACCTGACATGTACTTGAAATATTTTGCTACCCACTTGATGATGACAGATGCATGTTTAACTAGACAGACATGGGCATTTCGGCAGAATATTGAAAATATTGTTTAACTGTTTTTCAAATGCTTGATGCAGGCAGATAACCATCGCATATTATATCAGTTGTCATGGTGTTCTAGTAATGTAGCATGACTGCTTGCAATTTTGACAAAATTGATATGGTTGAAATTATTGATACTGTATTAGCAGATACTGTCAAACATCTGACAATTTATTGCAATACTTACACTTGCTTTAAACTTGGTCTACAATAACTTATTTCATGCATTCATAGACAATCGATCATAATGCATACCTATTTCCTTAAATTATGGGAGGGAGGGGGTGGAGCTACGTGCACAAAAATGTCTTGTATGCAAGCTCCTCTAGAGGGCACGTGCACGCAACTACACAAATCGGAAACTGAGCTGTACACTCCTAAATATTTCACGGTTTCCATTTCATGAACCCACTTCACAACACCGGACAGAATCGCTCAAATGTGACACGGTCCACAGAACTTCACCACTGCGCTAGACACAACAGCACTCGTACGGCGTTGCGCATTACGAATGACAACAATAACGGGCAATAAAACTTGCCCATCCTTATCGTAGCACAAGCTAACGCTCGCAAGCGTTCAAAATTCATGCATACTATTTGCTGCGACGAACGGCACACACAGAACACACCCGACGCTAACACTTGTTGCGATGATTGCAAACGTTTCACTTCGGCGCACACTAAACGCATACCCTGCTTTAGAAAGGTGGATGATTACGTCACGGAAATCTTCGAAGTTCTTTGCGATTACACTTGAAAGATGGACGGTACAACCCAGGAAACACGAAACGACGACACTCGCATCCGCAAACACACTTTCTACACTGTGCTCGTTTCCGCTGTCGATCGCACCTAGTGACGGTGGTGGTAGTGGTTAGAAGATGAGAAAAGGCACCTAATTTCTGCAACCCGGTCGGGAGCACGGCGGCAGTGCCTAAAAAAAGTGACGGAGCAGTGAACACTGGCTGGTCACCGATATCTCCCCGGGAGTCTCACAGCGCTTACGATGGTCACAACGATAAAATCAGCTGTTCTTTTTCCATGTCGCTGCAGCGCCCGCTTCAGCAAGCGCCATGTTTGCCAAGCGAGGCTACGGGGCGGCCGCCCAGGCTGTTTTTCGCAGTAGCCAATGGGAGGCGAGCCATGCGAGCCGGCATGCAAAAGATGAGTGCTGCTCTGCCGGACGTCACAGAGATGGCCGCTCTCACCCATTTGTGCGGGTGTGCGGAGCGGGTAGCGTGTATAACGGCCCTTAGTAGAGACACGACGGCCACTACTCCGCGCGCAGGCTCCGGGTCCGGCCGCTCGGCCATTTGGCTCGGCCTTCTGTGGCTCGGATGGCTCGGCCATAGCAGTCTCATTGCGGCTATCACCGTCTACCGCCGGTGGACGGCACACTTCTGCCCGCGAAGCTCGCGGTCGGCACATCAACAAGCATATTTCAAGCACTACACTGTTAAGAGAGCGCACAAGCTTATATAGCAATTAATTTCAACTGACCATAGTGGCACAAGTTAAAAGTAAGTTTTCGTCAACTTTTTTTACGTTTTGTGGCCATACCACAACATGCCCACAAGTAAATATGTTGTATCTAATGTTTAGACAAATGGTAGTTTATTAACAGTTGCACAATAGTGAAAGAAAAATTACTAGAGCTTATCAGGCTTTCGCAAAAACAATTACCCCAAGCCAGACATAGAATGCCTACGGCATTTCGAACGCTGCGCCATCTCTCGACCACTGCCACAGTTATTTTTTTAAGCCTCCGAGAGTGTAAACGTTTGCCACGTGTTAGCCGTTTCGGAGGTCATGCCTCTTTTTTTTGTATTCTTCTACTTAATACTGAGAGAGGGCGCAGCATGCAGGCCAGACTTTGTTTCCGTCGTGGTACTGCTTCTGGTTGAGGTCGTGCTAATTTTTGCAGTGGCGTTCTATTTGTATACCCTGCAGCATATGCCTTGATAGCCGACATCGAATCCGATATAATAAACTTCGTGCCCTCGCTGGTAGTTCCTATAGCAATAGCTGTTTGTTCTGCCTCGGTTGTGGAGCCGGCCTGAATGGTTTCTGTCCGCAATGTGCGTCCATAGCCATCAACTGCCGCAATAACATAATTCATCCCGCCGGCGTTACTGGCGTCCACATAACGCTGCTGGTTTGTTTTCCAGTGCTTTTAAATGCGAATCATTTATTAGCGAGCTTCGGCGACATTAGCGTATCTATCTATCTATCTATCTATCTATCTATCTATCTATCTATCTATCTATCTATCTATCTATCTATCTATCTATCTATCTATCCACTTACGACTTTTAGCTCTCTTGGCCGTTTCGATAATGGTATCGACACCAAACTTGGTATGCTATAACATGACTGTATGGCGAGCATAAAATACTAGTCATAACATGGAAATAATGACATGTAAGTCATGAATGTCATGATTTATTATCATGGTCCTGCTGCTCTTGCGGTGCTTTCATTCACATGATATGTTGAAAAACTGGTATGGTATGACATGACTGCATAACGAACAAAAGTGACAGACCCTAACGTGGAAATCATGATATGTGTCATGATTTTCATGTTATGACTAGTGATGAGTTCACGCAACGCTCATGGTGCGCTCGCGGCCGTTTCACTAGCTTCGCATCTACCAAATTTGGTATTACGGGACGTGAATGAATGACGAAGGTATATGACTGGTGCAACATGATAATCATCAGTGCAGCTACGCGTCATGTAACAACATGACTACATGCGATGCTCATAATGCGCTCGCGCCCATTTCGGTAGCGTCCCATTTACCAATTTTGGTATTACGGGACGTGAATGGATGACGAAGATATGTGACTGGTGCAAACATGATAATCATGAGATGCGTGTCATGTAACAATATGACTACATGCTACGCTCATGACGCATTCGTGGCCGTTTGGCTAGCTTCACATGTACCAAATTTGGTATTACGTGACGCGAGCGGACGATATGGGTAAAGGACACGTCCAAACATGATAATCATGACACGCGTGCCATGTAACACCATGTATAAACGCCACACACACGATCCACTGCAGCTGTTTTGCTAGCTTCACATATGCCAAATTTGGTATTACGCCACGTGAATGGATGACGAAGGTGTACATGTGACTGATGCAAACATGATAATCATGAGGTGTGTGTCATGTATCAACATGACTACAAGCCACACTCAAGGCAACAATATAGTTCTACGTAACCCGCCGCGCGTGCGCGCCGGCGATGCCACCCGCCACATACTTGCAGGTGCGTGCGACGTTGCGTTGCTTTGACGCATGCGCGTATGAGCGCCCCCGGTGTCCCTCCATCGAACGCCTCCTTTATAAAGATGCCTGAGAAATGGCTCGCGCTCCCAGCGGAGTTGGCCTGCCTTCAGTTTTAAACAAGCTCCGCGCGGTGGCGCTCGTGACCGACACTATTATACAGGCTGGCGATGCAGATTATAAAGGAAAGACTGCAGGCATGGATAGAGGATGAGGGTGTGCTGGGGGAACAGCAGAATGGGTTTCGGAAACACGGGTGGTTGGAAGACAATCTGTTCTCACTGACGCAGTGCATCGAAATAGCAGAAAAGGAACACAGGCCCCTGTGGGTAGCATTTTTGGATATCAAGGGAGCGTACGATAGCGTGGTTAAGTGGAATTGTGGGGAATACTGGACACACTACGCGTGGAACATGTAGTCACTAATCTTTTAAAGGATATCTATAAAGGTAACAAGGTAGTTATAAAGTGGGAAAAACAGGTATCCAAGCCTATACAGAGGTAAAACGGGGGCTTAGGCAGGGGTGTCCCCTGTCACCCTTATTATTCATGATGTACCTACAAGGATTAGAGGCCAAATTAGAGGGAAGTGGACTGGGCTTCAACCTCTCTTTAGTCAAACAAGGAAATCTCATTGATCAGGCACTACCAGCATTAATGTACGCAGATGATATAGTGCTAATGGCCAACAACAAGGAAGATTTGCAGAGATTGATGGACGTCTTCGGTAATGAGGGAGATAGGTTAGATTTTAGATTCAGTAAGGAAAAATCAGCAGTCATGATTTTCAATGACAACGAAGGTAGTGAGCTTAGAATACAGGAGGTCACGCTAGCGATAACAGATAAATACAAATATCTGGGCGTATGGATAAGCAATGGGACCTGAGGGAACACGAAATATACGTGACGACTAAAGGTAACAGGAATGCAGCAGTGATGAAAAATGGGGAACTGTGGAATTACAATAGGTATGATGTTGTGAGAGGAATATGGAAAGGGGTCATGGTTCCTGGGCTGACGTTCGGCAATGCGGTCTTGTGCATGAGATAAGAAGTTCAAGGAAGATTAGAAATTAAGCAACGTGGAATAGGTAGGCTTGCTTTAGGAGCTCACGGGAATACACCAAATCAGGGAGTACAAGGTGATATGGGATGGACATCATTTGAGGGCAGGGAAGCTAGCAGCAAGATAAAATTTGAGAAACGATTGAGAGAAATGGGGGAAGAGCGTTGGGCTAGGAAGGTTTTCAGCTACTTGTACATGAAGAATGTCGATACAAAGTGGAGGAGGCGAACCAGGAAGTTGACTGGTAAATACTTAGAAAACAGCTGGTGGCCAAACCAAAAAGAACTATCGGTTAAGAAAAAAGTGAAGGAAACTGAGACTGACATGTGGAGAATTGGCATGATTAAGTCCGCACTAGAGACCTATCGAACCTTTAAGCAGGAAATTGCCAAGGAAAGGATCTATGATAATACTCGGGGTAGTTCTCTACTGTTTGAGGCACGGACGGGAGTACTGCGAACCAAGACATATCGGGCCAAATACGAAGGGGTAGACACAGTATGCAGTGCGTGTGGAGAGGAAGAAGAAACTGCCGAACACTTGATAATGTTCTGTAAAGGGCTTCACCCTATAGTTCAGGATGATGGCGCTGCGTTTTTCAAAGCACTGGGGTTTAGGAACCGGGAGGGCAAAATAGACTTTAAGCGGGTAGACTTAACTAGAAGGAGGTTATCTGATTGGTGGCTAAAGTCAAGGCACGAGTGAAAATTAAACTCTTCACTGCAAAGTACGAATCCTCAAACTCACTTTTTAAGGAAAAAAATAAATCTAGTTTTTGGTTCATTAAGTATTACGGCTTGGTGGCGCTAGCCACCGCCCGATCTAAAGGGTACAGCCATATCCATCCATTTATCCATCCATCCATCCATTATCACGACGACGGGCGGTACCAGCTAAGCGTTTTTCATCGGCCCGTAGGGGCGCGTCAGTCGAGAGTTGTTCGAGACCTGCAGCTGTGCACCACTGTTTCGGAGGGTATGCTAAGTGTTACGTTGTTGCATCGTCCGCCACAGGTGACGCTAGCGACCAAGAACATTTTAAAATGAAGGAGGGAAAGAGCGTGACAGCTGTTTCTTTTTTCTCATGCGGCAGGCATCTTCCTAGATGAGGCGTTGCTCCATCACAAAGAGAGGCAGACGCAGTGCTGTCTGGGTAGAGCTGGGTAATGTCATGGGCGCAAAATGCAGCATGTATAGCATTTCGCGCCGGTTGCCGCCGCGCCGACAGACGCTGGTCGCGCCGGTCACGCCTGGCGTCCGATTTGCTAGCGCTGCGTCGCTTTGCCCAGCATGCGCGCTCGTCGACGTTAAGACGGAGTATAATGGGCCCTTCATGACTACATGCGACGCTCATGATGCGCTCGCGCCCGTTTTGGTAGGGTCACATATACCGAATTTGGTGTTACGAGACGTCCATAGATGACGAAAGTAAATATCTGGTGCAAGCACGATAATCATGACAAGCGTGTCATGTACGAACATGACAACGTACCACGCTCATGATGCGTTCGCGGCTGTTTCACTATCTCCACATATACGAAGTTTCATATCACGTGACGTGAATAGATGACGAAGGTAAATGACACGTTTTAACATGATAAGTTATGATATGCCTGTAATGTAAAGCATGACTACATGCTACGCTCAAAGCATGCTCGTGGTGGTTTTACTAGCTCCACATACACCAAATTTGGTATATGTGACGTGAATGGATGAAGAATGTAAATGACTGGTGCAAACATGATAATCCTGACACGCGTGTCACGTAAGAACACAACATACCACGCTCAAGGCGTGCTCGCGGCCGTTTCGCTAGCTCCGCATATACTAAAGTTGGTATCGCGTGACGTGAATAATGACGAAGGTAAACGACACATCCAAACATGATAATCATGACACGTAAGTCATGTACGGCATCATTTACCGCCACCTTGTAACATTGTGCTGATTTCAGAGTGACATATCAACCTTCCTCATTCGTGTTTCGCATATCATCGGTTCCCACTGTAGGTGGGATCTGCCATTTTGAATGCGTCCACCTGCGCTTGCCGACGTCCTTTGTTTAGACTACCCACGTTTTTTGGCAGTGGTAGGATTTTAATCTTAGCACCGATTTCATGCGGTATTTCAAGCCTCAGAGTGGGTGCAGTTAGTGGCTTTAAGTTTAAGAGCTTCAAGACGTCATGTCCTTGTCGAATGCAGGATAGTCTCCACCATTGTGATGCTCGTTGCCCTTCAATTACTTCGTTTACGGTGTTATGTACACCCAGTTCCAAAAGTTTCTCATTACTGACTCAAGTTGGTAATCTTAAGGCCGCTCTCAAGACTGACCTAATTATAATTCTAATTTTATTCATTGTATCGCTCCTGAGGTACAAGAAGGGGCGTGTGTACGCGATTCTACAAATGAAAAAAAGACTGCACTAACTTGCATGCTTCTTTTTCTTGTAGCCCATGCTTCCGTCCGCTTATTCTTCTCAGGAGCCCGATGACTTCTCGCCAAGTGGTTTCCAGCCTTTCAGGGGTCTCTCGGACGAGCCATTTTTCTTCTAAAAATAGGGCGAGTATCCTTATGGTGGTTACTTTTGGTACTGTTTCTTTGTTTACCGTGATGTTAAACGTGTCTCTGGTAGCTGGCGGTAGTTTGGTCGCTATTAAGCTCATTTGGGTTCCGGGCCACTGTGGGAACCCGGGAAATGAGGTGGTTCACCAGGCAGCCCGAGGGAACATAAACCGGGAAGTGGTACGGTGCCAGGAACCAAATCCGAATGACCTGGCGCTCAGCTACGGAGACCGGCTCAGCCGGCACCGAGAAGAAAGAAGGCTTTATCCGCCTCCAGATGAAGCATTAACCCGGGCCCAAGCGACTACACTGCGAAGGGCTCAGACTCATCATTGTATACCTAGCCCGAGGAGGCTGGCCGCAATAGTGAAAGATGAAAAGCTACAAAAGTGTAATAACTTTGGCCTAGCATGGGCAGGACAAGACCACGTATTATGGGGTTGCCCCAACAGCTCTCCACCCGAGGAGCTCCTGCAGCCATCTCCCTCACCGGAAGCCTGGGAGAGGTCCTTAAGGAGCCTGAATATGTATACAGGCCATGCTGGTGGACTGGTCTGCTAGTGTTGCGGTCCCTTGGGCCCCAACCTACCCCCGTCAAACTTGGTTTCCCCGTTTCCCCTTTCTTTCTGAATAATAATGTTTATTCCTCCTTATCCTCCGTCGTGGTAGGTGTTCTGTGGTCGTCTCGACCTCGTTTAGTTGTTTCGTGTTAACGTTTGCTTATATTCCTTTTACGTGCTATACCACAAGTGTGACCTGTAGCCATGGATACAGTGCACCGATAGCCCTTCAATGACAATGATTTTGATGTGGTAACGGCCATCCTGGCAGTGTAGCACGTTACAACGCGGGTCTTGCGAGAAAAATAAGCTATGACCTCGCATCGGACGGTATTCCTTCGTGAACGATGGCAGTGGCTGTTGGCGTCGCGGCAGCTCTTTTACTTGAGTGGATGAACTAGCGCTGCTGTGCGCAAATTTACTATTACGTTATAGCATGCTGTGCCTACATACTTTTTTGCTTCTGGTGCCTTTCGCGATTTGCCTCGCGTGTCAACTTGCAGTCATAGTGCGTGCCACAATTTTTTTGTTCGCGCTGTGGCTGTGGTGGTTACTATTACTCAGGATTTGGAATACTCTTTTTACAAAGGTGAGTGAGTGTTAGAACTTACCTGCTGTGCACAGCTGTTAATAGAAGTCCATTTTGTGTTGAGCTTCTCACGACAAAGGAGAATCATAGAGGTAAGACGGAATTACGCACGCGTGCAGTATGCCTTTCTCGTCCAAGTGCTGGCATGGGCAATTCAAAACGCCCGCGATTGAGAATTTGGTTTAAGTGGCAGAAGTCATTGGTTTACTTTTCACAAAAGTGTAGTGATGATGAATTTTAAAGCGTTTCTGATGGTTGTAACCCAACCTGGCAAATAAGCGATCGGTGAAACTTGGCAGCCTGTTTCCCTTTGTGTTTTCACTTGCCGTGGTAGCATAGCCTCATAGGGTGTCGTGTGACTATGCTGGAGGACGCAGGTACGACTTTCGTACGGCGGCCGTATTCGAGTGGGGGTAAACTGCAAAGAACATCCATATGGCGGTAGCGGCACGTATAACTATCAATTGTATATGATCGTGCTTTCATGCATGGACTGCACAGGGGTATCAGGTTTTCTAGAATGTTGAAAAATTAAGTGTCATGTTTTTTTATGCGCCTCGTTGAATTCATGAGTGCTGTTAGTGCCATGCAAAACTAAAAATGCGTGGGCTTGCTTGCCAAGTATGTCGACACCGAAAAATCCATTATTTGTGTACTGTCTAAGGTAATTGAGAAAGCAAGACTGCATGCTTGAGAAGCAGAGCTCCTTGTATTCGTGACAAATTGGTAGTATTAAACAACACGAGACACGCTCGGAAGTATGCAGAGCATCGTGCGAGTGTCTGGAGATGAAAAAAAAAAGAGGCTTTTACCCTACACCAATAAAACAAAAAAAACGCCACTCCTGCATTCCTTGCATTAATCTTAGGTAAAGGTAATCGCTCGCGACTGGCCGCGGCCGGCTAGGCTCGGCGTGCGCATGCGCGCGCAAGACCCCCGTGATTGAGGAGAAACTTGAACACCGAAGGTGGAACGTTTCTCCTTTGGTCCTTGCCGGGAGAGGGCGCGACGGTAAAGCACCCTAAAGGGAGGAAGTCACTGCGCCGAAGGAGCAACGGAGCCCGTTTCTCCATTCTCGCTTTCTCTCCCGCCCGCCCCCCCCTTTCTTTTTGGAGTAGGCGCACCGCGGCTGGCATCGAAGAGTCCGTGCCATGACGTCATCCGCCAGGCGGCGCCACTCCAACTTCTCGGGGCTAATAGCTTCTAAATTCCTTGTTTTCCCTTCCCCGAAATAAAGTTTTCTTCTTGGGCGAGCTGCAATTCGTAATGTAAAAAATGAAATATTAAAAAAAATAACTGAAATTTGTTGGACGTGCCCTTTAGCGTGCGCTTACATTACACAGCAGTGGGGCCCCTCGCCTGTAACAAAATCGCTTTTTTTTTTGCTCTTCCCAGCTTGTTGCTAGAAAGCGCACTTACGATTCTGCGCTTTCAGAAAGGACGAAATACTAGATGTGCGCGCGGCACGGCCTTCACACGCCTATATATAGCTATAATTCCATGCTATCTCACTGATTTTACTATCCTGTGTCACAGTAAAGCCGAGGCGAACTTCGCCACACTATAACTTAATCCTCCTTTATGCGGGATGGAATACGTATAGCGTTTTGTTGTACTTGCGTTCCATCTGTGCAGGGACGTGGTTCGCCGATTTTAATGTATATCAAGGACATGATTCGCCTAAGCGCATGACTGCTGTCATATGCACCGTTGATCTCACAGATGGAGGCGTATACACAGGTGTGTCAAGAAATCGATACTCGTTTAGCACGTGGCCCTTTCGCGCATTTGTAGATCGCGCGTGCACCATGAAGGTGTACGTTTTATTTCGGCCTCTAAGACGTGTTTTTGGCCACCTGTTGTGTTCTTATTAAGAATCATTCTCTCGCGCCTTCTCGCTTCCCCTTGCATAATGCCTTGCTCCTCCTCTCGATACACGGTGACCTCTCCGAAGCGTCGACAGTCGTTTTTCAATCGCTCGCATTCTCACGCCCTTGCGTGGAATTAGCACTTGCCCATATTTTTTATACTTTATATTAGATAGTTTCCACCCGGTTACCGTGAAATCTCCCCCCCCCCCCTTTTTTTACAACCTCCACTCCTTCTTTTCATGCTTGCCGTTAGCCATCACATAGTATATACGAAACGGCTCTCGTCTATATACAGTCAACTGCGCGCATATTTGTTCATGTGTGTTGAAGTGGCGTGTCATTTCAAATCTCCCTTCAACAAGCGTGGGAATTTTGAGCCGTCATTACGATGTCGGTGAAACGCAGCTTACTATAGACTATATAAGAAGTATCTGCTCGATTTCATCATGTCCGTAAATCGACTTGATTTAGAGCTTCGAAAATTAAAAAAAAAACGCAGTATTTACGCTGAAGTGGGAAGGTACACGTACCGATAATCGAGTGCCATGTCCGCGCACAGGCGTACTGCACACGCCACAAAGAGGACACACAGATTGCACGCCAAATTTCAGTCTTGATATTACAGCTATGAAATGACAGTCATTAAATCGCTTTTTGCCATGATAACTTGTGCAACGAACTACTTCCGTGGGCTGTTAATTTACTAAAGAAATGAATACCTTCAAGAACGGTATATATCTCCAGAAAATCGCTCATTACTTCCCCGATCCCTTTTAACTGAATTATTACACGTTGGCTTCTCTTGCCATGAAGGGACCGGAGAAGGAAAGAAAAGAAAGATATCAAAGACAGCTGATACGAGTGGCCGAACTTCAGCGTGAAGGAAAGAAGTATAAATTTAAGGCTCGTGATCTTCATTACACACAATAATAATAGAAACTAACAGACATTTTGGCATGTTTTTTGTTAGTTCTTAATAATATTGAACATAAGCGTGGAAAGTTAAACTTTATTAGTATATGTGCTATAATTAATGTCGACGTAAGATGCACAAGAACTACGAAACTTCGTCATTATATATAACTTCTCAAAAGTAATGCGATATCGCCACTTTTCGCAAGCTGTCAGTTGTCATGCAGTTTCATTGCACTTCTAAGAAATACTGAAATGCATTTAGTATTGCAGTTTAACTAAAGTGAGGGATAATCGTGCCATATCTGATACGGGCGCACACTCGTCTCAGACACACCTGCAGCGCACATGATGCGCACAAAACGCGCGCTATCCACGTACCCCGTGTGTGGTGTATGTGTTGTGATGCCTATAGGAGAGTGGTGTGGGCTCGAAGAACACCACTTGTTGAATGACACCGGTTGTAATTAGGG
>WOVY01012173.1:0-5000 GCA_013436015.1 Rhipicephalus annulatus | reverse complement strand
ACAATATGTGTCATTCGTTGTCATCATTGGCAATTCCTTCACATCATTGTCTGTTACAAGTCCTTAAATTCACAATTATCTGCGTATTACAATAAGAATAGATTTTTTTTTAAATTAAGGAAAACATAGACCGTCATTCGTGAATTGAAGAAGTATGTAGCAATCGTGAAGCCCAGTGAGTGAGTAAAAACTTTATTGAACATGTCCGGCGTCATTGAGCGGGGTGGGGCTACAAGCACCCCGGCCTAGGTGATGGCCTCGAGTCCTTGGACCCGGGCGGCATCCTGGGCTTGCCGGATGGCCCACAGTTGATCGGCAAGGTCGTGGCTGAGCAGAGCCACCTCCCATCGCGCCTCGCGGTTCGAGACCGCCGAGTTGGTATTTTTTTTTTTTTTGCATAGGAACTATACAGGGGGGCGCGATTGTGCGGTCTCGTCGCGAAGCAAGTCCATAGGAAAGCCGAGTCATCCATATATGGTTAGGAGACACTGAATATTTCGTATGGAGCACAATGTTCTGTGTATATACATAATAACATGCTTGTGTACATTAATTGCTTCTGTTTAGTGACGAGCGATCACTAAACGCACTGGCGAATGCACGGCTGGCCACATCCAAGAAAATCGGTTTCCGAAAGGGATGTATGATGTGTTCTTCGCTCAAGGTACTGTGTTACTTGGAAGGTCAGGGAATCGTGCTTAAAAGATACCGCGTTTGATAGCGCAAGTGGATCGCGAACAGGAATATCGCTGCCATGCGCAAAAATATAGGTCGCTTGATGAGTGGCGCGGTGCATTTCTGAACCAGTGGCGCTGCCGACACTGGCGCCATCGAATGCTCTAGTGCCCAAGTTCGCCTCGTAATACAGAAGAAAATGTGTTAAAGAAAGAAGTTCTATATTCACTATAGACCGTCTAGGTATCGGGGTAAGCGATAATAAATGAATAAATGAAGTGAATATCTTCGCGATAATAAAGAAAAAAAGT
Organism: Rhipicephalus annulatus; assembly: GCA_013436015.1. Classification (NCBI taxonomy): domain Eukaryota; kingdom Metazoa; phylum Arthropoda; class Arachnida; order Ixodida; family Ixodidae; genus Rhipicephalus; species Rhipicephalus annulatus. The sequence goes on along the minus strand of WOVY01012173.1, from coordinate 4,014 downwards.
TGGCAGATCCCACGTACCGGGGGAATCGATGATATGCGAAGCGCGAATGAGAAATGTTGATATTTCACTTTAAAATCAGCACATCGTTACGAGGTGGAGGTAAATGATTCCGTACATGACTTCCATGCCTTGATTATCATGTTTGGATGTGTCGTTTACCTTCGTCATCTATTGACGTCACGTGATACCGAAATTAGCATATGTGGCGCTAGCGAAACGGCCACCAGCACGCTGTAAGCGTGGTGTGTTGTCATGTTCTTCGCTTGGACGACTGACGACTGACGGGCCTTCGCTTGGACGATTGATGAAAACGGAGGCAGAGCCCTGGTGTCTTTACCGTTACCTTCCTTCCTTCATACTTCCTCACACTTCCTTTTGTCGAAGAATAACTACACATGGTGACTCCCAACTGGTTTTACGCCCGCGGCGAGACCTTCAATTTCTCCATGGTGCCTCAAACAGCCAGTCATGAACCTGACAATACCAGACATCCAGAAGAAACGAGATTTCTCAATACCAGCCCTCAAGCAGCTCGCCTTACTTCTGCTGTACGAGAAGTACCATGACTGCACCCACGTCTACACCGACGGCTCCATCCTGCCAAACAGCTGAACAGCGGCGGTCGTTATCCCAACGCATGCCACAACCATCAAATTCAGGACAACTCATGCAAACACAACAACGGAAGCAGAGCTTGCAGCGCTTCGCGCTGCGCTGCGTTTCATTAACGACCAAAGCACGCAACGGTGGACGATTTTCTGCGACTGCAAGGCGGCACTGCAGTCACTTCTGTCAAATCTACGCCGTGGTCCACACGAGCAGTTGGTATTTGAAACAGCAGAAATGCTACACCATATAACAGAGAAAGGGCACCACGTTATATTTCAATGGTTACCAAGCCACTGTGGAATTATCGGTAACGAACGAGCTGATCAAGCTGCCCGTTCAGCCCATACAGAAGACAACGACCAGTCAATACCTCTCTCAAGGACGGACGCTGCTAGAAGGCTTCGCATTCTTGCTCGCCAACGCTCCATGGCTCTTTGGAATGAACCTCTCTTTACGCATGCAAAATTACAATCCCTTGATCCAACGTTAAGCATGCAGCTTCCAACAAAAATTCGACGAGGCGACGCTACTGCTCTGTGCAGACTATGGTTGGGAGTCGCGTTTACCCGTGCGTACGCGTTCCGCATAGGCATGGCCGACACCGCCGACTGTGCACACTGCGGAGATGAAGAAACAATTCGACATATTCTGTGTGACTGCCCGAAATACAACCTGGAAAGACAACACCTTTCTGATAAACTAAACAGGTTAGATGACCAGCCGCTGTCAGAAGAACGGATACTGCGCCATCGTCATGACTCATCGTCACAGAAGAAAGCCGTGCAAGCGCTACTGGGCTTCTTACGAACTACTGGCCTGTCGGAACGCCTCTGAGTGGACTGATTTTGTGTGTGCGTGTGTGTCGGTGTTTTTCTCTTATTTAATTTTTAAATCTCCCTTTCTCTTTCAACCCCCATTCCCCAACCCCAGTGTAGGGTAGCATACCGGATACTAGCATCTGGTTAACCTCCCTGCCTTCCTTTTTTCTCGTTTCTTACTTCCTTCCTTCCTTTTACGGCACTGCCGGTTTCCGTCTCTCGTTACACTCCGGCACGCAATTAAAGTACTCCACGCAGGCAATAGTGGGTCCACCTTAATGGCCCGTGAAAGAGGCGGGTTGCCGTCCGTCTACACTCGCAGTAACACGGCTGCTCCGATTGGTTGCCACCTCCCACCAAATGCTCTCCTTCTAGAAGGCATGCGTTTCTTGAGACACATATATAGCGGCGGCTTCCGCGTGCTTCTTCAAAGCTACGCGACCGCGCGGCAGCCAGGTCAACCTGCTCGTTCCGCCGATTTCCTGAATGAGAGAGCAGCACGCTCGCGTAAAGTCCGGCCGAAATGGGGTTGACAAGGAGAGGAGCGTGAGGGAGGGGGAGTTATAGACCAGAAGAGAGCTCCCTCGAGAGCTGTGGGTCGGGGGGAAACTCGCGATGGCCGTCGACGCGGCGGAAGCAGCGCCGAAGCCCCCGAACACGCACCCGCTTATTTTTAGCTGTCCTCCCCTCTTCTTTATCCGCCCCATCTACTTGCTCCTCACCCTCCCTCCCATCTATAGGCGGACTTGCGAAGGGGGAAGCCGCCACCGCGATCCAAAACTGCAGGCCCCGCGCAGCGAAATGCTGTAAAGAAAATGATGACAAAACGAGAATGGGCGAAAGGGAATCTACCTGCCCGGGGAGTACGGGAGGGAGGAAATGAAACGGTGTTAACAGCGCAAAGTGGCGGCAGGCGGCGCGCCACGCGAGGTTCGTGTTCGCGGAACTATTTCAAGAGCGCGCGCGATCCGCTCTTGGCGGGTGGCTTCCGCCGCGTTATTGTTTCCATAATGCCTATACTAACGCCGGTCTTGTTCAGCAGAGCTAGCTGCCTGCCTCTGCTTAGGTTGCAAGCGAAGCCGAAAAGTTCAATTCTACTCAATAAAATCGTTTTAAATATGCATTCAACACGCGGAAATTTTCCTTCCGCCGTGCACATGGGTTTATGCACATGGGTTTATGAACCCATGTGCACGTGTGGCTGGAAAAAAACTAAGCCTGTCAATGTTTCGCACATGTATTGCGAACCATAGTGTTCAGTTTTGAAGGATGCATCTAAGCCGTGTTAGTGTGAAAGGATTTTTCAATTGGACATCAGCTTCGGTTATAGCTGTTAACATAGGATTGCCAGCATAACATTGATTACTTAATTAGTTTCCTTATTAAGTAAAGGGCTATCGACCGCTTACGTGAGTGGCACGATAAACACAATCTTTGATTTGTCCTCACGGCCGTCACCACTATATCAAGTTGAACCAGATCGGTAAGGTGACTCCTTTATAGGACTTGGCACGACGCAATGTAAAATAGCGTCACACGATGCACTTTCGCTAACGATAAAGAGATCAACAGGCTGAAATATGTGGTTGCTATTGGAACTTTCGCTCAAGCTGCATGTATATAAGGGAACCAATCGGGGTTAAAAAAGCGGTGTCCGTTGGGTACGATCGCAATTGTGCGCGTACCGTGTTACACCAGAATAGCTTTTTTTTCAGTCGAAACAGTGGTTGAGCTTCAGGCAATGCCTTATTTGCTCTGTCTTCTCGGCTACTATCGAAACATTTAGCGCTGAAGAGGCGTGAACAAAGCTTATATGTAGAATGAACACGTTTGCACGGCGACGGTAATTGTTTGTGGTCCACTAAATCAACTTACTTTGCGTGAGCATTTGAAAAGCGAGGAAAGTAGTTCCACAAAACTCTAAAACACCTGAACGAAGCGTTTATGATGAAGCGTATAAACTCATTTTAGGCAGCCGAACCGGGTCTGATGGAACACGTTCTGAGCACGCATGGTGTTCTGGTTATCGTCGCAGCTTCCTTTTCTTCTGGGGGAGTTCGCTTTTACACAAAAAGTGAGGGCAGTTCATATTATAACTCTTCATACTTTTCGTATTCAAAACGTTTCCGTCGTTTGACGGATAGTAAGAAGATCTCTATACAGAATGCACTTCTAGCAGACACGCAATCCGTATTTACCATCGAGCTCCTGTTTCCAAAAAAAAAAGAAATATGAAGAAATTTTTAAAAAGCTGAACAAAGAAAAATTACATTGTCGTGAGAAAGTAAACACAGGAAGTGAATACAGTATCGTGCTTAAAAATATAGTGGTAAACAGTACAAAATGAACAGCGCTGAGCAGAAGAGAGAGAGAACAGAGAGAGAATGAACAGAGAGAGAGAGAGAGAGAGAGAGAGAGAGAGCAAAGGTTGATGAACCAGCAAAGGTTGGTGATGTGGCTCCTGCATGGAGGGGGGAGTGAACAGGGGACCGTTATTCGGAAGAAATCATTGGTAATCTTTTGTATATGAAGCACAATCAAATCATTATGTCAGACGTATAATCAGAAATAGCAGTGTACCAGTGGC
>WOVY01012172.1:0-20660 GCA_013436015.1 Rhipicephalus annulatus | reverse complement strand
GGCGGAATGCAACCATAGAAGAAGGCGCCCGACCGATCGTATTGTCTGTACATTGCTGAATTAATGAAGGAAAGACACTCGTCGTTTGTCAGTGAATCTAGCGCCGTTCTCTTGTGTCTTGTTCTCTTGTACTTGTTCTCTTGTACTTGTTCGTTCGTCGGCGAGCAGTTACTCGCTGTTAATGCTCGGACGAATATTTCGCCGAAGGGGTCACGCTGGCCCAGAGTGTTGAGACCCGTTCGAATTAGTATTGAATCGTCACGACACGCGCGCTGCGCTTCCCACGTGCTTTCCAGCCGAAGAGAGAGTGCGCCTTATGTTCATCATCATCATCATCATCATCAGCCTGTCTACGTCCACTGCAGGACAAAGGCCTCTCCCATGTTCCGCCAGTTAACCCGGTCCTGTGCTTGCTGTTGCCAATTTATACCCGCAAACTTCTTAATCTCATCTGCCCACCTAACCTTCTGTCTCCCCCTACCCCGCTTCCCTTCTCTGGGAATCCAGTTGGTGACCCTTAATGACCAGCGGTTATCCTGTCTACGTGCTACATGCCCGGCCCATGTCCATTTCCTCTTCTTTATTGCAGCTATGATATCCTTAACTCCCGTTTGTCCCCTAATCCACTCTGCTCTCTTCTTGTCTCTTAAGGTTACACCTACCATTTTTCTTTCCATTGCTCGCTGCGTCGTCCTCAATTTAAGTTGAACCCTCTTTGTGAGTCTCCAGGTTTCTGCTCCGTAGCTAAGTACCGGCAAGATACAGCTGTTATATACCTTCCTCTTGAGGGACAGTGGCAATCTACTTGTCATAATTTGAGAGTGCCTGCCGAATGTGCTCCACCCCATTCTTATTCTTCTAGTTACTTCAATCTCGTGGTTAGGCTCTGCGGTTATTACCTGCCCTAAGTAGACATAGTCTTTTACAACTTCAAGTGCACTATTACCTATCGCAAAGCGCTGCTCCTTTCCGAGGTTGTTGTACATTACTTTCGTTTTCTGCAGATTAATTTTAAGACCCACCTTTCTGCTCTCCTTGTCTAACTCCGTAATCATGAGTTGCAATTCGTCCCCTGAGTTACTCAGCAATGCAATGTCATCGGCGAAGCGCAGGTTACTGAGGTACTCTCCATTAACTCTTATCCCTAACTGTTCCCATTCTAGGCTTCTGAAAACGTCCTGTAAGCACGCAGTGAATAGCATTGGGGAGATTGTGTCCCCCTGCCTTACACCCTTCTTTATTGGTATTCTGTTGCTTTTTTATGAAGCACTATGGTAGCAGTTGATCCCCTGTAGATTTCTTCCAGAATGTTTATATATATTTCATCTACGCCCTGATTCCGCAGTGTCTGCATGACGGCTGATATTTCTACTGAATCAAACGCCTTCTCGTAATCTATGAAGGCTATGTATAGTGGTTGGTTATACTCTGAGCATTTCTCTATTACCTGATTGATAGTATGAATGTGGTCAATTGTTGAGTAGCCTGTTCTAAATCCTGCTTGTTCCTTTGGTTGATTGAATTCTAATGTTTTCTTTACTCTGCTAGCAATTACCTTTGTAAATAGCTTGTATACTACAGAGAGCAAGCTGATCGGCCTGTAATTCTTCAAGTCCTTGTCATCTCCTTTCTTATGTATTAAGATGATGTTAGCGTTCTTCCAAGACTCTGGTACTTTTCCCGTCAGGAGACACCTCGTAAATAGAGTGGCTAGTTTTTCTAACACAATCTGTCCTCCATCTTTCAGCAGATCTGATGTTACTTGATCCTCACCAGCAGCTTTGCCTCTGTGCATGCTCTCCAAAGCTTTTCTGACTTCTTCTATCATTACCGGTGGGGTGTCGTCTGGGTTACTGCTAGTTCTTATAGTATTAAGGTCGTGGTTGTCTCGGCTACTGTACAGATCTCTGTAAAACTCCTCCGCTATTTTAACTATCCTATCCATATTGGTAGTTAATTTGCCTTCTTTGTCCCTTAGTGCATACATCCGCCTTTTGCCTATCCCAAGTTTCCTCTTCACTGCTTTGACGCTTCCTCCGTTTTTCAGAGCGTGCTCAATTCTCTCCATGTTATACCTTCTTACATCGCATACTTTACGTCTATTAATCAGCTTCGAAAGCTCTGCCAGTTCTATTTTGTCTGTTGTACTTGACACTTTCATGATTTGACGCTTCTTAATTAGGTTCTTCGTTTCCTGGGAAAGCTTGCCGGTGTCCTGTCTAGCTACCCTGCCTCCAACTTCCACTGCACACTCCGTGATGATACTCGTCAGATTATCATTCATTGTATCTACGCTAAGGTTGGTTTCCTCGCTAAGAGCAGAGTACCTGTTCTGCAGTGACACTCTGAATTCCTGTACTTTCCCTCTCAGTGCTAGCTCATTGATTGCTTCTTGCGTATCAGTTTCTGTCGTTCCTTCTTCAAGTCTAGGCGGATTCGAGCCCGTACCATTCTATGGTCACTGCATCTTACCTTGCCAACCACTTCCACATCCTGCACGACTCCTGGGTGTGCAGTCATTATAAAGTCTATTTCGTTCTTATTTACGCCATTAGGGCTCCTCCATGTCCACTTGCGGTTTTCTCGTTTTCGGTAGAAGGTATTCAAAATACGCAGATTATTGCGTTCTGCGAATTCTACTAGTAGCTCTCCTCTGGCGTTTCTAGTGCCGATGCCATAATCTCCTACTGCCTGGTCTCCAGCCTGCTTCTTCCCTACCTTTGCATTAAAGTCGCCCATTACTATAGTATACTGTGTTTTCACCTTACTCATTGCCGATTCCACGTCTTCATAGAAGCTTTCAACTGAAGCGTCATCATGGCTGGATGTAGGCGCGTAAGCCTGTACTACCTTCATTTTGTATCTTTTATTCAGTTTAATTACAATGCCTACCACCCTTTCATTAATGCTATAGTAATCCTCTATGTTGCCAGCTATGTTTCTGTGAATTAGGAACCCTACTCCCAGTTCTCTTCTGTCTGCCAAGCCCCGATAGCAAATGACGTGCCCATTCTGTAGCACAGTATAGGCCTCATCTGTCCTCCTAACCTCACTCAGCCCTATTATATCCCATTTAATGCCTTCTAGCTCCTCGAATAATACAGCTAGACTTCCCTCACTAGATAACGTTCTAACGTTAAACGTTGCTAAGTTCAAGTTCCAATGGTGGCCTGTCCGTATCCAGAGATTCCTAGCACCCTCTGCTGCTTTGCAGATCTGACCGCCGCCGTGGTCAGTTGCTCCGCAGCTGGTGGGGACTGAGGGCCGTGAGTTAATTGACGAATGCCTACGGGAGGGGGTGGCCAGATACTGCACCAGGGTGGCCAATCCTTCTCTGGTGAGATCATCGGTGCGTACCGGCTTTAAGCCGGTACGATCAGACAGTAGTGGGAATGCTCCATGCATGTCTTCCTTATTGTTGTTCAGCAGCGTTGGCGGCCACCCACCACGGAGCCCAACGAGGGGACGCTACAAGGTTACAAATGCTGAAACCTGCAGACGCCAGCCGTACAACGCCACTATAACCCAATGCGCCTAGACCAAGGTAGGCTATTTGCACAGGGTTAACCCTAGCCGCCAGGAAGTTTGGAAGTAAACGGAAGAGAGTAGAAGACAGGACAGATAAATAGTAAGAGATAAAGACGAAGATGTAGGGAGAGAGAGATAGGAAAAGGCGACTGCCGATTCCCCTGGGTGGGTCAGCTCAGGGGTGCCGTCTACGTGAAGCCGGGGCCAAAGGGGTGTGTTGCCTCTGCCGGGGGCCTTAACGGTCCAATCACCCAGCGTCGGCTCAACCCCCAGGATCCCCTTTTCCTCGGACACGGCAAAGCCACGCACGGCTAGGCGTGGGAGGGAGTCGAAACTCCCCCGTTAGCTCGGGTTCGTGGTGTCGCTACACACCAAACGCCTACTTGCGCAGGCGCCCCTGCGGTCATTATGACCCAGAATATGCTGAAACAGCACTTGTGTGTTGTATGTCATTACAAAATTTTTAATAAGAAAAACTAGCGTGATGAGGTGTAATACTAGTGTGATGAGGCGCAATGAAGATGCCCTTCATATTGATACACAACAGCCACCACAGCCTTGCTGCATGAAAAAGAAAGATCATGTCGGTTGCTGGTTGTTGATGAACTGTCGCCATCTTGTTGGCCGAGCACGGTCCACCATATATAATTTAATAAATAAGTTACTCGTAACATTATTGGTGGAGGTGGACGACTCCCGTACCTCGATGGGGACGCGCAGAGGTCGCAACATCGGGGACTCCTCAGCTACTTCAACTGCCAGTGCCTCATCACTACCGGCCTCTCCAGCCGAGTCGACAATCTGCGTCACCCTGCCACCCCTGCAGAATCCTGGCACTTTCTCTGCTGACGGTACCATCGACGTTGACTTCTGGCTATACCGGTACGAGCGTGGCAGTGCTACCCAGCACTGGGATCGCACGCTTGTGCTCGCCAATGTTGTGTTCTACCTCGAAGGCACGCCGCGGACATGGTTCGAAAGCAATGAAGCCAAAATCACAAGCTGGGATCTCTTAAAAACAAAGATCCATGATCTTTTCGGCGATTCATCTGGTCATTAGCTCACTGCCAAGAAGAGTCTCGCCACTCGCGCCCAGACGTCTACTGAATCATACGTCTCATACATTCTTGACGTCTTGGCACTTTGTAACAAGGTCCACCACAGCATGAGGAAAGACGAAAAAGTTAATTACGTCGATCCATCAGCTTCAACCGATCCATCAGCTTCAACCGAGGTTCGCACTGACGCTAGTGGGCACGGCATAGGGGCAATGCTATTGCAACACCAACGTGGATATGACCGTGTTATAGCATATGCAAGCCGACTGGTATCTACCGCTGAGCGCAACTATTCAATCACAGAGCGTGAATGACTCCCTCTTGTGTGGGCAGTCGCCAAGTTTCGCCCATACTTATGGGCGTCCATTCCGAGTAGTCACCGATCACCACGCGCTCTACTGACTGGCCTCACTCAAGGATCCCACAGGCCGCCTCGCTCGTTGGTCCCTAGGTTTACAAGAATACACGTTCACCGTAACGTACAAAACAGGGTGGTTGCATCAAGATGTGGATTTTTATCTAGCTACCCTGTGGAAGAAGCTGTCTGTACTGACACCTTTCCAGACCTTCTGTCCGTGACGCAAGCTACTCAACCTTGGCCACGAACAATGCCGAGATGCTTTTCTGCAAACCATCATCGACAAGCCTGAGTCAATGCCTCGCGACACATCTCTACAAATGTTCCTGGTCAAAGATGGGATCCTGTATCACCGTAAACTCGATCCGTATGACCATGACTTACTCCCTCATACCAGCACATCTTTGTGCGACTGTCCTCAACCAACTTCATGACGCTCCTTGGCGGCTACTTGGGCGTCTCTTGCACATACGACCGTGTATGTCGTCGTTTCTTTTGGCCTGGTCTTGCCCGTTTTGTTTGACGCTACGTCGCTGCTTGTTGAGCCTCGCCAGCGTCGCAAAAAGCCAGCCTCCCTACCAGCTGGATTCCTTCAGCCGATCGACATTCCCACTGAACCTTTTTTTCGAGTTAGCCTCGTCCTGCTTGGCCCATTTTCCGATTTCCAGCTCAGGCAACAAATGGATTGCTGTCGCCACTGACTATGCGACACGGTATGCTATCACACGAGCACTTCTGATGAGGCTGTGCAACCGATGTGGCGGACTTTCTGGTATGTGATATTATTTTAGTACACGGAGCTCCACGCCAACTTCTCAATGACCGGGGCCGGACCCTCCTATCAGCTGTCGTTAATGAAATCCTGCGCTCCTGCTCTGCCAAGCACAAGTTTGCCACTTCAGACCATCCGCAAACGAGCGGTCTTACGGAACGCCTCAACCGCACGATAATCGACATGCTTTCTAAATACGTAGCAGTTGACCACCAAGACTGGGACAATTCATTTGCCATTTGTGAAGTTCGCATATAATTTGTGACGTCATGACACTGCCGGCTATTTGCCATTCTATTTTCTATATGGCCAGAAACACGCCCTACCCTTTGACACCTTGCTGCCCTCGGTCACTGAGTATGCCGTGCAAAGCCATCGCACGAGCTGACCATGCACGCCAACTCGCCCGTAGTCATTTTCAGGCTCACAGGAGCACCAAAGACAGCTGTACAAATCCGATCATCGAAATGTGAACTTTACACCGGGTTCTTTGTCCTTCTCTGGTCTCCCCACTCAGTGTGTAGGTCTTTCTGAAAACTGCTGTTACGCTACACTGGATTATACACGTCGTTCCACCAGGTGACTGCGTTACATACGATATCGTTCCAGCCGATCCAACATCATCATCGTCAGCTTCGAGCGACATTGTGCATATAGCTTGACTTAAGCCTTATCACCCTCCTTCTACAGCATACGAGTAGCTCAAGCACCGAGACTGTGCTTCTGCCTTGCTGCATGAAAGAGAAAGTCGACGTCCGATTGCTGGTCGTTCGATGAACTGTCGCCATCTTGTTCGCCGAGCACGGTCCATCGTAATTTAATACGCCGCTCGCCATTAGCCAGACCTGCCTGATAAAGCACATTTTGCAAAGCTGCGTCTGAACCTTTCTCGACGTACAACACCTCTATTTAAGTGGTGGAGGAGCCGGGGTTCCCATCAACCTGGAACTTCGCAATCGGACCCTACCCTCAACCGTTCACCATGGCTGCTCCTGGCCCTTCTCAAGCTGCCTTATCAACGACAGTCTACTGTACTGGCGTGCCTCGGCAACGCGACCCACCAATTTTTCGCGGCAACGACGAACAAGACGTCGAGAAATGGCTCGTCGAGTACGAAATCGTAAGCGCTTCCAACAAGTAGAATGCCTGCGACCAGCTCACAAACGTGCGCTTTTACCTCGCTGATGTGGCCAGCCGCTGGTTCAAGAACCACGAAGGCGAAATCACCAACTGGTCCGCCTTCAAGACCACCATCGCCGCGGTCTTCGGTCGTCCCGTTGTGCGCCGGCCTTCGCGCGGAACAGCGTCTCCGTAGTCGAGTGTAGCACAGGGACGAGAACTTTACAAGTTACATTCAAGATGTCTTGTCACTTTGCAAGCGCGTCGATGAATCTCTAACCGAACGCGACAAAATCAAGCACATCATCAAAGGAGTGACGACGATACCTTCCAGATGCTCGTCGCTAGGAATCCACAGATCGTCACCGTGTTGTCCAGCTCTTGTCAGGAGTACGACGAGTTCGCGTAAGCAGCGGGTCTCGACGCGCAGGGCTGCTGAAGATATGGCTGAAGTTTCCGCCCTCGTGCACGACAGTCGCTGCTGATCACACCGTCTTACTGCCCCCCATCAAACAATTCATTCGTGAAGAAGTTGCGCGTCAGCTTTCTCTTGTGGCCGAAGCATCCGCAGCCAGTGACCTCGTTAGAACCCACGGCTACGCCAGGTCTTGAGACACAGGTGCACGCAGGCACTGCCTTCATCGCCATCGGTCTCTACGCCCGCTGACCTACGCGCCGTCGTTGCTAGACCCCCAGCCACACCTGTCTCTGGCGCATTCCGGGGGCACCAGGTCCTCCTACCCTACTACGCTGCCTACATACACGGCACCCCATCCCGTTTTGCCCCCTGCACCTTCTGTCGGTAACCCATGGCGCACCTTGGATAATCGACCCATCTGTTTTGCATGCGGTTTCGTGGGACATGTAGCAGCTACTGTCGCCGTCGCAACTTCCAGCCTCCAGACCATGGGAATTCTGCAAATTACCCAGGCTGCCCAGAATCCCCAGCGACCATCTTCTCCTATCACCGACTCATTGTCCCCACGACGCCCTGTCGATTCTCGCAGGTCATTACCACCCCGTCGCCGATCTGTCTCCCCGATTCTTCGGCGCACGAGCCCCGCTTGAGAGGAAAACTGACAGCCGCAGTTCCGGAGGCAAGAACTGCGTCGTCATCGAACTTTCCAAGACCTCCTCTTTGTCCGACCAACGAAATTGATGTGCTAGTCGAAGGTGTTGCTGTACGTGCACTGTCGACACAGGCGCTGTCGTTTCTGTAATTAGTGAAAAACTGTGTCGCGATTTGAGAAAAGTTACAACGCCGCTTATTAATCTTGCTCTGCGTACAGCCACCTCCCATTTCATCGCGCCGACAGCTCAGTGCACAGCAGGCGTTCTTATTCGAGATGTTTGGTACGCCGGCAACTTTGTTGTTCTCCCACATTCATCTACGACGTCATACTAGGATGGGATTTCCTTTCTACCCACCAGGCCCTCGCCGACTGCGCTCGTACTGAATCCGTGCCTTGATATCGACCACCACAGTTCCTCGAAAGTGTTTGCTGCTGCTGACATCCGCATCGCGCCGTTGTCCGCTTGTCCTAGTGCTTGTGTTTTCCCCTGCTGCCACTAACTCGACGCTCCTGTTCCAACCAACTATAGCTAGTGTGCAACACTGAACCATCGTCCTCCCATTTGCCGTCATCAACTTTTCCAATGGTTCGGCGGTACTTTATGCGTGCAACGTTCTGCTTGTCCGTACATCCTGCTGCGCGGCGAGTGTCTGGGAAGCCTCGAGACCTAAATTGTATTTTCGAAGACCGATCTATCTAGACAAGCCATTTTTACCGACTTGAGCCATTACACCCGCAACTGACGCTAATGAACCTATGGATGTATTCCGCAAGTCCATCGATTGCAACCTCACGCCTGGGCAGCAGGAACAGCTGATCAAGCTCCTCCAGTGTTTTTCGAGCCTCGTTTGACCACAATCAGTTTTCCTTAGGTCGAGCGTCATCTGTTTGCTCACCGTATAAATACCAGTCAAGAGACGCCATTACGGCAGCGTCCATATCGTGTGTCAAATACCGAACGCCGTGCTATCAATGAACAGGTTGACGACATGCTGACACGTGGCATAATCGAACCGTCAAGCAGTCCCTGGGCCTCTCCAGTTGTGTTGGTGAAGAAGAAGGACGGAACCATCAGGTTTTGCGTGGACTACCGATGTCTCAATCGAATCACGCGCAAGGATGTCTATCCGCTGCCACGCATTGATGATGCCTTGGACTGCCTACAGGGAGCAGAAGTTTTCTCCTCTTAGATTTGCGCTCTGGATACTGGCAGGTACCCATGGCACAGGCTGATCGCGAAAAAACAGCTTTCATCACGCCCGACGGGCTTTAGGAATTCACAGTCATGCCCTTCGGCCTCTACAATGCGCCAGCTACTTCGAGCGAATGATGGACTCTATCCTTCGAGGCCTCAAATGGAACGTTTGCTTTTGTTATTTAGATGACATTGTCGTCTTTTCAAATGATTTCGCAACCCTAAAACCGCCTCAAGAAAGTCCTTGCGTGTATTTCTGCCGCGGGGCTGCAACTGAATCTGAAAAAGTGCCATTTCACCGCTCGAAAGCTTACGATCCTTGGCCACGTGGTTTCAAAAGACGGCATTCTTCCTGACCCTGTCAAACTTACAGCCGTTTCACCGTTTCCCAAACCGACCACCATGAAAGAGCTCTGAAGCATCATAGGCCTTTGCTCTTACTTCCGGCGCTCCGTCCGCAATTTCCGCGACGATTATCGCTCTTTTGACCAAGCTCCTCGCCGGCTCTAGAAACCTTTCAGCCTGGTCTGCCACCTGTGACGATTCTTTCAATGAACTGCGCCGCCTCCTCACGTCGCCGCCTATTCTGCGACACTATGACCCATCGGCACCCACAGAGATCCACACCGACGCTAGTGGTGTCGGGCTAGGTGTTATTCTTGCACAGCAGAAAGACGGCTTCCAAGAGTACGTAGTTGCCTACGCAAGCCGAACTCTTTGCAAAGCCGAAATCAACTATTCAGTCACTGTAAAGGAATGCCAAGCCATTATTTGGGCGATAGAGAAATTTCGACCTTACGTGTACGGGCGCCCTTTTGACGTCGTGACTGACCACCACGCCCTCTGCTGGTTGTCGTCACGGAAGAACCCAAGCGGTCGCCTCGCCCGATGGGCATTACGCCTCCAAGAATAAAATATTTGCGTGGTCTATCGCTCCGGCCGGAAACATTCCGACGCAGACGCCCCATCCTGTTCGCCCCTACCCCCTGACCCGGACTGCTGCGAAAGTCTAACCTGTGATGCCACTGCCGTCACCATCGCCAGCATGCCATCTGAGCAACGCAAGGACCCTTTGGTTGCTTCGATTCTAGACATCCTGGCTGGGCGCACGGCTTCCCCCCCTTCTCGCACGTTGCGTCGGCAAGTCGAGCACTTCGCCACTTGCGACGACGTGCTGTACCGACGCAACTACGCACCCGGTGGACGTCAGTGGCTACTCGTGATTCCACGTCATCTGCGATCCGATATTTGTTCCACGTTTCATGACGACCCCCAATGTGGCCACGCAGGTTTCCTGAAGACTTATTCTTGCATACGTCTCCGATATTACTGGCGTGGCATGTACCGTTTTATACCACAATACGTTCGGGCCTGCTCGACGTGCCAAAGACGAAAAACTCCCCCTTATCACGCCAGCGGTACTTGTTACCCTTACCATGCCCATCCCGACCATTCGACCGCGTCGGCATTGATATCTATGGTCCCCTTCTCAACACTTCTGACGGTAACCGCTGGATCATAGTTGCCGTCGACCATCTCACGCGGTATGCCGAAACTTCGTCCCTTCCCTCGTCTACAGCAAAAGACGTCGTGACTTTCGTTCTTCACAACATCGTATTACGCCATGAAGCACCTCGGGAGTTACTGAGCGATCGTGGTCGCGTATTCTTGTCAGACGTCATCACAGCATTGCTGCGTGAGTGCCACGTCGTTCACCACACTACAAGCGCCTATCATCCCCAGACCAATGGAATGACAGAGCGCTTCAACCGCACCCTTGGTGACATGCTGTCTATGTATATCTCGTCAGTCAGACCACTCCAATTGGAACCGAGTGTTCCCGTTTATCACGTTCGCCTATAATACCGCCATTCAAAGCACTACTGGGTTCTCTCCTTTTTTTCCTCCTTAACGGACGCGAACCTTTTTGCACTATGGACACCATTCTTTCGTACAAACCTGACTCCTCAGAGTCCACGACTTTGTCTCAAGCCGCTACATACGCTGCAGTTTCATCATCTGCAGTTTCAACGTTCAAGGTGTACTTTTATTTTCCAGTACGCAACAGTCAGCCTCACCCGCCAGAACTCCAGAACTTACCGGATTGCTGCACTCTCCTGTGAAGCTAACGTGTGTTTACGGAAACTTCCTGGGACATGGAACGATCTTCCCTTTTTTGACTGTGTTCACTTTTTAGTCATGGCATGTTCAGTTTATAATTTCTGTTCGTCTGACTCAACTTCTTTCTCGGGGGAAGGGGGAATCCTGTGACTAAGAAGGCAGGGATGGTTAGGAGAAGTAGAGGAAGAAGTGAGAATGGAATAAACGTGGCGCATGAGCCAGGCCAGCCAGGCCAAGTCACCTATTCATCATAGCATCATATATATATATATATATATATAATATATATATATATATATATATATATATATATATATATATATATATATATATACATATACAACAAATAAGGGAAAGAAGGGTATACCTAAGGGCTCGTTTTTTTCCGTGTTTTTAACACAAAATTAATGAGATCTAACAGACAGTAATGCCAGGAAATGTGCAGGGGGGGTTGTTGGGGCCGGTGGAGTGTGGGTGGGAAGAAAGAAGAAAGAAAAGTGCCAAACATGCGCATAAGAGTGTTTTAACACTCGTCGTTTGGCCTATAGATGGCGCTGACTGTCACTCCTACTTCTCAATTCACATATAAACCCAAAAAAGTGGATGGAGGGAAGGCCGCTGTGATAGCTCAGTGGTTAAAGCATCGAACGCGTTATTCGAAGGTCGTAGGTTCGATTCCTGCTCACAGCAGGTTATTTTTTCATCCACTTTTCTTTCTTCTTTCTTCTTACTTGCATTCCATTGGTTCTAGTGGCTTCCCCTGTGCATTCCTTGGCATTGCCGTCTGTTAGATCTCATATATTATATATATATATATATATATATATATATTGTGATATTCTCGTTAAAGCGCATGCAAGCATCGTGAAACCTAAAAGAACGATGCCATTTAGCGAGATACAGCATTCTGTACTGCAATAAGTAGGTGAAAAACTGTGAGGTCATGCAAATATCGTAATTTGTGAACGAAACAGTGTAATAGAGCGTTTTGAGATACAAGTGCGAATGTTAGGTTAGGTTAAGATATGAACCGTCGTAAAAATGCTATAAACAATGTCACTTAGTGAGATGCAGTGTTTTTCACCATTACAAGTCGGGAACTGCGATATTTAATGTGAAAGCGCTTGAAACCGTCGTAATGTTGTAGAAAGCAATGTAAAGTAGCGAGTAAAACGTTTTCTAACGATAGAAGTGCGAAGGTTATGTTAGGTTGAGTTATGTTAGTTTAAGCTAGGTAGCGTCGTGAAACCACCAAAAACGACGTCATCTAACGAGATAGTGTTGTTTTATTGCGAGTACGAAACTGCGATAGATGAAATGTTGTGAAAGCACACAAAACGGCATGAACAAGCCAAATACTGCGTGTTGTACCGTTACAAGTGCGAAACTGCTATGTTGTGATATTCTCGTTAAAGCGCATGCAAGCATCGTGAAACCTTAAAGAATTATGTCATTTAGCGAGATACAGCGTTCTGTACTGTAATAAGTTGGTGTAAAACTGTGAGGTCATGCAAATATCCTAAATGTAAACGAAACAGTGTAATAGAGCGTTTAAGATACAAGTGCGAGTGTTAGGTTAGGTTAAGATATGAACCGTCGAAAAAACCGCATTAAACAATGTCACTTAGTGAGATGCAGTGTTTTTCACCATTACATGTCGGGAACTGCGCCATCTTATGTTAAATCGCATGAAACCGTCGTAATGTTGTAGAAAGCATTGTAAAGTAGCAAGTAAAACGTTTTCTAACGACAGAAGTGCGAAGGTTATGTTAGTTTGAGTTAGTTTAAGCTAAGTAGCGTCGTGAAACCACCAAAACGACGTCATCTAACGAGATGGTGTTGTTTAATTGCGACTACGAAACTGCGATAGGTGAAATGTTGTGAAAGGACACAAAACGGCATAAACTAGCCAGGTACTGCGTGTGTTACCGCTACAAGTGCGAAACTGCTATATTGTGATATTCTCGTTAAAGCGCATACAAGCATCGTGAAACCTTAAAGAATGATGTCATTTAGCGAGATACAGTGTTCTGTACTGTAATAAGTTGGTGAAAAACTGTGAGGTCATGCAAATATCGTAATTGTGAACGAACAGTGTCATAGAGCGTTTTGAGATACAAGTGCGAATGTTAGGTTAGGTTAAGATATGAACCGTCGTAAAAATGCTATAAACAATGTCACTTAGTGAGATGCAGTGTTTTTCACCATTACAAGTCGGGAACTGCGATATCTAATGTGAAAGCGCAAAAACCGTTGTATTGTTGTAGAGAGCATTGTAAAGTAGCGAGTAAAACGTTTTCTAACGATAGAAGTGCGAAGGTTATGTTAGGTTGAGTTATGTTAGTTTAAGCTAGGTAGCGTCGTGAAACCACCAAAAAGGGCGTCATCTAACGAGATAGTGTTGTTTCATTGCATGTACGGAACTGCAATAGGTGAAATGTTGTGAAAGCACACAAAACGGCATGAACAAGCCAGATACTGCGTGTTGTACCGTTACAAGTGCGAAACTGCTATATTGTGATATTCTCGTTAAAGCGCATGCAAGCATCGTGAAACCTAAAAGAACGATGCCATTTAGCGAGATACAGCATTCTGTACTGCAATAAGTAGGTGAAAAACTGTGAGGTCAAGCAAATATCGTAATTGTGAACGAAACAGTGTAATAGAGCGTTTTTAGATACAAGTGCGAATGTTAGGTTAGGTTAAAATATAAACCGTCGTAAAACCGCATTAAACAATGTCACTTAGCAAGATGCAGTGTTTTACACTATTAAAAGTCGGGAACTGCGATATTTAATGTGAAAGCGCTTGAAACCGTCGTAATGTTGTAGAAAGCAATGTAAAGTAGCGAGTAAAACGTTTTCTAACGATAGAAGTGCGAAGGTTATGTTAGGTTGAGTTATGTTAGTTTAAGCTAGGTAGCGTCGTGAAACCACCAAAAACGACGTCATCTAACGAGATAGTGTTGTTTTATTGCGAGTACGAAACTGCGATAGATGAAATGTTGTGAAAGCACACAAAACGGCATGAACAAGCCAAATACTGCGTGTTGTACCGTTACAAGTGCGAAACTGCTATGTTGTGATATTCTCGTTAAAGCGCATGCAAGCATCGTGAAACCTTAAAGAATTATGTCATTTGGCGAGATACAGCGTTCTGTACTGTAATAAGTTGGTGTAAAAACTGTGAGGTCATGCAAATATTCTAAATGTAAACGAAACAGTGTAATAGAGCGTTTAAGATACAAGTGCGAGTGTTAGGTTAGGTTAAGATATGAACCGTCGAAAAACCGCATTAAACAATGTCACTTAGTGAGATGCAGTGTTTTTCACCATTACATGTCGGGAACTGCGCCATCTTATGTTAAATCGCATGAAAACCGTCGTAATGTTGTAGAAAGCATTGTAAAGTAGCAAGTAAAACGTTTTCTAACGACAGAAGTGCGAAGGTTATGTTAGTTTGAGTTAGTTTAGGCTAAGTAGCGTCGTGAAACCACCAAAAACGACGTCATCTAACGAGATGGTGTTGTTTAATTGCGACTACGAAACTGCGATAGGTGAAATGTTGTGAAAGGACACAAAACGGCATAAACTAGCCAGGTACTGCGTGTATTACCGCTACAAGTGCGAAACTGCTATATTGTGATATTCTCGTTAAAGCGCATACAAGCATCGTGAAACCTTAAAGAATGATGTCATTTAGCGAGATACAGTGTTCTGTACTGTAATAAGTTTGTGAAAAACTGTGAGGTCATGCAAATATCGTAATTGTGAACGAAACAGTGTCATAGAGCGTTTTGAAATACAAGTGCGAATGTTAGGTTAGGTTAAGATATGAACCGTCGTAAAAATGCTATAAACAATGTCACTTAGTGAGATGCAGTGTTTTTCACCATTACAAGTCGGGAACTGCGATATCTAATGTGAAAGCGCAAAACCGTTGTATTGTTGTAGAGAGCATTGTAAAGTAGCGAGTAAAACGTTTTCTAACGATAGAAGTGCGAAGGTTATGTTAGGTTGAGTTATGTTAGTTTAGCTAGGTAGCGTCGTGAAACCACCAAAAAGGGCGTCATCTAACGAGATAGTGTTGTTTTCATTGCATGTACGGAAACTGCAATAGGTGAAATGTTGTGAAAGCACACAAAACGGCATGAACAAGCCAGATACTGCGTGTTGTACCGTTACAAGTGCGAAACTGCTATATTGTGATATTCTCGTTAAAGCGCATGCAAGCATCGTGAAACCTAAAAGAACGATGCCATTTAGCGAGATACAGCATTCTGTACTGCAATAAGTAGGTGAAAAACTGTGAGGTCAAGCAAATATCGTAATTGTGAACGAAACAGTGTAATAGAGCGTTTTTAGATACAAGTGCGAATGTTAGGTTAGGTTAAAATATAAACCGTCGTAAAACCGCATTAAACAATGTCACTTAGCAAGATGCAGTGTTTTTCACTATTAAAAGTCGGGAACTGCGATATTTAATGTGAAAGCGCTTGAAACCGTCGTAATGTTGTAGAAAGCAATGTAAAGTAGCGAGTAAAACGTTTTCTAACGATAGAAGTGCGAAGGTTATGTTAGGTTGAGTTATGTTAGTTTAAGCTAGGTAGCGTCGTGAAACCACCAAAAACGACGTCATCTAACGAGATAGTGTTGTTTTATTGCGAGTACGAAACTGCGATAGATGAAATGTTGTGAAAGCACACAAAACGGCATGAACAAGCCAAATACTGCGTGTTGTACCGTTACAAGTGCGAAACTGCTATGTTGTGATATTCTCGTTAAAGCGCATGCAAGCATCGTGAAACCTTAAAGAATTATGTCATTTAGGCGAGATACAGCGTTCTGTACTGTAATAAGTTGGTGTAAAACTGTGAGGTCATGCAAATATCCTAAATGTAAACGAAACAGTGTAATAGAGCGTTTAAGATACAAGTGCGAGTGTTAGGTTAGGTTAAGATATGAACCGTCGAAAAACCGCATTAAACAATGTCACTTAGTGAGATGCAGTGTTTTTCACCATTACATGTCGGGAACTGCGCCATCTTATGTTAAATCGCATGAAACCGTCGTAATGTTGTAGAAAGCATTGTAAAGTAGCAAGTAAAACGTTTTCTAACGACAGAAGTGCGAAGGTTATGTTAGTTTGAGTTAGTTTAAGCTAAGTAGCGTCGTGAAACCACCAAAAACGACGTCATCTAACGAGATGGTGTTGTTTAATTGCGACTACGAAACTGCGATAGGTGAAATGTTGTGAAAGGACACAAAACGGCATAAACTAGCCAGGTACTGCGTGTGTTACCGCTACAAGTGCGAAACTGCTATATTGTGATATTCTCGTTAAAGCGCATACAAGCATCGTGAAACCTTAAAGAATGATGTCATTTAGCGAGATACAGTGTTCTGTACTGTAATAAGTTGGTGAAAAACTGTGAGGTCATGCAAATATCGTAATTGTGAACGAAACAGTGTCATAGAGCGTTTTGAGATACAAGTGCGAATGTTAGGTTAGGTTAAGATATGAACCGTCGTAAAAATGCTATAAACAATGTCACTTAGTGAGATGCAGTGTTTTTCACCATTACAAGTCGGGAACTGCGATATCTAATGTGAAAGCGCAAAAACCGTTGTATTGTTGTAGAGAGCATTGTAAAGTAGCGAGTAAAACGTTTTCTAACGATAGAAGTGCGAAGGTTATGTTAGGTTGAGTTATGTTAGTTTAAGCTAGGGTAGCGTCGTGAAACCACCAAAAGGGCGTCATCTAACGAGATAGTGTTGTTTCATTGCATGTACGGAACTGCAATAGGTGAAATGTTGTGAAAGCACACAAAACGGCATGAACAAGCCAGATACTGCGTGTTGTACCGTTACAAGTGCGAAACTGCTATATTGTGATATTCTCGTTAAAGCGCATGCAAGCATCGTGAAACCTAAAGAACGATGCCATTTAGCGAGATACAGCATTCTGTACTGCAATAAGTAGGTGAAAAACTGTGAGGTCAAGCAAATATCGTAATTGTGAACGAAACAGTGTAATAGAGCGTTTTTAGATACAAGTGCGAATGTTAGGTTAGGTTAAAATATAAACCGTCGTAAAACCGCATTAAACAATGTCACTTAGCAAGATGCAGTGTTTTTCACTATTAAAAGTCGGGAACTGCGATATTTAATGTGAAAGCGCTTGAAACCGTCGTAATGTTGTAGAAGCAATGTAAAGTAGCGAGTAAAACGTTTTCTAACGATAGAAGTGCGAAGGTTATGTTAGGTTGAGTTATGTTAGTTTAAGCTAGGTAGCGTCGTGAAACCACCAAAAACGACGTCATCTAACGAGATAGTGTTGTTTTATTGCGAGTACGAAACTGCGATAGATGAAATGTTGTGAAAGCACACAAAACGGCATGAACAAGCCAAATACTGCGTGTTGTACCGTTACAAGTGCGAAACTGCTATGTTGTGATATTCTCGTTAAAGCGCATGCAAGCATCGTGAAACCTTAAAGAATTATGTCATTTGGCGAGATACAGCGTTCTGTACTGTAATAAGTTGGTGTAAAACTGTGAGGTCATGCAAATATCTAAATGTAAACGAAACAGTGTAATAGCGTTTAAGATACAAGTGCGAGTGTTAGGTTAGGTTAAGATATGAACCGTCGAAAAACCGCATTAAACAATGTCACTTAGTGAGATGCAGTGTTTTTCACCATTACATGTCGGGAACTGCGCCATCTTATGTTAAATCGCATGAAACCGTCGTAATGTTGTAGAAAGCATTGTAAAGTAGCAAGTAAAACGTTTTTCTAACGACAGAAGTGCGAAGGTTATGTTAGTTTGAGTTAGTTTAGGCTAAGTAGCGTCGTGAAACCACCAAAAACGACGTCATCTAACGAGATGGTGTTGTTTAATTGCGACTACGAAACTGCGATAGGTGAAATGTTGTGAAAGGACACAAAACGGCATAAACTAGCCAGGTACTGCGTGTATTACCGCTACAAGTGCGAAACTGCTATATTGTGATATTCTCGTTAAAGCGCATACAAGCATCGTGAAACCTTAAAGAATGATGTCATTTAGCGAGATACAGTGTTCTGTACTGTAATAAGTTTGTGAAAAACTGTGAGGTCCATGCAAATATCGTAATTGTGAACGAAACAGTGTCATAGAGCGTTTTGAGATACAAGTGCGAATGTTAGGTTAGGTTAAGATATGAACCGTCGTAAAAATGCTATAAACAATGTCACTTAGTGAGATGCAGTGTTTTTCACCATTACAAGTCGGGAACTGCGATATCTAATGTGAAAGCGCAAAAACCGTTGTATTGTTGTAGAGAGCATTGTAAAGTAGCGAGTAAAACGTTTTCTAACGATAGAAGTGCGAAGGTTATGTTAGGTTGAGTTATGTTAGTTTAAGCTAGGTAGCGTCGTGAAACCACCAAAAAGGGCGTCATCTAACGAGATAGTGTTGTTTCATTGCATGACGGAACTGCAATAGGTGAAATGTTGTGAAAGCACACAAAACGGCATGAACAAGCCAGATACTGCGTGTTGTACCGTTACAAGTGCGAAACTGCTATATTGTGATATTCTCGTTAAAGCGCATGCAAGCATCGTGAAACCTAAAAGAACGATGCCATTTAGCGAGATACAGCATTCTGTACTGCAATAATTAGGTGAAAAACTGTGAGGTCAAGCAAATATCGTAATTGTGAACGAAACAGTGTAATAGAGCGTTTTAGATCAAGTGCGAATGTTAGGTTAGGTTAAAATATAAACCGTCGTAAAACCGCATTACACAATGTCACTTAGCAAGATGCAGTGTTTTTCACTATTAAAAGTCGGGGAACTGCGATATTAATAGTGAAAGCGCTTGAAACCGTCGTAATGTTGTAGAATAGCAATGTAAAGTAGCGAGTAAAACGTTTTCTAACGATAGAAGTGCGAAGGTTATGTTAGGTTGAGTTATGTTAGTTTAAGCTAGGGGTAGCGTCGTGAAACCACCAAAAACGACGTCATCTAACGAGATAGTGTTGTTTTATTGCGAGTACGAAACTGCGATAGATGAAATGTTGTGAAAGCACACAAAACGGCATGAACAAGCCAAATACTGCGTGTTGGTACCGTTACAAGTGCGAAACTGCTATGTTGTGATATTCTCGTTTAAAGCGCATGCAAGCATCGTGAACCTTAAAGAATTATGTCATTTGGCGAGATACAGCGTTCTGTACTGTAATAAGTTGGTTGTAAAAACTGTGAGGTCATGCAAATATCCTAATGTAAACGAAACAGTGTAATAGAGCGTTTAAGATACAAGTGCGAGTGTTAGGTTAGGTTAAGATATGAACCGTCGAAAAACCGCATTAAACAATGTCACTTAGTGAGATGCAGTGTTTTCACCATTACATGTCGGGAACTGCCCTCTTATGTTAAATCGCCATGAAACCGTCGTAATGTTGTAGAAGCATTGTAAAGTAGCAAGTAAAACGTTTTCTAACGACAGAAGTGCGAAGGTTATGTTAGTTTGAGTTAGTTTAGGCTAAGTAGCGTCGTGAAACCACCAAAAACGACGTCATCTAACGAGATGGTGTTGTTTAATTGCGACTACGAAACTGCGATAGGTGAAATGTTGTGAAAGGACACAAACGGCATAAACTAGCCAGTACTGCGTGTGTTACCGCTACAAGTGCGAAACTGCTATATTGTGATATTCTCGTTAAAGCGCATACAAGCATCGTGAAACCTTAAAGAATGATGTCATTTAGCGAGATACAGTGTTCTGTACTGTAATAAGTTGTGAAAAACTGTGAGGTCATGCAAATATCGTAATTGTGAACGAAACAGTGTCATAGAGCGTTTTGAGATACAAGTGCGAATGTTAGGTTAGGTTAAGATATGAACCGTCGTAAAAATGCTATAAACAATGTCACTTAGTGAGATGCAGTGTTTTTCACCATTACAAGTCGGGAACTGCGATATCTAATGTGAAAGCGCAAAAACCGTTGTATTGTTGTAGAGAGCATTGTAAAGTAGCGAGTAAAACGTTTTCTAACGATAGAAGTGCGAAGGTTATGTTAGGTTGAGTTATGTTAGTTTAAGCTAGGTAGCGTCGTGAAACCACCAAAAGGGCGTCATCTAACGAGATAGTGTTGTTTCATTGCATGTACGGAACTGCAATAGGTGAAATGTTGTGAAGCACACAAAACGCATGAACAAGCCAGATACTGCGTGTTGTACCGTTAAGTGCGAAAACTGCTATATTGTGATATTCTCGTAAAGCGCATGCAAGCATCGTGAAACCTAAAAGAACGATGCCATTTAGCGAGATACGCATCTGTACTGCAATAAGTAGGTGAAAAACTGTGAGGTCAGCAAAATACGTAATTGTGAACGAAACAGTGTAATAGAGCGTTTTTAGATACAAGTGCGAATGTTAGGTTAGGTTAAA
>WOVY01012171.1:0-144482 GCA_013436015.1 Rhipicephalus annulatus | reverse complement strand
AGGAGTGACAATCAGCGCCATCTATAAGCCAAATGGCGAGTGTGAAAACACTCTTATGCGCATGTTTGGCGTCACGTAGCACGTGAACTTATTATGAGCGGGCAGCTGATTAATTGTCCCTCTTATATGGAGGGAGGGCCGCTGTGATAGCTCAGTGGTTAGAGCATCGAACGCGTAATTCGAAGGTCGTAGGTTCGATTCCTGCTCACAGTTGGTAATTTTTTCATCCACTTTTCTTTCTTCTTATTTACATTCCATTGGTTCTAATAACCTCCCCTGTACATTCCTTGGCATTAATGTCTGTTATATCTCATTAATATTGTGTTAAAAACACGGAAAAAACGAGCCCTTAGGTATACACTTCTTTCCCTTATTTCATTGAACGAGGGTCTCGTACTGGCAGACTTGGTGTGTTTAGGTTGTATAAGAGGGACAATTAATCAGCTGCCCGCTCATAATAAGTTCACGTGCTACGTGACGCCAAACATGCGCATAAGAGTGTTTTCACACTCGCCATTTGGCTTATAGATGGCGCTGATTGTCACTCCTACTTCTAAATTCACAGATAAACCCAAAAAAGTGGATGGAGGGAGGGCCGCTGTGATAGCTCAGTGGTTAGAGCATCGAACGCGTAATTCGAAGGTCGTAGGTTCGATTCCTGCTCACAGTTGGTAATTTTTTCATCCACTTTTCTTTCTTCTTATTTACATTCCATTGGTTCTAATAACCTCCCCTGTACATTCCTTGGCATTAATGTCTGTTATATCTCATTAATATTGTGTTAAAAACACGGAAAAACGAGCCCTTAGGTATACACTTCTTTCCCTTATTTCATTGAACGAGGGTCTCGTACTGGCAGACTTGGTGTGTTTAGGTTGTATAAGAGGGACAATTAATCAGCTGCCCGCTCATAATAAGTTCACGTGCTACGTGACGCCAAACATGCGCATAAGAGTGTTTTCACACTCGCCATTTGGCTTATAGATGGCGCTGATTGTCACTCCTACTTCTAAATTCACAGATAAACCCAAAAAAGTGGATGGAGGGAGGGCCGCTGTGATAGCTCAGTGGTTAGAGCATCGAACGCGTAATTCGAAGGTCGTAGGTTCGATTCCTGCTCACAGTTGGTAATTTTTTCATCCACTTTTCTTTCTTCTTATTTACATTCCATTGGTTCTAATAACCTCCCCTGTACATTCCTTGGCATCAATGTCTGTTATATCTCATTAATATTGTGTTAAAAACACGGAAAAACGAGCCCTTAGGTATACACTTCTTTCCCTTATTTCATTGAACGAGGGTCTCGTACTGGCAGACTTGGTGTGTTTAGGTTGTATAAGAGGGACAATTAATCAGCTGCCCGCTCATAATAAGTTCACGTGCTACGTGACGCCAAACATGCGCATAAGAGTGTTTTCACACTCGCCATTTGGCTTATAGATGGCGCTGATTGTCACTCCTACTTCTAAATTCACAGATAAACCCAAAAAAGTGGATGGAGGGAGGGCCGCTGTGATAGCTCAGTGGTTAGAGCATCGAACGCGTAATTCGAAGGTCGTAGGTTCGATTCCTGCTCACAGTTGGTAATTTTTTCATCCACTTTTCTTTCTTCTTATTTACATTCCATTGGTTCTAATAACCTCCCCTGTACATTCCTTGGCATTAATGTCTGTTATATCTCATTAATATTGTGTTAAAAACACGGAAAAACGAGCCCTTAGGTATACACTTCTTTCCCTTATTTCATTGAACGAGGGTCTCGTACTGGCAGACTTGGTGTGTTTAGGTTGTATAAGAGGGACAATTAATCAGCTGCCCGCTCATAATAAGTTCACGTGCTACGTGACGCCAAACATGCGCATAAGAGTGTTTTCACACTCGCCATTTGGCTTATAGATGGCGCTGATTGTCACTCCTACTTCTAAATTCACAGATAAACCCAAAAAAGTGGATGGAGGGAGGGCCGCTGTGATAGCTCAGTGGTTAGAGCATCGAACGCGTAATTCGAAGGTCGTAGGTTCGATTCCTGCTCACAGTTGGTAATTTTTTCATCCACTTTTCTTTCTTCTTATTTACATTCCATTGGTTCTAATAACCTCCCCTGTACATTCCTTGGCATTAATGTCTGTTATATCTCATTAATATTGTGTTAAAAACACGGAAAAACGAGCCCTTAGGTATACACTTCTTTCCCTTATTTCATTGAACGAGGGTCTCGTACTGGCAGACTTGGTGTGTTTAGGTTGTATAAGAGGGACAATTAATCAGCTGCCCGCTCATAATAAGTTCACGTGCTACGTGACGCCAAACATGCGCATAAGAGTGTTTTCACACTCGCCATTTGGCTTATAGATGGCGCTGATTGTCACTCCTACTTCTAAATTCACAGATAAACCCAAAAAAGTGGATGGAGGGAGGGCCGCTGTGATAGCTCAGTGGTTAGAGCATCGAACGCGTAATTCGAAGGTCGTAGGTTCGATTCCTGCTCACAGTTGGTAATTTTTTCATCCACTTTTCTTTCTTCTTATTTACATTCCATTGGTTCTAATAACCTCCCCTGTACATTCCTTGGCATTAATGTCTGTTATATCTCATTAATATTGTGTTAAAAACACGGAAAAACGAGCCCTTAGGTATACACTTCTTTCCCTTATTTCATTGAACGAGGGTCTCGTACTGGCAGACTTGGTGTGTTTAGGTTGTATAAGAGGGACAATTAATCAGCTGCCCGCTCATAATAAGTTCACGTGCTACGTGACGCCAAACATGCGCATAAGAGTGTTTTCACACTCGCCATTTGGCTTATAGATGGCGCTGATTGTCACTCCTACTTCT
Source organism: Rhipicephalus annulatus (assembly GCA_013436015.1). Classification (NCBI taxonomy): domain Eukaryota; kingdom Metazoa; phylum Arthropoda; class Arachnida; order Ixodida; family Ixodidae; genus Rhipicephalus; species Rhipicephalus annulatus. Next base: position 141,647 of record WOVY01012171.1, on the reverse strand, counting down.
AAATTCACAGATAAACCCAAAAAAGTGGATGGAGGGAGGGCCGCTGTGATAGCTCAGTGGTTAGAGCATCGAACGCGTAATTCGAAGGTCGTAGGTTCGATTCCTGCTCACAGTTGGTAATTTTTTCATCCACTTTTCTTTCTTCTTATTTACATTCCATTGGTTCTAATAACCTCCCCTGTACATTCCTTGGCATTAATGTCTGTTATATCTCATTAATATTGTGTTAAAAACACGGAAAAACGAGCCCTTAGGTATACACTTCTTTCCCTTATTTCATTGAACGAGGGTCTCGTACTGGCAGACTTGGTGTGTTTAGGTTGTATAAGAGGGACAATTAATCAGCTGCCCGCTCATAATAAGTTCACGTGCTACGTGACGCCAAACATGCGCATAAGAGTGTTTTCACACTCGCCATTTGGCTTATAGATGGCGCTGATTGTCACTCCTACTTCTAAATTCACAGATAAACCCAAAAAAGTGGATGGAGGGAGGGCCGCTGTGATAGCTCAGTGGTTAGAGCATCGAACGCGTAATTCGAAGGTCGTAGGTTCGATTCCTGCTCACAGTTGGTAATTTTTTCATCCACTTTTCTTTCTTCTTATTTACATTCCATTGGTTCTAATAACCTCCCCTGTACATTCCTTGGCATTAATGTCTGTTATATCTCATTAATATTGTGTTAAAAACACGGAAAAACGAGCCCTTAGGTATACACTTCTTTCCCTTATTTCATTGAACGAGGGTCTCGTACTGGCAGACTTGGTGTGTTTAGGTTGTATAAGAGGGACAATTAATCAGCTGCCCGCTCATAATAAGTTCACGTGCTACGTGACGCCAAACATGCGCATAAGAGTGTTTTCACACTCGCCATTTGGCTTATAGATGGCGCTGATTGTCACTCCTACTTCTAAATTCACAGATAAACCCAAAAAAGTGGATGGAGGGAGGGCCGCTGTGATAGCTCAGTGGTTAGAGCATCGAACGCGTAATTCGAAGGTCGTAGGTTCGATTCCTGCTCACAGTTGGTAATTTTTTCATCCACTTTTCTTTCTTCTTATTTACATTCCATTGGTTCTAATAACCTCCCCTGTACATTCCTTGGCATTAATGTCTGTTATATCTCATTAATATTGTGTTAAAAACACGGAAAAACGAGCCCTTAGGTATACACTTCTTTCCCTTATTTCATTGAACGAGGGTCTCGTACTGGCAGACTTGGTGTGTTTAGGTTGTATAAGAGGGACAATTAATCAGCTGCCCGCTCATAATAAGTTCACGTGCTACGTGACGCCAAACATGCGCATAAGAGTGTTTTCACACTCGCCATTTGGCTTATAGATGGCGCTGATTGTCACTCCTACTTCTAAATTCACAGATAAACCCAAAAAAGTGGATGGAGGGAGGGCCGCTGTGATAGCTCAGTGGTTAGAGCATCGAACGCGTAATTCGAAGGTCGTAGGTTCGATTCCTGCTCACAGTTGGTAATTTTTTCATCCACTTTTCTTTCTTCTTATTTACATTCCATTGGTTCTAATAACCTCCCCTGTACATTCCTTGGCATTAATGTCTGTTATATCTCATTAATATTGTGTTAAAAACACGGAAAAACGAGCCCTTAGGTATACACTTCTTTCCCTTATTTCATTGAACGAGGGTCTCGTACTGGCAGACTTGGTGTGTTTAGGTTGTATAAGAGGGACAATTAATCAGCTGCCCGCTCATAATAAGTTCACGTGCTACGTGACGCCAAACATGCGCATAAGAGTGTTTTCACACTCGCCATTTGGCTTATAGATGGCGCTGATTGTCACTCCTACTTCTAAATTCACAGATAAACCCAAAAAAGTGGATGGAGGGAGGGCCGCTGTGATAGCTCAGTGGTTAGAGCATCGAACGCGTAATTCGAAGGTCGTAGGTTCGATTCCTGCTCACAGTTGGTAATTTTTTCATCCACTTTTCTTTCTTCTTATTTACATTCCATTGGTTCTAATAACCTCCCCTGTACATTCCTTGGCATTAATGTCTGTTATATCTCATTAATATTGTGTTAAAAACACGGAAAAACGAGCCCTTAGGTATACACTTCTTTCCCTTATTTCATTGAACGAGGGTCTCGTACTGGCAGACTTGGTGTGTTTAGGTTGTATAAGAGGGACAATTAATCAGCTGCCCGCTCATAATAAGTTCACGTGCTACGTGACGCCAAACATGCGCATAAGAGTGTTTTCACACTCGCCATTTGGCTTATAGATGGCGCTGATTGTCACTCCTACTTCTAAATTCACAGATAAACCCAAAAAAGTGGATGGAGGGAGGGCCGCTGTGATAGCTCAGTGGTTAGAGCATCGAACGCGTAATTCGAAGGTCGTAGGTTCGATTCCTGCTCACAGTTGGTAATTTTTTCATCCACTTTTCTTTCTTCTTATTTACATTCCATTGGTTCTAATAACCTCCCCTGTACATTCCTTGGCATTAATGTCTGTTATATCTCATTAATATTGTGTTAAAAACACGGAAAAACGAGCCCTTAGGTATACACTTCTTTCCCTTTTTTATATATATATATATATATATTTGAGTCTTCACGAATGCCCATTGTCAGCTGGATGTCATCAGCCCACAGAGAGTGATAAGCTACAGGCATCTTTGTTTAAATTAGAAGAGGATCACGCACTAAACAGATGCAGTTTGGCATGAAACACGCCTTTTTTAAAAAAGAATAGAAAGGTACAGGATTCCTGGTAGCCGTGCTATAACAAAGGTATTGATAAGCAGATGAAATGCGCACCTCTGTTTCACATCTGGCGAGACCCACCTGTACAAGTTTCACACGAAGTCATGGGCTGCTTAGGGCGAAGCTCACTTCCAGTGTGGCAGCTTGGGCTAGTTGGTATGGCATGACGATAGTTCCAGTGTTTTCCGTGGCAGTGCTCACGGCCAACGGACATATTTGTGACAAAGTTTTCACAAGATTTATTTTTCTTTTCTATGGATGTATTCATCTCAGAGCACCATTTTAACAAAAGCAAAACATGTCGTTCCGGTATTTTTACATCGCGTAACGGCTGAATCAGGTGTCCCATTTAATGAAAGACCCCGCTGCACAGCCAGCTCAGCCTAAGGCACGTTTGCCAATGTTATACGCCTACTGTAAATGCAACTTGCATGGTCATTGTCTGTTCGTTCCTATGAGAGAAAGCTCCCACTAAAATACAACACAACTGAGCAACAGGCACAGAACAATAGGCACACATGGCAGGCATGTAACATGTACACTTTAACCTCAATATAGCGAACGCAGATACAGCGAAATATAGGTTATAACAAAAGCACTGAAAAGTAGTGTTAAGAATAACCTTTATAAAAGTTTTGAATATAACAAACTTATTTTTCAGTAAGATGCAACCTTGTTATAATGACGCTTGAGTGTATAAGCATAGTGGTGAAGCCCTTCAACATCGTTAACCCGACTGTCATGCAAGCGACGAATATGGCATGGCAAACTGATGACACTGGTCTTCGGCTTGTAACATGCAGCAGACAATCAAAGCCGGAGCAACAGTGGGCTTCCTCACTTCATGTGCACATGCAGTGCTAGTTATTAACCCAAAGGTGGGCCTTAGAATACAGCACAATGAGGTTAATTGAAAACCCACTGAACAAGAGACCCGCCGCATAGAGAGACACCATACATCAGTATGCCGTGAGAACAGTGACGAATGTTCCCGTACTTTCCTACTCGTCTACCACGTCATCAGGCCCTCACCTTTTTCACAGCTAACTGCTCACCGCAAACCTTCTTATCAGTCAAAGCTTCTTCCCTATGTCACACTCTACAAGCCAAATGCAAGGACATGTGGTGTGACCAATCATAACATGGCTTTGACACTAGGAGAAAGCAACATTAATTCTAAGGAAGCCCCTGCTTTGCAGGTTACTTCAATGCGAATGAGGCAGCCCGTGCAGGAGGACGCAACAATAGGCGCATATGGCTAACCAAAGAAAACCCGACACACTAGAGGGGAAGCACATTTAAATATTTAGTGTATATAATATTCATCTTGAATACACCTCTGCATTCAATTCAGCTACAAGTAATGTGATTGTCAATGGCACAGGCTCATTTTTCATCCGAAGCAGTGCCTATGCGCTGCCATGTTTGATCACGTGACCATAAACTGGCCTTTTCCAAGGCAGTTGCCCAAGCGAACGCATTGGGCCAGCGAAGCGGTCGTGGCCGTAAGCGCTGGTAGCTGGGATTAGAAGCCAACATGTCAGCACCAGTGCAGACGCAAGCGCCCGCTTCGATCCAAACTCGCGCTTGCTACTCGCCCACTGTCGTCAGAGCAACCAAAAAATGATGAAATCGGCTACGACTCTATGTCAACTCATGCTGTGGACAAGACATCAGGTACGTACTGTTTTAAGAAGATTAGCTGTGTTTATTTGACCATGCCTGCTAAGCCTTGTCTCCAAGACATCAAGAATGACTCTAGAAAACACTGCAAAATACCGACTAATACATTGCTCTCGAAGCTTCGGTACGTAAATATAAATCATACAAATGCATGTCTTGCGAACCTATAGGCCACACAGCGCAGGACGACGACATAATAAAATCGAGGCGGAACGAAATTGGAACCATTTATGCCGCCATGATGACCTTCCCTACCGTGGTCGTCTTTCTTTCTTGGCCTTCTGCAGGACTGATGAACATCTGCGTCGCGTTGCCTGCTCGGCTTCCCATAGCGTTTCCTTCACTTCAATTGCGTGCGCGCAGACTCTACTGGGACGCGAAGCAGATGACGCAGAGTGGTTGTTGAGCAGTACTGCAGAAGGGCACGGCAGAAAGATGGTCATGGTAAGGAGACGTCCAGAGTATTGTGGCGCCATCTAGGTTCGAGTGAGCAAACCAGCTGCACAAAATCGTCTATGACACACGCAGTAATCGACTAGCTCCACTTGTAAGCATGTAAGCATAATAAAATCACACTTAACTACATCTTTCTGATATTCTCACTGCCAACTATTGTCAATACGAATTCTCATCTGATGCCAAAAAACTTCTGGAATAGACACCTCAGCGTTCGAACTTATCAAAGGACGTGTAAACAACGCTTATGTACTGAAACAAATGTGCGATGACCATAGAAAAGCTCGTAGATAATCCAGTTAATACTACTAAAAAGGACTCAGTCTCACAAAGGCAAACAGTGCGTACATCTCATTGTATGTCGTACGTACACCTGTTTACAAATTGAAACACGATACAGTGCAAATACTTTAGTTCATTCACATCGCGTCATATCAGCATAACTTTACCTTCGACACTCACATGACAGCCAGTATTACCTTCAGTGGCCAGATTCATGGAGTTATGTTTAGCAATTGTGCATTCCGGACAGTACACAAAGTTTTGATGTGGCATTTAGATCCATGAGCAGTTTACTTTGTTACGAGATTTACACGCGAAGCGAGCACAAGAAACGTTATGTTAGTAAAAAAAGAGCATGTATATATGAGAAACAGGACTGTACAAATGAGAGGCCAACCACGAAGATTACTCCTAGGTAGACGTGACAGCAGTGACTAGACAAACCTGGGCAGGCAACTGTGCCAAATCCTCGTGCCGCCTGTAGCACAAGGCAAACAATACAGATGCTCAATGGAAGACGGTGTCTTGAACGAAATTTAGGAAGACTTCACTGCTTGCTAATTGAATATGAAATGCATGCAACTAGACCTAGAAAAGCGGTCCACATGAACAGGCACCTACTTGTAACAAATACTCGGCTCTGCCTAGTTGCATGAATTTTATAATCCTTCAGCATCACAAACGACAGCAACAAGACTTATTGGATTCACTGCTCCTCCAGAAAATTCATTGGTATGCACAACTCCATGACGTGAAGCATGGAAGCCAAGTTTGTGCGAAGATTTCATTGAAAAACAGCACTATACGCGTAATCCGAAAATTGCAAGTACAGTCCCTGCCTGGTAACTGTGGTCTTTCCATCCACTTTAATTCTATATCGCATTTACTTCAATACAGCCTAAGAAGTACAATTAATGTTCCATATACCATTTTTGTCTTCATTATTTCCTGGCTGTCATTAAGGTTGTGTTAAACAAGGAAATGAGCCCTCAAAACTGCCTTCACAAAGGGGGCCCACCAACACTTCTTGAGTATAGTCTGAAAACGCAGGCGATACGTAGTCGAGGCTCCCGAGAACACGCTAGTCAAACTTTATAGCACAGCACGCGGCCTGGAATGCACAATAAATTCTAAACGTCAGCTAAAGATCGCTTTCTCTTCTCTCCACAAATGATGCTACATACTCAAAAATCATTGCGTCACAGGCCAAAGTATCCTGCCATTGGCTGATTTGAGCGTGGCACGCTCCCAGTTACTGAAGCGGCAACCTGCCCACATTGGCTGCGACCTGCTCACAGGTGCGCTTGTGACCACAATGAAAATCCGCGCGTTCAAAGAAAAAAAAGAGAAAGAAACCACTCGAAGTAACGAGGCCCGACGTGAGGTATTTTCTCTCCCGGTGCCATTTCTCCCTGCTTAGTTTCCAGCTTTTTTGTCAGGACGAGAGAAAAGAGAAAGCCATAGCAGCATGAGACAAATCTTTGCAGCTCCACTTGTACTAGATAGACTCTAAATATTTTTGCGGCATACAATTTGTGAGGCAAGAAGCTTCTTTACTGGATCCAGTCGTTGTCTACTTGAATAAGTGTTGCAAGGCCCTTTTAATGACAAACTGATGTATTTAAAAGAGGCTTACCTCTTCAGCTCCTCTTCCTTTGGAGGTGTCAGTATATCTGAGGCAGCTCTAAGCAAAGAAAAAGGAAGAAAAGAAAGGAACAGCTTCTAATATCTTTTAAAGACACTTTAAAGTCACTTAGACAAAAAAACACTTTGAAGAAACACCTTGAACACAACTTATAATATTTTCGCATCACCTGCTTTGAAGTCAACCCTGCCTAGAGTCGGTTTTCATGTTTGATAAGGCATCTAAGACTTTCGCCTTTATTACAGTTATAAAGCGGTCTTCGGGCATTTCACCTCCTCCAAAATAAATCTGTTAGAGAGAGAAGAAAAAACAAATAATACATACCTGCCTTTGCACATCTACATTGAGCGCACATCAATTGTGGCTTACACATTTATTTTATTAACAATGATTCGCCTTACAGCTTAGCACACAGGCAGCAACAAACATAGAATATAAAGGTGCACATTATTTGCAGATAACATTAAGGTTGGCTATTTTGCTGTACAGCAACAGGCAACTATTTGAATCATTTTTTTCGAGGCACGTATCTCTCTGGTGCTCTCTTCCCTTCAGATGACATACAAACCATTTTAAACACACGAGAGAAACTTCATTACAGCCATGAATGTTTGTGAAATTCGTGCAGAATTTGTGAAGCTAATGAACAAGCTCTAATTAGCAAACCTTGGGGAAACTTGTGGTGTACAAAACAAAAACATGGATGAAGCAAAGAATAATGGGACGATCCACTTGCTCCAAACGTGTTTTTTGTGCCTAATAATTTCATAGTGTATCCCCACCAACAAGTGCAACATTACAAAAAATTTAGAAGGTGACTTGTACTCATAAAGGTGAAATGTTGCACGGCCGGAGCTGGATGAGCAGCACGCCCCCATTTCCCTATTTTTCTTCTGCAAAGTAGTTTGGATGTGACACAGCTACCAAAATTTCTGAAACAGCTGAAAGGAACGAAATGCACTTCAACGTTGCGAGTGCAGCCTCTGGAGATGCATTCTTGGTGTCGCAAACGCGAGATGCATTCTTGGAGATCATTCAATAACTCCGATTCTGTGATCATGACAGATCTCCAGTGAGATTTATTCCACACGTCCTGTTTAACACACCAGCATGTAATCACGGCTTGCCACTTTCTACAGAAACTAAATGTGCACACATTTAGTGCACACGTCCACTAAATGCACACGTCCACTAAAGTGCACACGTCCACTAAATGGACAGTCTCAGCAGTTTCAGGTGCTGTTGAAGGAAAGACATGTATGTCCAAGGGCTTGTTTTTTTTCTTTTTTTTCTTTGTTGGACACAATAATAAAAAGAACTAACAGACAACGATGTCCAGAAAAATATAGGGGATATATTAGGAGTACTACTAAGGTAAATGTGAAGAAATAAATGTGGACGAAAAAGACAACTTGCCACCGGCAGGATCCGAACCTGCGAATAACACGTCCGATGCTCTACCACTCAGCTTAGGTGGCAGTCATCCCCCGTTCACTTTATAGGGTACCCAGTCAAACTCCGCTATAAGAAAACTGACGGGGCGCGGAAAAAGTTTCGTTGAAGCGAAAATTTAATTGCAGTGGAATAAAAAAATATAAAGCTGATAGGAGCTAGCAAACAAAGAAACCATTATCCTCAACATTCAAAAAGTGTCCGCTGCTTCCTATTCTTTTCCAGCAGCGTCACGAGATATTACAGAGCAAGACCATTGTGAAAAGCGCTGCTGAAACAACGCTTACACCTGCTTTCGTGAAGGAACCAAACAGTTGCATTAACACATTAACACCAGCAGCTGTCCACCGTCAAAACATATCCAACAATGCCGAGACGGAGACGGCGTATCGTGGAGTGGTGACGTTTGCCTTATTCTATGCCATTCTCATTATACACCACTCGCAGATAGCTGATTTTGTTGATAATGTGGACAAACAGCCACTCTGATTAGTTACCTCACTGGCCAAGCACGAACAAATTGATAAGCATCGGAACCGGAAAAGGCATTGTTCCGCACATGCACCCAGCAGGTGCGTGAGAAAAACCATAAACTGAGCAACTTAGCTTCAGCTTTCGATCGTCTGCGGCTCAAAAGCAAGCCGGTGTCAAAAGCAGCACAGGCTCATTGCCATCCCTGTCGAGCAATGGCGGTGTCCATGCTTGCTGAACAGCGGTGGTTTCTGGTGATACCAACGAATGTTTTAGACTTCATTGACGTATTTTGAGGTTCTGAAAATGGATCAAAATGTTAAAGACTGTATTACCTGTTGCTTTTCTGTTGCAATTTAGCCTTTGAAGTCCTTTCAATGGTCCCAGTTTTCGCAGATCTGGCATACCTAAACTTGACACGGAGTGCAAATCCTCAGCCGACTCACCCTGAATGCTTGATGATGGCGGTGAGCTCCAGCACTCACCGTTCCATGACGGCCAATGGCTCTCCTTGCACCTTGCAGCTGTTGCACAGTTGGCCCGTCTTAGACAGGCACAAGAAGGCCCAAGCCACCAAGTCTTGAGACCGTACGGTCAACTGCAGTCACACATAAGGTTGCAAGATAACTGACATTTGGACGAGTTTGGTGCTATTAAACATGTTGAGTGGACACAGCGTGATATAATGAGGACAAGAATAACAGAAGGGAGATGAACAGCAGCGCTGGTCTCACAACTACCTTTATGTGCGCTGAAACACATATGTTAAAGCACAAACTACACTCAAACTTCGATATAGCGAACCAGGTTATGAACAATTATTGGTATTGTCGAAGTGAATGAAGGACATCTCCGTCATAGATACAGGGTTAATATATGTTTACAATGAATTTTCTGATATAATGAAATATTTTTGGGGCAGGTATGACTGTTATAATGAGGTTTTAGTGTATAATCACGTGAACACATGATTCAAGGTTGTGCATTAAAATATGTGTACATGTGTTTATAGGTTTTGCTTTCGAATATGTATTTCTATGCTAATAAAAAGTTACATGTGAGACCAGCACTTTTGTTTGTCTCCCTTTTTCACCTCTATCTTCATTGTATCGCTCTGAATCCACTCAACATGCTTAAGAGATAACGTTCGCAAGTGAAGTCCAATTTACAAGGATACTGACACCAATTTCAAACGACGAGTTTGCTTAATAATAATAATAATAATAATAATAATAATAATAATAATAATAATAATAATAATAATAATAATAATAATAATAATAATAATAATAATAATAATAATAATATATATATATTATTATTATTATTAATATTCATAATAACAATGCTGTTTAACATTCCAAAACCACCAAATGAGGAGCTTTTTATCTCCTCATATGGTGGTTTCAGAATCCAGAATCGAAAGAAACTCAAATAAAGCTGTATTGGTACATACATAGTACCAGATTTGCTCTAAAACATTAACAATGTTACAAATTAATATTATTAATACTACTTTAGAAAAAATTTTAGAGTATGCGCGTGCCAATACAGCCTTATTTGAGATAGTTTTGGTTCTGGATTGAGCCCATTTTGAAGAAAGGCTCCTCATATGACTATGGAGACACTGTATTGAGGGCTTCGAATATTTCGACCACCTGATGCTTTAACGCACACCCAAATCCAAGCACACGGTTCTCGAGCATTTGCGCATCTATCGAAAATGTGCTCACCGCAGCTGGGATTCAATCCCACGACCTGTGAATCAGTAGTTGAGCGCCATAACCTCCGTGGCGCATTTAAGGCGAGTTTGTTCTGCCATGCTGATTGATCTCCTATACATAGACATGACCCTGAGCAAGCCTGAAACTCGGTAAACACTGACGAGATATGTCGTTTTGACAGTACAGCCAATGTTCACATGATGTACCTACCGAAACTAACACTTGTGTGACGTCCGGCTCCAGTGTCAATTCCGATGGCTTCACGTGCCAGTGTGGATAGCATCAGCAGTTTTGGGATGTTAAACCCCAAATATTATTATAGCTTTAATAATTTCACCAACCCAAACATTTGAAACAGCTGAATGTACATCAACAAAACCACAGGGCTAAAAGACTGCGGACACATCACAATATTTTGCATGTGAAAAGAAGGTCACACTGTTCTGCGATGTCAGGGTGCAATACAGTGAACTCCTATTAAACGAAACTCGGTTAAACAGAAAAGCCGCATAAACGAAACTATCTAGGCACTTTTGGTTGGTCTTTATGTATTGTCACGCGCTAGGAGCACGAAGAAACGTAAAAGGATCGAGACGCCAGTGTCAAAATCTGAGACACAAAGAAGGACGGCTCCGCTGGCACGGGTTGCTCGTCTTCGTCTTCTTCGTTCACTGGCACAGAACTGGCTCACTGTTCGCTGGCACAGAACACAAGGTGGCATTACTCCTTTTCCCAAGAGAGCATCGTCCTGATGCTGAAGAAAAGTGTGCACAGTAGTGGGTCAAAGTAGGCAACACAAACATTAAACAAAGTAGCACACGACAGAAAATGCGTCCTGGGACCGGCAATCGGAAATAAACGGCATTCACTTTTCACATGAAGAGTTCACTGGCAAACGAAGAAAATTCGCATCACCGCGTAAAGTATGGTTTTAGGCGGACGACGTGTACAGTCTTTGGACGTGGTAACCTGCGATGGGATGATGGTGAGCCTCCGTCTGGAACCACTTCGTAGTTGACATCGCTCACACGTCGGAGTACTTTGTAAGGTCCACAGTACTTCCTCAAGAGTTTCTCACTAAGACCTCGCCACCTAATGAGTGTCCAAACCCAAGCTTGGCCACCAGGTTCATAATTAACTTCTCGATGACGGATGTTGTACCGCTGTGCATCTGCGCACTGTTGAGTTCCTATGTGCACACGGGCCAGTTTACGTGCTTCCTCAGCGTGCTGAATGTACTCATTGATGTCGGGGGCTAATTGGTCGAGCTCGTCGATGTCCTCATACGGGAGCATGGCGTCTAGCATAGTTCTGACATCTCGACCATAAAGGAGCCGAAATGACGGGAAACGTGTAGTTTGCTGCGTTGCAGTGTTGTACGCAAATGTTACGTACACAGGATGTCGTCCCACGTTTTGTGCTGCACATCCACGTACATAGAGATCAGGTCGGCTAGCGTTTTGTTTAGCCTTTCTGTTAAAACAGTACTCTGAGGGTGATACGCAGTGGTCTTTCGATGGGTTGTATAACTCAATCTGAAGACATCATCCAAGAGCTTCGCTGTGAATGATGTCCCTCGATCAGTGATGACATATGACAGGGCGCCATGCCGTAGCACAATTTGATGCATAAAAAATTGGCAACTTTAGCTGTGGTTCCTCGTGGCAATGCCTTCGTCTCAGCGTAACGCGTCAAACAATCGGTTGCGAAAATGTCCATTTGTTGCCGGAAGAAGACAAAAAAAACGGACCTAGGAAATCCATTCCCACTTGATCAAACGGTGTAGGGGGTTGATCGATCGGTTGTAGATGGCCTGCAGGCTTTAACGGTGGTGTCTTGCGACCCTGGCATTCACGGCATCCCTCCACGTAGCGTTTGACACAGGCAGACATTTTAGACCAGTAGTAGTGCTGCCGCACCCGATCCATAGTTCTCGAGTAGCCCAGATGGCCGGATGTGGGCTCGTCATGGCAAGCTAATAAGACATCGCGGAGGGCTTCAGGTATGACGAGAAGGTGCGATCTGTCACCAGCACCAGTGTTCTTTTAGATGCGGAAGCATCTTATACTCGCGCCTTGTAGTGCGCCGTCCGCACTGCTTCTCGAACATTCGACAGCTGACGCGCGCGCATGCGCCGTCGCGCCGTCGCCCACCATCTGTACCGCGCGCGCTTCTCCTTCGAGAATATTCGACAGCTGACAGCGCATGCGCCGTCGCGCCGTCGCCATCTGTGCCGCGCGCGCGCTTCTCCTTCGAGAACATTCAACAGCTGACAGTGCATGCGCCGTCGCGCTGTATATATACTCAAGGTCGGCGCTCGCTCGCGCAGTTGCCGCTCGTCGGTTGGTTTGTACGGCGCGTCGACGTCCAAGGTCGCAGTGAAATGAATTCCAACGAATCCACAAACACAATGATCGACGTCCCTTCGACCAGCGCCGTCCTTTCGCATACGTGTGTACGTGTTCACTCATTTAACACCCCCTCCTACAACTACGTTAACCAATTTAGCCATCGACCCAAGTAAGTCGCACTTTAACACCCCGTTAACCAATTATATGCTCCGCATCCTCCTCAGTGTTCCCCCGAGGGAAGCTGCGGGCATTTTTTTTGTATATGACGCCATTTTGTAGGCAAAATGATGACAACGTTCGTGACATCGGACGAGGAATGGGCGCGGTGCCACCTTCTAAGTGATCAATAATTATTCTTAGGATCGGCGACATTTCATTGCTGAGACTTCAGATCCGGCCCGCTCAGCATTGCCACGAAGGCACCGTCCTCTTCTGCGCTTGTACTGGTGGATTGAAGAGATGCTCGTGATAGCGTGTCGGCATCTTCGTGCTTTTTTGCCTGACTTGTACACGATGGTGACATCAAATTCCTGTAGGCGCGCACTCCAGCATGCTAATCGTCCTGAGGGGACTCGTAGATTGGTCAACCAGCACAAAGCATGATAATCAGTCACCACTTTAAATGGTATTCCGTAGAGATATGGCCTGAACTATGTAATTGCCTAAATGACCGCAAGACATTCTTTTTCTGATGTTGAATAGTTAGATTCTGAACAAGACAGTGTGCGATTTGCGTAGGCTATTACCCGTTCGATGCCGTCTTGTCGTTGTACTAATATAGCTCCAAAACCAATATTGCTGGGATCAGTGCGTACTTCTGTGTCAGCATCTTCATCGAAATGGCCTAGCACAGGAGGGGAAGAGAGCCGGTGCTGTAGTTCCGCAAAGGCAGTCTGCTGTTCGTCAGTACAGACATATGGTGTGTCATCACGCGTGAGGCGTAATAGTGGCTCCGCGATGTTAGAGAAATTTTCAATGAAGCGCCGGTAATGTGCGCACAGACCGAGAAATCGCCTAAGACTTTTCTTGTCAGTTGGAGTTGGAGAAGTAGGCGACGGCAGCAGTTTTGTCAGGATCAGGCCGAACACCAGCGGCACTGACGACGTGACCAAGAAACTTTAATTCTTAATAGACGAAATGACATTCCTCATACTGGAGTGTGAGATTGGCCGATCTAATGGCTTCGAGCACTTTCCGAAGGCGACGAAGTTGCTTGTCAAAAGTTTCTGAAAACACAACGACGTCATCGAGGTAAACGAGACAGCTTTTCCACTTGAGGTCTGCCAGGACGGTATCCATCATTCGCTGGAATGCGGCTGGAGCGGAACAGAGGCCGAAAGGGAGGACTTCGAATTCATAAAGGCCATATGGTGTTGCAAAAGCGGTCTTTTCCCGGTCACGTTCATCGACCTCTATTTGCCAATAACCACTCTTCAAGTCTACGGACGAAAAATACTTCGCGCGGCGAAGTCTGTCCAGAGAATCATCCACTCTGGGCAACGGGTGCACGTCTTTCTTTGTGACATTGTTCAACTTCCTGAAGTCGACACAAAAGCGAAGCGTGCCATCTTTCTTTTTCACAAGAACGACTGGTGATGACCAAGGGCTGCTTAAAGGCTGTATCATGCCATCCTGAAGCATTTCCTTAACCTGCGTTTGAATTGTGTGCCGTTCCGTTGGTGAAACACGTTAAGGCTGCTGCCGTATGGGATGCGCGTCGTCGTAGGTGATAATACGGTGTTTCGTAATCGGTGTTTGACGTATCTTCGAAGAACATGCAAAACATGCGTGGAATTCCAACAAAAGCTCGCTCAAATGCTGCTTGTTTGCTTCAGAAAGCGTTGGATTGATGTCGACGCTGCGGAAAGGCGCTTCAGCAGTGCCGATGGTCTCGGAAGCAAAACACTCGTTGACATTGGCGACTGGGTCGGCGTAGGCGATGACAGTTCCAGGAAAAAGGCGCCAATGCTCGTAGCTGAAGTTTGTGACAAAAACGTTGCAGTGATCATCACGAAGGTCAACAAGGCTTCTCGCTACGCAGACACCCTGAGACAGCATAAGCGATTGATTGCTTTCTACGACTGCTTTACCGTCCCACGCCACCTGAACCACAACAGTTGTACGGGGCGGTAACGTGACAGCGTCGTCGATAACGCGAAGATAATGATGTGTGGCGCTTTATGGCGCAAGGGCCAATTGATGGCCAAAGAGCGCCATTTCAATGAATAAGATGTGGACAATGATATGTTGCGTGGCTGTATTGGGGCCTTAAAATTCCTAGGGATAATGCGGGTAAAAACATAAGTATTAAAGTCATGACAGTGGCGTGATGTGCATAGTGAAAAAGGGCGCCAAAGGTTTTGATAATAAAAATGTGTAAAAATATTTCCACTAGCACATGTGCCTCATCAGCGCCCTTGTGTCCAAGGGCTGCGAGGCAAGTGCTTTTGAGTGTAGTCACTGCAGCAGCAACCTCTATTAAGAGGTCGCGCTACAAATTGCCTGGGTATATGACATAATAAAAGCGAACATCTCTTAAAAAAGCTAGGACCGATTCATGAGTGAACAAAGGTTCCCTACCGACGAACATTGCAGGGTGTAAAGGTACATGTTGTCGGTAGGGTAATGAAAAGTGTTGTTTTCTTTGAGTGTCTAATTGTTTGCACTGGATTAAATTGTGAAGAACTGTTAGTGCTTCACCACTTCTGTCACACAATGGTGGATCGCCACCAGACAAAAGATGTGAGTGTGTCGTGTATGTGTGTCCTATCCTGAGCCTCGTTAGTGTTACCTCTGTGTGACGTGATTTTGATACTGGCGGCCAATGGTCAAGGTGTGGCTTAATAGCGTGTAGTTTGCTTTGTGTGTGTCTATTTCACTTGCTCTGCCAATAGTCCTTGAGCTTTCGTTTGAGAAATGGCTTAACATCAAGGGCTGGGAATGATATGACAGTAGTGGCAGTGCTTTCGTGAACGGATGCAGGAAGCTGATCCGCCATCACGTTGCCTTGGATCTCATGGTGCCCTGGCACCCAGCACACTACAACATGTTGTTTGAGTGTGTAGAGTGTGCATAAAGTGGAGTAGAGCGAGACGAGGACAGGGTTTTTTGTTGTTTAAGATTGTGCAGAGCCGTTACCACACTGAGGGAGTGCGTATAAATTACTGCTTTTTGTATTTGTAGTTGTTGGATGTGTTTAGCAGCCACAAGTATCGCGTAAGCTTCCACTGTGAAGATACTTGTGCCTGGATGTAGAGGGCCAGCATCCGAGAAGGATGGACCGACAGCAGCATAGGACACAGAAGAGTTAGATTTAGAAGCATCTGTGAAACACTCAGGACGTGTGTATTTGTCTTGAAGTTCCAGGAAGTATGTTCGGATATGGGCAATAGGCGCATGATTTCCAACTTCTAAGAAAGACACATCGCAGTCTATAGTCTGCCACTGTCACGGTGGCGGGTATGCTACAAGAGCCATTAAACTGTGTTCAAGTGACACTCCACTTTCTTCAGCTAGACCCTTCAGACGAACTGAGAAGGGCCGCCTCATCGAAGGCCTGTTTCGAAACAGAATGGAGCTCGACAAATCATTAATAGTAGAGTATGAGGGGTGCTTCTAGTCTGCTTTCACCTTAAGAAAGTATACAAAAGACATGTAAGTTCTTTGTAGATGAAGTGACCATTCATTTGACTCAACGTAAAGGCTTTCTACAGGGCTGGTGCGAAAAGCACCCATAGAAAGGCGGATACCCAAATGGTGCACGGGATCCAGCATCTTCAAAGCACTTTGAGTCACAGACTGGTAAAAAACAGCCCCATAATCTAAGCGGGTGCGAATGAGGCTTCTATACATGTTCATGACACATTGCCTATCACTACCCCACGTAGTACGTGACAACACTTTTATAACATTTATGGCTTTTAAACATTTTATTTTTAAATACTTCATGTGTGGTATGAAGGTCATCTTGTTGTCTAAGAGTAAGCCTAAGAATTTATGCTCGGCTTTAACAGGCAGACGTTTCCCGTTCAGTCGAATGTCAGGTTCCGAGTGCATGCCTCTCTTTCGAGAGAACAAGACACACGTGCTTTTTTGTGGGTCAAGTCGAAATCCGTTTTCATCTGCCCATTTGGAGACCTTGTTTAAACCCAGCTGAACCTGCCGCTCACATATTGCCAAGTTGCATGACTTGAAGCCAAGCTGAGCGTCGTTGGCATATGTTCAATAGAACATATTGTGGGGGATGGACAGGTGCAAGGAATTCATTTTGATAATAAAAAGTGTACAACTAAGTACACAACCTTGCGGTACTCCCGTCTCCTGGACAAATGTTTGGGAAAGAACACTGCCTACATGAACACGGAATGTTCGACTGCACAAGTAACTCTCGATTATAGAAAACATTCTACAGCGCACACCTATGTGAGACAAGTCTCTTAATATGCCAAAACGCCATGTTGTGTCGTAAGCCTTCTTGATATTGAGGAACACAGAGAGGAAGTATTGTTTGTGGGCGAAAGCGTCTCGGATCTGTGCCTCGATACGCACCAGATGGTCGGTGATAGATCTACCCTCTCGAAGTTCACACTGGAATAGGTCGAGCAGACTGTGTGTTTCAAGGAGATGTTAAAGTTGGCGGTTTATGATCTTTTCAAAAAGTTTACAAAGACAGCTTGTAAGTGCAATGGGCCTATAACTTGAAACTGAGGAAGGGTCCTTGCCCTCTTTTAAAGTGGGAATAATTATAGCCTCTTTCCAGGAAGCAGGGATGACGCCAGAAAACCAGATAGCATTGTAAAGGAAGAGTAATGTTTTTCGCGTTTAGAGCGGCAGGTTTTTCAACAATTCATACACGACACGATCCTGGCCTGGGGCAGAATAACTGCAGGAGTTTAGCGACGTTTGTAGCTCAGCTAAGTTGAAAGGCTGGTTGTATGCCTCGCAGTTTGTAGTTTGTACACTTGTGTTCTATTTTCTGCTTTTCTATTCTTGCTTTATATCTTTGAAAAGCTTGAGTATAGTGTGATGAGCTAGACACCTACTCATTGTGGGCACTGAGGAACTTTGCCTGACCTTCCAGGCTGTCACCCTGTGTGTTAACGAGTGCGTGCTACCCCATGAACCATGTTCCAGTCTTTAGCCTCTTGTGTATATGAATTGATCCCTGATAATAACTTGTGCCAGCTTTCTCTTCTGGCCTGCCTGCACGTTCTCCTGCCTTGAGATTTTATTTTCCTAAAGCTGTCAATATTTTCGGCTGTCGGTGAATTCCGAAACAAGCTCCATGCCTTGTTCTGCTCCTTCCGAGACACTCGTTGTGCCACCATGGGATGCGTCGCTTGCCAGGCAGTCCAGATAATTGCGGGATGCACTTGGCTGCTGTGTCAATAAGGAAAGCTGTGAAGTACTCCACAGCTTCGCCTATGTTTAACCCACATATGTCTGTCCAACTTAAAAGAGTAGTGTTATAAAACTGTTCCCAGACGGCTTTGTATGTGAGCCTTTTGGGAACTTGTGAATGACATTGGTACGATGTTGGTGTACTAAGAATGACAGGAAAATGGTCACTTCCGTAGGGATTACTTATAATTTTCCATTGGAGTAGGGGTAGAAGTGAAGGAGATGCAATACTGAGGTCTATGGAGGAGTAAGTATTGTTTTCAAGGTTATAATATTGTTATAATATGTTGCCTCTTTCCTATTCAACAGGCAAGAACCTGATGAAAAGAGGAACTGTTCGATGAGACAGCCTCGTGCATCACATCGACAGTCACTCCATAAACCGATGCGCGCATTCCGGTCCCCTACAACAAAATAAGGTTCTGGTAACTCATCTATTAAAGACTGGAAATCATAATTTTCCAGGCGGTGTTGTGGCGGTATGTACAGAGAGCAGATGGTGCCGAGCTTATTCAATAAAACTGCTCGAACAGCCACTGCCTCTAGGGATGTTAGTTGTGGTAGATGACTACATGCTACTCCTCGATTAACAATAATGGCTACACCACCATATGACGCCACAGCATCATCTCTGTCCTTTCGGAAGACAACATATTGACGCAAAAAATTTGTATTCTTGGATTTTAAGTGTGTTTCCTGTACACACAGCACTTTTGGAGAATGTTTGTGTAAAAGTTCCATTGTATAATTTGTGTCTCCATTATGGGAGTAGATAAGTGCTGTGTGTACGAAATGAGTGTGGCTGATGTCTAAAGAGAGAAGTGACTTATCTTACAGAGCCTTTAGAAGGCCCTGTGATTACCGTTTTGTCTTTTTTAGAGCGGTGGAGGGAACCTCACTGCTCCTTTGGCGCAGTTTGCGCCGGTGCAGTTGATGTGTCCATCGCCTCAGGAGAGACAACAGACAATGTTGTTTTCGTGTTAGGCTTCGTCGTGACAGACAAAGCCTTCGACTGCTTCGGGCTCGAGGTCGACGAGACCTCTTTTGTTTGTGTGGTGCCCAGGATGCTGCCAGGGTTCACAGGGGCCTTCGGTGGGGTTGTATTCAAAGAGGGTGGGGCAGCCGAGGCTGCTCGCCCCGTGGGGGCTTGTGGCGTTTGCCTCGGACGCTGGGCGTGGTCCAAGGGATTGTCGAAAACCGAAGTGGTGCTGACCGCTTTCACACCATTTTGGCACACGATGTGTTCCCAGCGAGATGCGGGGAAACGCGCTGCCGCGCTTCACGGAAGCTTATGTTCAATTTGAACTTTGTAATTAGAATTTCTTTTTCCCTTTTCTAGGCCACGCATCACCTGGAATATGCAGGATGGTCACCCTCACAGTTTGCGCAGTGGACTTGTAGCTTACCGTCATCGTCAGCGGTATGACCTTTGGTGTGTCTCATTTCGCGCAGGTAAGCTGTCCTCGGCAGCTCTGGGAGCCGTGCCCGAACAACTGACACTTAAAGCAGCGCCACGGGTTGTGTATGTATGGTCTGACTGGCAGTTTAAGATATCTTGTTGCTATTTCAGTGGGGAGAGTGCTAGATGCGAAAGTGAGTATGATGTGTTTCGTTGGGATTTCTTTATTTTATCTTCTTATTTTGATACGCTGCACCTGAATGACATTTTCTTCTTTCCAGCCTGTTAGAAGTTCATCATCCAAAAGGTCCATCAGGTCTCCATCTGATACAACACCCTTCACGGTGTTCATGGTTCGATGCGGTGTGATTGTGATTGGCTCATCTCCAAATGTTGTAAGTGTATGCAGTCTCTGGTAGTGTGCGAGCTCTTTTATTACGAGTAGCAGGTCACCACTGGCGGTCTTTGTGGCTTTGTAGCCTGCTCCTAGCGTTTCGACAAGGCATCTGGACACAAGGAAAGGTGAAATGCTTCTAGCTTTCTTTTCTGTACTTTCACAGTGAATGATGTGGTATTTCGGGAAGTTATCTTTCTTGTTTGGAAGAAATTCGAAAATTGCATTGGTGCACCACCTCTTGGAGGGGTGATTGGTTGTGAGAGGGCTAGGAGTTCCCATGAATTTGGTAGCTTATTCGGCGGCCATGCCAGCTACCCACCACCGAGCCCAACAAGGGGACGCTGCGAGACGCGAAGGAAACGCAAGCGCCAGCCGCACATGGCCGCTATAACCTAATATATCTATGCAAGGTCGGATATCTACACCAGGTTAACCCTTGCCGCCGAGAATTGTGGAAGTAAAAAGAAGTTAGGAAAGGACAAGAAAGATCAAAAGTAGTAGAAAAGACGAAGATGGAGAGAGAGAAGGAGACAGGAAGAGGCGACTGCCGATTCCTCCTGGGTGGGCCAGCCCAGTGGTGTCGTCTACGTGAAGCCGGGGCCAAAGGGGTGTGTTGTCTCGGCCGGGGGGCCTTAAAGGTCCAATCACTCAGCGTCAGCTCAACCCTCAGGATTCTCTTTTTCTCAGACACCGCAAAGTAACGCAAGGCTAGGTGTGGGAGGGAGTCAAAACTCCCCCCTTAGCTTGTGTCCGTGGTGTCGCTACACAACAAACGCCTACTTGCGCAGGCGCCCCTGCGGGGGATAACGCGACGAGACACTCGGGAGTGGCTGTGGTCGGCGTAAGCTGTGGTTGGCGTTTGTGGTCGCGAGAGTGACTAGACGTCGTCAAATATCAATTATAGCACCATGCTCCCTGTGAAAATTCATGCCAATAATCATGTCTCGAGAGCACTGTTGGATAACGCTAAAACTGGCAACAAACGTAACACCACGGACTTGTAATCTTGCCGTGCACATACCGAGTAGTGTGACGATATGTCCGCCAGCTGTGTGAATTGGCGTGCGGTTCCAAGGAGTCATTACTTTCTTCAGAAGGGTGGCCAGTTTTTCGCTAATTAAGGAAAAGTCCGCACCAGTGTCCACTAAAGCGCTGACTTCGCGACCATCTAGCAGAACAGAAATGTCTAAGGAAATTCTTCCGCAATCAGCTGGTGATGCCGTTGTCGATGTATCGTCGGTACCTTCAGTCCGCGTCGATAGGGGGCCTTGAGCATGAGCAGTCTGAGCGGCATTGCCCCCGAAGGTCACTGTGGCTAGTTTTCTCAACGCGGGCTAGGTGATCGGCCCTGCACCACGCCTAAATAAATGCGATGATTCGGCGAGAACCACCGTGGTGATGGAAAACGCGAGTGTTGCCGAGATGTCGATCCGCGCTGCTGGGCAACGTAGTCCACGATTTCCGGATGCCGCTGGCCGAACCTAGGAGGTGGGGAGTTCGCCAAAACCCACGAAGTCCCAGCTCTCGATATGTGCACTGTCGGTAGATGTGCCCAGGTTCGCCACAGTGATATCAAAGAGGACGTCGATCAGGGGCCTGCCACACGTCTGATTTTCGCGGAATCAGTCGGCGGTCGCTGAGGTATGGGCCCGCTTGGACGGCCTGAAGCATAGCTGGGGCTGTGGTATGTGTCGGAGTGAAATGCGGCACAGGTTGGCGCAGAGTTTGGTCTGCCGGAAGCATGGCAGGGGCCACGATGGGAGGCGGAACCAAAGGTGGTGCTGGCTGGAGTAGAGTTCGCGCATACGACATGCGAGGGAAGTCATTTAGGGGCCGCGGCTCTGTCTGACAGGACAGTTCTCGTAGTGCGTGCTTAACTTCATTTCGGACGATGCCGGTCGAAGAACTGACAGTGGGGGCCGAGGGTACTGAAAACTTCTGCAGTTCGTGGATTACAGAGCGTATGAGCTCTCGAAAGAAGTCGACGTGGCCCCCATGACCGCCCATTTAGTCCGTAGCAGAGGCAAAGTTCACTTGTCGCTCGTACGTCTGTGTCCAGTGCCGAAGCGTGCTTTCAATTAGGACGATTGATTGATTGGTATGTGGGGTTTAACGTCCCAACACCACCATATGATTATGAGAGACGCCGTAGTGGAGGGCGTCTCTCCGGAAATTTCGACCACCTGGGGTTCTTTAACGTGCACCCAAATCTGAGCACACGGGCCTACAACACTTCCGCCTCCATCGGAAATGCAGCCGCCGCAGCCGGGATTCGAACCCGCTACCTGCGGGTCAGCAGCCGAGTACCTCAGCCACTAGACCGCCGTGGCGGGGCATTCAATTAGGACGGCTTCAGCAGAAACTCTGACGTAGACTTGGGGGGGCTGCGTACAAGACCACCGAACAACGGCTCCTTCACTCCACGCATCAGGTATCGCACCTTCTCTTCCGGCATGTGAGGGTCGGCTCGTCGAAAAAGACGCGTCATGTCCTCAACGTACATTGCTCTGCCTTCATTTGGCACTTGCATACAGAACTGGAGTTCGCGTTCAGCCCGCTCTTGGCGATCGGGACTCGCATACGTTTGGAGAAGCCGGCGTTTGAAGTCCACGCATGACGTGAACAGACCTGCCCGGTTTCCGTACAAAACATGCGCCCCGTCATTCAAACTGAAGTAGACATGTCAAAGCTTGTCTGTGTCATTCCACATCTTATGAGCGGCAACGAATTCATAGTGCACTAGCCAATCCTCAACATCCTCATGGACAGCACCATAAAAGGGATTCGGCGTTCGTGGTTTGAACAGCACATAGTGCATTGGCGTTGCGCCTTCCATACTGGCTGGGTTGGAGCCACTTGGGACGGCACTGCCTGGGATAGTTGGGGCCGTCATCTTCTCTGAGAAGTCTGAACTCGGGGTCCAGTCCACGGATCCTTCGGCTAGCACGGTGAACAGGCGTAACCACCGGTATGAGGCTGGAGCTTCTGGTACTGAGAGGGGTTCAGTGCATAGGGTAGCCAGCACCTCCACCAGTTGTCACGCGCTAGGAGCACGAAGAAACGTACAAGGATCGAGACGCGACTGTCAAAATCTGAGACACAAAGAAGGAAGTCTCCGCTGGCACGGGTTGCTGGTCTTCGTCTTCTTCGTTCACTGGCACAGAACTGGCTCACTGTTCTCTGACACCGAACACAAGGTGGCAATATTTAATGATAAAACGTTTCGGGTAATCAGAACATTACTTTAGCTTATATCGGTTTATAGGAACTAAAACGGGTAAAGTCCATGAACAAAAGTGGCCACGGCAGTCTAGCAACCATGAAACGAATGCCAAAGCTAGCCTAGCCAAGCGAATCCAGCGATTGCACATGTCCGCACACGCCGAGCAGCAATAAACGTCTCGTCGGGAACTTGAGGACAGCCTTGTGGAACCTATAGCTGTGTTCAAGATGAGGACCCGTGCTCAAGGGGTAATGAGATGGTGCATGATCCAGACCACATTTTAGTGGTGAACAGTGCAGCAAGAGATGCTGTTATCTTGTTGCAGCGCTACTTTGAACACGATGGTGGCACAGAGTTCCTGTTCAACCTTTCAGCAATGCGCTCCTACAGTGTGAGAAAGTGCTTGAACAAGGTCAAGCAAATTGTTATCACCTGCTTTTTTCCGAGTGAGGAATAATATGAACATTTTTCTTTTAGATGCGGAAGCATCTTACACTCGCGCCTTGTAGTGCGCCGTCCGCACCGCTTCTCGAACATTCGACAGCTGACGCGCGCGCATGCGCCGTCGCGCCATCGCCCACCATCTGTGCCGCGCGCGCTTCTCCTTCGAGAACATTCGACAGCTGACAGCGCATGCGCCGTCGCGCCGTCGCCATCTGTGCCGCGCGCGCGCTTCTCCTTCGAGAACATTCGACAGCTGACAGCGCATGCGCCGTCGCGCTGTATATATACTCAAGGTCGGCGCTCGCTCGCTCAGTTGCCGCTCGTCCGTTGGTTTGTACGGCGCGTCGACGTCCGAAGTCGCCGTGAAATGAATGCCAACGAATCCACAAACACAATGATCGACGTCCCTTCGACCAGCGCCACCCTTTCGCATACGTGTGTACGTGTTCACTCATTTAACACCCCCTCCTACAACCACGTTAACCAATTTAGCCATCGACCCAAGTAAGTCGCACTTTAACACCACGTTAACCAATTATATGCTCCGCATCCTCCTCAGTGTTCCCCCGAGGGAAGCTGTGGGCAATTTTTTTTGATACTTAAGTAGTATTGTATACTTAAAATGTTTTATTCAGTTAGCCACAGTTGGTGCTTTTGCCATACCTTATTCATTTTGTGGGCTTTGCCTGAATGAAACTTCTCATAAATAAAACAAGTTTTCTAGCCCCTTCTAATTCCGTTTAAGAGGAGTTTACTGTAGTGCACTCATACCTCAATATAATGAACCTGAATATCACAAAATATCAGTTATAACGAAGTAAATAAAAACCAGTCATGCAATAGATACAGAGTAAAGAATACACCCTAGTAACGAATTCCCAGATATACCAAACTTATTTTTGAGTAAGATGCAACTTTGTTATGATGACATTTCAATGCAACTGAAACTAGGCTCTAAAACACATGGAACTGCTTTTCAGACCATTTTGTAGGCTTTTGATGGCTTAGGTGTTCATTGGACGTAAAATAAATTTCTTTTTTGTTTGAGTTTAACGTCTTAAAACCATCATATGATTATTAGACACTACAGTGATGAGCTCTGGGAATTTCAACCACATAGGGTTCTTTAAGTACAACGAAATATAAGCACACGGGCTTCAAGCATTTTCACCTCCATCGAACATGTGGCCGCCGTGGCTGGGATTCGATCCCACGAACTACGGGTCTGCAGCCGAGTACCTTAGACACTAGACTGCTGTTGCGGGTTCGACGCAAACTAATGACAACTTGAAGTTTTGGCATCAGTACCCTTGTAAACTAACACCCCAAATAACATCACCCCGTGAGAATGTGAGCGTGCAGTCACCTTAAAGAGGCTTGTGATGACGATGCACAAGAGCAAGGTGTGGCGCTGATTCAACAAGCCCTGGGAACTGAGCAGCTCGAAGGCCAGCAGCTCGAGCACCTCAAAGAAGTCGCCCATGGCCTTGGGAGAGCACAGTTAGCTCTCGTTGGGAGACGCAAACTCTCCAATGGCCCACACCTGTGTCACAGGACACAAGCAGCAGTTTACTTTTCTTGCCGACGCTTTTTCACTTCAAACGTCACCAAAGTCACCAACTACCTTCACTTTATTGAGATAGCTTTCAGATGTAAACAGTTTTTAGAGATAGCCTAGTACCGTCCACTGTACAAGAGAACACTCTGATAAACCCCTGCCATATTGCGGGCCCCTTAACTGCAAGTAGACGTCAAAACATTGTTAGTGCACGGCACTAGTCCATCAAAAGCAGTCGCAACAGTCAATTAGCAGTAGCGTTATGCGAATCTAAGCCACTATGCTTTTAAAAGAGAGTGCAATCCGGACATAGTGTATGCGAAAGTGTTCCATTTAAATCTGGTAGGTGAGCTAGTATGTTGGGTTTAGCGGTGTAAAATCAAATAGTGCTACAATGAGCTACGTTTCTGAGGTGAATGTAAACTTTTATGTTAAAAATATTTTTCCCTGGAAACTGATCAGGTCAGTAAGAGATCCTTCAGCATGTCCTCGAAGGCCGTTCAATTCGAACACATGATACTCATTTGTGGGCAGACAGGTTAAATGACCAATATGACATAATTTACGACTCGTCTCTTACACTGACAAATGATTTAGGAGACTGCTGATGCCCAGAAAGCACACCTATGCGTGGGAAGAAAACGCACTATCAAGTAAAGCCATAAATTCTGCCAAAGCCACGAAAGTGAGCTTTTCAAGGCAAGCTTTTACCAGGTTTGCGAAGAAGTCCGGTCCCTCGTCATACGAGCTGGTGTGGCTCAGGAACTTCTTGAACTCAGAGGTCAGCCGAAACGTGACGTTAGGGAAGTGGCGAAACAGCTGCGGAAGAACGTCAGCCAGCACCCTGGGCACATTTGTCGTGCGACTTCATAAACTGCTCTCAAGTTTCTTCAGATATTAGGCACGCTCTACAGAACGCCAGAATTTTAGGGTAAAATCTGCGTTCAAACAGGTACAAGTTACTCTGTGAACAATAACGTGTGGGATGGCTCGTGTTTTACCATACACTCTAACCCCATTAAAACAAAATTGCATTCTAAAAATGATTTTCTTATATATAACAATAACGTGTGGGATGACTCGTGTTTTACCATACACTCTAACCCCATTAAAACAAAATTGCATTCTAAAAAAATGACTTTCTTATATCCAAAAATTCATAATAAATGAATAGTCCTACCATAATGTTATAATCGAAATTCCATAATGTATGTCTGTGTTTGTTATATTGATGTTTGAGTATACAAAATTCCTCTGCATCACTCTAACAGGAATCACAAAGCAATTACGACCCATAGCACACAGACAGTCGCTTCATGAAGGCTGGCAGCAGTCGCAAAGCCCGCTTGGAGTCGCCGTATTGCACGAAGGTTTTCAGGTAGCACCTGCGCAATGGAAGTCAACAGTCGCAGTCTGTTATGCAACAAGTTCCCTGCGTATGTGAGAGAGCCACACAGAAGCGAGAATTGGTAATGAGTGGGCGAAAAACTACGAATTGTTATTTCAGCATTCTATAAAGAAGAAACACAGCTGCCTAAAGTGTCCGGGCATGAAGCTGCACTTTACATCTAGCTACTGCAAAAATGGCATTCGTTTTTTTTTTCTTCACATACGTACTGGTGTAAAATAAGCTATCCATTTTGGAGTGTGTGCCATCAATAAAGGAGGCTGCATTCTTTTGGTGAACTCTTGTTAATTATTTCACGTCAAGAAGACAATCAATGCGAGCTCTGTTACTTGATTTTGTCTGCTCTGGGTCTACGCTTGCGTCATCTGTCTGCCTAGCATCCCTAATTCCATTTTTTCAGAACGTGATAGGCTGCAAAATGCGCATGTTTCAAATGAATAAAGAGGATTGATCTTCTGGCTTCCATGTTGATTGTCTGTATGCAACAGCTCGCTGATGATATGTAATGAAGGCATGTTCATTCTATTTTATTTCACTTCAATCTGAAGCTATCTAGCACAGAATTTTCGAGACAAGGCAAAACGAAGACACAAGAGATACCTGTGCATGTAACCTTTGTTTTTTTCTTGTCTCGATAAATTTCAGATTTTTCGCACCAGCAAGGTCACAAGTCAGCCCTGGATTTTCTTCAATACCGCATTTACTCGTGCAATGAACGCACTTTCTTTCTCGACAAATTGGAAAGTTCGGTTGCATTTATTATGTAGGGCAAGTTCTATGAAAACGTTTTCGATATGAGCGAGGAAATGCGGTAACGCGAAAGAAAGTTAGGTCATTCAGCTTCTTTGTTGCAGTCCACTGATCTTGGGTTGTTGAAGGCACTATCTTCTCCAAGCTGTTCCCGCGCCACCCTTGCACGCCAAAAAAGCGTTTCACGGCTATCTTTTCTCGCAATTGTTTATCCGCAACAATGGTATCTACTGGATTCTCTAAGAGTGCCTAGAAGCATGCGCTACTACACCACAACACTCTTTGCCAACTTAGAGACAACCTCGCACGATGACCGTGACGATGCCATTGACATTGTGGCAAGCAACCAAAGCTACCACCGCAGCATGTAAATAAACCATCGATAACAAGATTAACGACAAAATACAGCGGCCACCTCGCTTGCAGACGAAGCGGGAATCGGGGACCATATTGCAGAAATGCTCAAGATCTTTTAAGGGTGACAAGCATTTTCTTTCTGGTTTTCCAGAAACCTGTGACAAAATTATGATGAATTGCCCTTTGTGACAGCCCTAGCGCCAACAAATCCTGTCGTCATTGCTCGAAAACTGCGTCTAAGTGGTTGGGCCTTGAGGTTTCATATTTGCAGCAGCGGCCATTAATTAGCGCGGCAAGTTTCGTGACCTTCGCTCGCTATGTGCTCGTAAGCTGCACTGTTTCTACTCTCGCATCGTTCATGAACCCCCGCTGTGGCGCACAGATATTTAAAAAAAGACAGGGTACGTGCCACGCAGAGACAAAAATAAATATTATACGGCGCGCGGCAGCAGGCGAAGGGAGGGAGTGAGCGAGCCGAGGTAGCCGAGGGGGTCGGCATAATAATAAAAAACGGAAGATGTCCAACAGGTAAGGACACGCCAGGTGTCGGTTAGCGAGACTGCAAAGGATGAATCTAGGGGATGTGTTTACTACGCGGGGAAAAGAAAAACAATTTGGACGACTGAAGTTGGGGATGCATTTATTATGCGAGTGCGTTCATTACCTGAGTAAATATGGTATTTTTATCTTAGCAAGAGCGTGGTGGGCAGGGAGATTAAATAATTAACAAGCAAATCACATACTATTTGCTAAATTAAGAAGAGGGAAACAAAAGATGACAAAGCCATTGTGTACAATGCACCTAGCATTCATGAAAAACATGTCAAGAACAAAAATTGCCCACGTATCTGCATTCCTTGCTGCAAATGTCGTCGTTGGACGATAATCTTCTGCCGGTCGTACTACATGAGTCCTGGTCTCATCCGCGGCCGCCAATGATGCTGTTCTCGTAACGTTTCTGTCTCGCCAGGTGGCAGTACCATATTGTCGGCAGGGGGCTTTTTCGAGCATAGCCTCGCATGTTGAGCGCAGCATAAGAAACACTAAGGTCTTTATAATTGCGTATCTATGTATATATTAGTAAACACACTACCTAATACTAACGTACTGATGCTGCACCTCAGATATGCGTAATATTTACTGTTTGATCAACAATGTTCGCAAGTATGAATGCAGCCACCAGTTCGAAATGACTGAGCGTTCAGCAAGTTCTTAAACTTCGGCCAGATGGCTGAATCGTGTCGCAGAAAGACATACATAGACAGACAGACAGGCAGATAGACCAAAGCTTCTGCGTTCAAATATTCTATGAAAGACAATCGTTTTTAAAAGGCTACAAGAAGTTTCCGACCCTTTCAACTTTCATCAGCTGGATACTAGAGACAGCCAACAAAAGTGGAATGATTTTTCTAGCGAGTCTCCTTAATGGCTGCCTGGGGAACCACAAGACAGAATGGTAAGATAAGGGGAAAGTATTGACAGCAGACTTCACTTGTATGCAGCAAAAAAAAGAACATCAGCAAAACTAGGTGGTTGACATGCAAAAGCTAGGATACATACAAAACATTTCGAAAGCATGCCTTAATAAATGATTTTAACTGGGAGGTTCTATGGTTGGCTCCCTTTCCACTGAGTTTCAGCAGAGCTGCTACACACCTGTCATAATTTAGTCGAACGTCTTTCTTGTTAAGTCAAGTGAATTGGAAGCCTACTTTTCGAATGGTGATGCCGTCTGGGGATGCAACTGAAAAACTATGCTGAAAGGCAACATTAACAGTAGTACTGATTTGGCAGTGGTACACAAAACATTGATTTATTTTGAAGATGTGGTAACAGGCATTAAACTGCTGGGACTCGCAAGCACTCTGACAATGAAAGCAGCCATTTCGTTCGGCTTGCTCGCTATGCATTCGTGCTCCGCTAAGTTTGATCTCAAGCGGATTGAAGGTGGTGAAAGCGTTAGGCACATGAACACCGGTGATACGGTCACGTGCTGAAGTGTAAGCGTTAAGAACATGAGCACTGATGCCATGACCTTTAGCTGACCATCTTTTGCCTCCCGCTCCCCTCAGTCAGCAGGCTGAGTGGTAAGTTTAGGCACATGATAATGTAGGTAGTGAAGTGATAAATCAACAAAGTTGAACATAAATGAAGTTGAACCCCTTTATAAGGGGCGCTTATACACTCAAATTTCAATATATAGAACGTGAATACTGTATTTTTTGGTGTATAAGTCGCGTTTTTTTTCTGAATTTTTCGTCGGTGCCACTTATAAAACGGTGCGACTTATATACAGTCAAAATCAAATCAGATGCTGCATATTTGGTGGCTTGATATTACGGCCGCAGTTTCTGCGTTGGGTGGTTCGTCGTGCGCCCCCTTTTGTCGCGCATGGAAACCACATTTCATAAGAAATTAAAAAGAGCGGTCAATTAACTGTTCTAGAAATAATAGCGCTTATATAGTTTTGCATAGAAAATAACTAATTAGTGAGCGTGTGAAAAAGTTGCGCATGTATAGTTTTGCATAGAAAATAAATAATTATTGAGCGTGTGAATAATTATCGAACTGGCCACGTATTTAAAATTATAAAGCTTTGAAGGAAAGTTTGCATTTCAGACAAAAGCCACTAGAGCCGTTTCGTTGGCCGTCACTTTCGCCCGCCATAGCAGTCGTGGTTGCTGATAATGGGCGTCGTAGCGTAGGTGTAGCGGTGTTGTCGCAGCATCCTTGCTGACCATGGTGCCACATGGAAAGCAAAGTCGGTAAAGTTTCAATGCGAAGTTCAAGCTGCGTGCAGTTGAATTTGCAGAAGAACATGGAAATTGTGCTGGAGGGAGAGAAGTCGATGTCGCCAAAAAAGTAATCCGGGACTGGCACAAGGCACACAGCGTCCTCTGGACAACGAAGTCTACAAAGAAGGCCAACCGGGCAAGAAGGCACGCTGGCCGGACCTTGAGCAAAGCCTGCGAACGTGGGTGCTACAACAGTGAGCCGAAGAAAGAGGCCTGTCTACAGTGAATCTGCGCCTGAAGGCGAAGGCTCTGGCAGCGGAGACTAACACTGAGGGGTTAAGAGGTGGTCCGTTGTGGTGTTTCCGCTTTATGCGGCGGAATCAGCTTGTCATGCGAGACCGGACTTCAGTGAGCCAGAAGCTACCTGACGACTTTCAAGCGCAGCAGGAACACTTCAGCTGATTCGTGAGGGAGAAAATTGCGAAGAACGCGAGCGCGAGCCACATTGTCAACATGGATGAAGTGATGTTGACCTTCGACATCCCGCTCGGGAGAAGTGTCGCTGAGAAAGGCCAGAAAACGTTGACGTTGAAGACAACTGGCCACGAAAAGTCTCTCTTCATCGTTGTGCTCGCCTGCTGCGCAGACGGCACCAAGTTGCCTCCCATGCTGATATTTAAGCGGAAAACCTTGCCGAAGGATATTTTTTCTCCTACAGTGGTGGTTCAGGCGAACGAAAAGGGTTGGACGGACGAGGAAACAATGGGTGTGTGGCTTGACCACAGTTTTTCACGTCGACCCGGCGGATTCATTCAAGTAAAGCTAGGAATGCGGGTGATGAACAGTATGCTGGCTCATATCACCAACGTGGGAAAAAAAAGACCAGTTCGAAGCATTGCGTGCTTGTAATCATTCCCAGCGGCATGACTAAGTTGCTTCAGCCGCTCGACATATCTGTCAACCGCAGTTTCAAGGCCGTTCTGTGACGTTCGTGGGAGCCATGGATGTCGGAGAGAGAGCATAGCTTCACTAAAACGGGTCGCATTGGATGCAATGAGTCTGGCGAAATGGGTGAGTGAAGCCTGGCATTCCATTTCGGACAAGACAATTGTAGCGGGCTTTCGCAAGGCCGGGTTGATCACCTGCTAGGTCGATGTTGAGTCCGATTCAAGCGAGTTGGAGGACAACAGTGACGGGCCAGCAGAGCTACAACCCAAACTAGCTGCACTGTTTGTGAGTGACTCGAAGGAAGACAACTTCCATGGTTTTGATTCATGGGAATAATAAAATATTTTTTACTGGAAATATTGCTTTTATGTTTGTTGGGATGCACTCGCACGAGTCTGCCAACAGCTGGAAACTTGCCAAAACGGCAACCGCCTCAAGCATGCATTTTCGCAATACTTTCTCACGACGCGACACTCGTTGGCCGTATAAGCAAAAAGGACTGAAACACCGGTGTGACTTATATACCGTATTTTTGCGCGTATAACCCGCCCCTGCATATAATCTGCACCCCCACTTTCAGCTCACCGAGAAAGAAAAAAAATCCTCGCGTATTGCCCGCAAATTTTATAAACAGGAAAGGCTGTACAAGAGCTACTGCTCAAGCAACATAGCACATATGTAGACAGAAAAGCTTTATTTAGCAAGCAGAATACGCTCTCTGCAAGGCCAGTCACAATTTACTCAGTCGCTGCTCTCGCTAGAGCTATCATTTGAGCCACAGTCCTCACTATTATGCACATGGTCATCTTCGGTTCCATCCTTGTTGTTGGTGATGCAGCATTTATTGAAACTTTTTCGCACCATCTCACCTGCCCCGCCGCGGTGGTCTAGTGGCTAAGGTACTCTGCTGCTGACCCGCAGGTCGCGGGTTCAAATCCCGGCTGCGGCGGCTTCATTTTCGATGGAGGCGGAAATGTCGTAGGCCCGTGTACTCAGATTTGAGTGCACGTTAAAGAACCCCAGGTGGTCAAAATTTCCGGAGCCCTCCACTACGGCGTCTCTCATATTCATATTGTCGCGGTACAACGCGAATAGAACACAGATACACCTTGGGACGACGAAAGCAGCGTGTCCTCGACAGCTCAGTCACAAGATCGTCTTTTTAAGCCTCGAGAGAAGCTAGAGGCCCACTACCTCGTGCCCACTAAATGCCCCATCATCTTTATCGTCCACATGTAGACATGCGTCATTTGCCTCTCTCTCAAAGAGCATCGCCCCAATGCGCAGTCTGTAATGCAGTTTTTTTTCTAAATTAGAGTATCATGCAATCACTCGCTGACGTAGGGTTTCATGCGGACTACGTGAACGAGTTCAGGATGGTGCTGGCGACGCCTTGTACTATACGAACAGTGGGGAACAACTTCGTAAGTGACATCGCTCAGTCGTCGCACAACTAGGTACTGTCCAAAGTATCTTCTTAAGAGTTTTTCAGAAAGTCCTCGTTTTCGTATGGGCATCCAGACCCATACTTTGTCGCCAGTTTGGTAGACGACTGTTCTGTGGTGAGCATTGTAGCGGCCTGCATCGTAGTCTTGCTGCTGGCTGATCCGTAAACGTGCAAGTTGCCTAGCTTCTTCTGCGCGTTCTGTAAACGTGTCGGCGTCCGGGACGATGTCGTCGCCTTCGTGCGGTAACATTGCATCTAACATGGTTCGTACATCCCGTCCATGAACGAGGATGAAAGGTGTCATGCGGGTCGTTTCTTGCTTGGCCGTGTTGTATGCAAACGTTATGTAAGGAGAGATTGTATCCCAATTTTTGTGTTCGACGTCAACGTACATCGAAAGCATGCCTTCAATGGTTTTGTTTAGACGCTCTGTCAGCCCGTTCGTTTGTGGGTGGTATGCGGTGGTCTTACGATGCGTTGTTCCACTCAGCATCAAAACATGGTCCAAAAGAGCTGCTGTAAATGCGGTTCCTCTGTCTGTGATTACGACGGTTGGTGCACCATGCCTCAGTACGATACTCTCGATAAAAAATCTTGCCACCTCCGCTGCTGTACCTCTCTGGATAGCCTTTGTCTCGGCACAACGGGTCAAATAATCCGTCGCGACGATAACCCATCGGTTGCCTGCAGTAGACGTAGGGAGTGGGCCCGAAATGTCCATGCCGATCTGGTGGAATGGAGTCATTGTGACCTGTACGGATTGCAGGAGGCCAGCTGGTTTAGTTGGCGGTGACTTGCGTCGCTGGCAGTCGAGACAAGTACGAACGTGGTGCTTCACGGCTGTGGTTAGTCTTGGCCAGTAATACCTTTGCTGTACCCTGGCCAACGTTCTTGTGTAACCCAAGTGGCCAGAGGTGACCTCGTTGTGGCATGCTTTCAGTACTTCGGTGCGAAGGGCTGCTGGGATGACGAGCAGATAGGCAGATCCCGTCGACGAAAAATTTCTTTTATAAAGTACTCCGCCACGTAAAGAAAATGATGACAACGCTCTTGCGAAAACTCTTGGCGCCTTCCGAGATCTGCCATCCAAGTAGGTAGTTAAGCCAAGCAACTCAGCGTCGTCTCATTGTTGCTGCGCAATGGTGGTCGTGTCGAGGACACCGAGAAATGATGTTTCCTCCTCCTCGGGTAGGGTTGCCGGCTCAATGGGTGAACGGGACAAACAGTCGGCGTCCATATGTCGCTTCCCTGACTTCTGTACGACTGCCATGTCGAATTCCTGCAGCCTGAGACTCCAATGCGCTAATCGGCCGGTAGGGTCTTTAAGATTAGTTAACCAACACAGTGAGTGGTGGTCGCTAATTACTTTGAAGGGGCGGCCATATAAATACGGACGAAATTTCGTAACCGCCCATACCACGGCGAGACATTCCTTCTCAGTCGTGGAGTAATTAGCCTCAGCACGTGTTAACGCTCTGCTTGCGTAAGCGATAACCCTTCTTGTGCCATCTTGCTGCTGCACAAGCACAGCTCCCAGACCAACATTGCTAGCATCGGTGTGAAGCATCGTGGGGGCTCTCTCGTCGAAGTGGGCAAGGACTGGTGGTGTTTGTAGTCGCTGGCGAAGATCGTTAAAAGCAGCTTCCTCTTCGTTATTCCATTCAAAGGTGACGTCTTCTCTTGTTAGGCGAGTTAGTGGTGATGCTATGCGTGCGAAGTCCACGATAAATTGTCGATAATACGCGCAGAGGCCGAGAAAGCGTCTGACAGCCATTTTATCGGTCGGCATAGGGAACTGGTCTACGGCTGCGATTTTTTCTGGATAGGGACGAATACCAGCATGACTGACGACATGACCAAGAAATCGCAGCTCCTCGTAGCAAAAGTGGCACTTCTCAAGCTTCAACGTCAGGCCCGCGGACTGTATGGCTCGTAAGACCACCTCAAGTCTTTCAAGGTGCTCGTCAAACGTCGCGGAAAACACTATGGCGTCGTCCAGATATACTAAGCATGTTTTCCCCTTCAACCCAGAAAGCACGGTATCCATGAGTCTTTGAAAGGTAGCAGGGGCTGAGCACAAACCGAATGGCAAGACCTTAAATTCATATAACCCATCTGGTGTCACAAAAGCGGTCTTCTCGCGGTCTCTCGGGTCCACCTCGATTTGCCAATATCCACTCTACAAGTCCATTGAAGAGAAGTATCGAGCATGTCGAAGTCTGTCGAGAGAGTCGTCTATACGCGGTAGTGGATATACGTCTTTCTTGGTCACCTGATTTAGCTTCCGGTAATCCACACAGAAGCGCAGGCTGCCGTCCTTTTTCTTAACGAGGACTACAGGCGACGCCCAGGGGCTCTGTGAAGGCTGAATGACGTCATCTTCAAGCATTCTGTCTACCTGCTGTTGTATCGCTTCACGTTCTTTTGGAGCCACGCGATAAGGGTTCTGGTGAATAGGTCTCGCCGTTTCCTCGGTAATTATTCGATGCCTGGTTAGAGGCGTGCGGCCAACTCTTGATGTTGTCGAAAAGCAGTCTTGATATTTGGCCAGTAACTCAAGGAGTCTGCGTCGGTCGTCTTTTGGCAAAGTAATGCTAACGTCCAGGACAGGCGCTGAATCAAGATTTAGCGACTCGTCGACTACCGCCAAGCAGCCTTCGGCATCCATGACATCGTCGAAGTAAGCGACAGCCGTGCCTTTAGGAAGATGCTGGCACTCAGCACTAAAATTGGTCAGCAGCAAGTCCGTGCGTCCAGCAGCAACTCTGACAATACCTCGTGCGACAGAAATACCGTGGGTGAAGAGCAGCGAGCTAATTCGGTCCACAACTCGTTCGGCGTCAAACTGAGCAGCGGCCGCCACAGAAACAAGCGTGCATGACCTCGGAGGGAGAACCACATCGTCATCAGTAAGACGCAGTTGGTTTGGTCGCGCCTCTGGGGAATTGGGTAAGCCCGAACTGTTGCAAAACGTAATCAAGCTCTCTGGTATGTTTATGACGGCACCATATTCCCGTAAAAAGTCCATGCCGAGAATTACGTCTCTGCAGCATGCGGCGATAACGACGAACGACGCAGTGAAAGAAGAACCTCCGATGTCAATTCTTGCGGTACATCTTCCCGAGGGCATCAATAACTGGCCTCCTGCTGTTCTTATATGAGGGCCCGTCCACGGCGTCTTCACTTTTCTGAGGCTGTCGGCGAGGTCCTGACTGATAATGGAGAAGTCGGCACCAGTGTCGACTAAAGCTGTCACTTTCTGGCCGTCGAGAAGAACACTAAGGTCAGCAGTCACAATTTCATCGTTTTCACGGCTTATCGGTTGTATGGCGTCGTGCTGTGGGGGCTTCTTGTCGTTATCTTTATGGCCTGCAACCTTGCCCCCGGAGGTCGCCGCTCTCAGTTTCCCCGGCGCGGGCTAAGTGACCTTCTTGTATTAAGGTTCGCATAGGTGCGGTGGTGCGATAAAGGCGAACGCGCGGGGGACGGAGAGCGGGACTGACGTCTCGGACCAGGAGGGTGAGCAGGCATTGCCTTCTCTGCAGTGGTAGAGCCGTCCTCAAAGTGATAACGGGCTCCATAGAAAGAGGTGTCGTCACGGCGCGGAGTGTATTCGTCATTGACACGTCGACCGTCAAACCAAGGTCGTTGAGGACGGAATGAATCACCTCGATGCCAGCAATGACGGGCAATATGTCCTGCACCTCCGCAGTGAAAGCATAGTGGACGCCTGTCCACGGTGCGCCATGCATCTGTTTTCCGGGTCGGTGGACGCGTCGATGCCCATGGGGTGGCTGTGGATGGCTGGTTGTATGGCTGTAGCGTAGGTGGTTGATGCAGTGTCTGCTCTTGCGGCGGATACGAAGGGGCCATCGGCACCTTGTGGTACGGCGTCGGCATAGCGGGTGGTGGACGTCGGAGAGCGGCAGCGTAGCTCATAGGACGCTGCTGAGCATCAGGACTAGCCGTAGACAACGTTTGGTGGACTTCATCGCGTACGACTTCAGCGATCGATGCAATGGGATTTTCGGCAACAGGATTCCGCAACTTCTGCAGTTCCTCGCGAACTATCTCCGTAATCAAGTCTCGCAAGCAGCTCTGACTCTCTGACGTCATGGCGATAGCATTGATTGGGACATTGCAGGACATGTGGTCATATTGCCTGCAGCGTTGATGAAGGGCCCGCTCGATAGCTGTAGCCTCCTTAATGAAGTCATCCACGGTAGTCGGAGGGTTGCGCAGTAGCCCGGCAAAAAATTGCCCGCAGCTTCCCTCGGGGGAACACTGAGGAGGATGCGGAGCATATAATTGGTTAACGGGGTGTTAAAGTGCGACTTACTTGGGTCGATGGCTAAATTGGTTAACGTGGTTGTAGGAGGGGGTGTTAAATGAGTGAACACGTACACACGTATGCGAAAGGGCGGCGCTGGTCGAAGGGACGTCGATCATTCTGTTTGTGGATTCGTTGGCATTCATTTCACGGCGACTTCGGACGTCGACGCACCGTACAAACCAACGGACGAGCGGCAACTGAGCGAGCGAGCGCCGACCTTGAGTATATATACAGCGCGACGGCGCATGCGCTGTCAGCTGTCGAATGTTCTCGAAGGAGAAGCGCGCGCGCGGCACAGATGGCGACGGCGCGATGGCGCATGCGCTGTCAGCTGTCGAATGTTCTCGAAGGAGAAGCGCGCGCGGCACAGATGGTGGGCGACGGCGCGACGGCGCATGCGCGCGCGTCAGCTTTCGAATGTTCGAGAAGCGGTGCGGACGGCGCACTACAAGGCGCGAGTATAAGATGCTTCCGCATCTAAAAGCTGCTCCTTGACACCGCGCATGAGGTAACTCAACTTTTTATCTTCCGTCATGTGCGGGTTAGCTCGTTGAAAGAGACGAGTCATGTCCTCGGCAAACATTGCAACGGTTTCGTTGGGTTTTTGAACCCGTAGCTCCAATAACTGCTGCGCACGGTTCCTTCTATCGATATTGGCGAAGGTATCGACGAACTTCTCTCGAAAGCCGGGCCAAGCTGACAGATTGCCTTCTCTATTTTCATACCAAGTACGAGCACCGTCGTCAAGGTAGAAATAGGCGCGTGAAAGCTTTTCCTCTTCCGACCAATGATTTACCTTGGCAACACGCTCATAGTGGTCAAGCCAGTCGTGAACGTCTTCATGGGCACCGCCACTAAAGCGATTGGGAACGAGGGGTTGAAAGAGGGTCACCTGAGATGGGTGCGTCGGAAAGCTGCCTTGGGGCACCTGTTGTGAGCTTGCGTTGGCCATTGGTTGAGCTGTGTGGTGCCTAGCTGGTTCCGGTGAGTGAGTCAGCTCTGGCACGAGGCCTCGCAACCGTCGACTGGAGCGATGCACCGGTGTTTCTACAGGTGACAATGAGTTTGGACTCGATGAGCGGCTCCCAGCGGGCGTGTGGAGCATCAGACAGGGTTGCGGCCCAGCGCCTCCACCAGTGTCGCGGTACAACGCCAATAGAACACAGATACATCTTGGGACGACGAAAGCAGCGTGTCCTCGACAGCTCAGTCACAAGATCGTCTTTTTCAGCCTCGAGAAAAGCTAAAGGCCCATTACCTCGTGCCCACTAAATTCCCCATCATCGTTATCGTCCACATGTAGACACGCGTCAATATGTTGGTTCTGGGACGTTAAACCCCACAAATCAATCAATCAACCATCTCACCTGGAATGGCATTACATGCCTCGAAAATCCACTTGCAGAATAGGGCAATATCAGGCCTTTGGACTCGTCCTGTCGGCGTCAAGTTGTAGCAGTCTTCGGCCATCCACTAGGCGTAATAGCGCTTGACATGCGCTTTGAAGGCTTATCAAGCGACACATCTAGAGGCTGCAAAATTGACGTCATTTGCACCAGGTATAATAACAAAGTCGGTGCCGTTGCGTGAAAGGCAGTCCTTCACTTCCCCAGTTGTGTTGCCGCGGAACGAGTCAAGAACGAGCATGGGCCTCTTTGCGATTATCGCACCGGGACTCTTCTCCCATACCGTCTTGATCCAGTCCACGAACAAGTCACTGTTCATCCATGCATTCTCGTGTGTGCGCACCACCACACCGGCAGGCAAATGAATCTTTGGTAGAGTTTTCCTTTTCAAGATGACGTACGGTCGTAGTTGCGTGCCGTTGGCGATGGCATAAAGCAAGACTGTGATGCGCAGTTTCTGCACGCTCACTGAACTGCTGCCCGTGTTCTCAATCGTTGTGTTCAACGGAATTTAAAAAAAACAGAAATTTCATCCACATTGCCGATTTGCGAGAAAATATAATCGTGCTGCTTTCGCAGGCCAATTACATATCTCTGGTACTTGGGCAGCTTCTCCTCATAAGAAGCCAGAAAGCATTGACATAATGTATTCTGCCATCTGATTGAGAGCCCTTGCCGCTTCATAAAGCGGTGCAGCCATCCGCGGCTCGCACGGAACTCGTGAGGTAGGCGTAGCTCCCTCGAAAGTCGCCGCGCTTCCACTTGGGCCATCTCGGTCGATACGGCGTGACCCCTGCTTCTCACATCTTCGATGAACTTTACAAGCTCCACCTCCAGCTCAGGGTAGGCACCGGTCTTGGGACCACGAAATGACCTACGGTCGCGGTGCGCGGCTTGTAGGCTCTCTTACTTCTTTCTCCGCAGTCGCTCGTAGAACTCGTCCACATCGTGCCGCCTTCCCGCGTCGCGATTTCCGAATTCCTCGGCGACGACGATGATATTAAGCTTTTGCTGTGCCGTGAAGGACTGCCGCCGTACGCTACTCATGCTGACAGAACAGATCGACTTAGGCTTGGCGAACGGGTCGAGATGTGGAGAACTAGCGGTATCAGCGAAGTAAAGAGCGCTCACACTCGGCGACAACTTGACAGCACCACCCCTTCTAGTACACTGTAACAGCACCCTGGAAACAACAGAACTTAAATGCATGCCTGCTACTGCGTCAAAATGTAGTACATAAATTCACTGATAATATCTCTATAGGCACTATAATATCTCATTTGCCTTGGTGAAATAAATACTGCTTTATTTATTATGGAACTCAAACGGTTGCGGGAAGTCGTAGGTAAGATGCAGGTATCATTCACTTTCCAAAATGCCTTCCTTTTTTTTTCTATTTCATAGACAGCACCCCCTTCTCGGCAAGCCCTTTTCAAAAGTAAACATGGCGTTCGTGACGTAGGGACATGTGGAGGGTCATTGAGTGGCCGCGAATGTCCAAAAAATATACTTGTGGTGTGACAGTGAGATTTTACACTGAACAATCGAATTGTCTCTCCCCAAATGTTTTTTCTAAACGCTTCAACGACGCAAGCAAGCGAAACCAAAATTGGCCGCAAGCTGCCGTGCTACTTGCGGAGCAACACGAATATGCGGAAACCGCCTCCGTAGCCTTCGCTACACTAATAAGGGGCTTCACAGCACAACACGCATTGCTGTTAAGGGGCTTGACAGCACTATAGGAAAAACCCCGCGTATTATGCGCGCCTCCCCTTTGCCACTGAAATTTTTGGGTTTTTGGTGTGGGTTATACGCGCGTAAGTACGGTAAGAAAATAGTAGCTGAAATCAAGAACAAGAAATGGTTAGCGCAAGGCATGCAGCGGGTAGGTAAGATAGGCGCTGGTCTTTGAGAGTAACTGACTCTATACCAAGAGAAGTCAAACGCGCAAGGGCAACACGGAAATTTAGGTGGGCAGGTGAGGTTAAGAGCTTTGCGAGTATAGCTTGGCAGCAGCAAGCACAGGACTGGGTTGAATGGGGGAACTCGAGAGAGGCCGTTGCCCTGCAGTGGGTATAGTCAAACCGATGATGATGATGACGACGGTGAATGTGCCAGATTTCAGTGCACTCAAACCTCTATATTTCCCGCTTTTTGTTGACCACCAGTAGAACTTGCGTAAGGAAGTTCTGTGGACACCATTCCTTAAGAAATTCGCAGAACTAGATCGGGATTAAAATAAGCATTTCAGACAATACAGAAATGCAGAGGCAGATGAAGTCTTAATGGAATAAGAAATCATTGAATAGGGTAGGTGGCTGGCGGCAGTGCTTCAACAAGAGGATTCATCTTTGTCAAAGCACAGACTGTTCGGCCTAGCACAGTTTTTATCTATGCGTTGCTCTCAATTCCCCACATGAATCGGAGAGGACGAGAGTAAGCCTGTGCACAGAGAAGGGCAACTGAAGCCTGAATCTTTAATAAATAAATACAGAGTAAGGTTGGGCTATTGTACGTACAGTAGACTTCTAATAAATGGAAACTCTCTTAAATTAAATTGCTGCCTAAATGAAATAACTGCCACTAATATGTTTGGTATTGGTACTTGAATGTTATACCCCTGTTTATCTTTAACTAAACGAAACTCCTCTCAAGGGAAACACACTTTCTTGGTCCCTTCAGGTATCTTTTAAAACAAGTCTACTGTACTTGGATTCTGGCTTCTGTCGGGGTGGGGGAGGGAAGGGAAAAGAGTGTGAAGCTTGTGGTGGCATTAGTTAGCGTTTGCTCATCAATGTAATTCCTGCTCCTCTCACTCAGACGAAATCTTGACAGCCAATGATGAGCTGAACAATGTGATCAACATCTACAAGAAGACCACGGAGCTGGAGCCAGCTGTCAACGGCGGGAGCTCCACCACTGTCTTGAACGACACCCATGGTGAGTTTCTGTGTGTGTGCATCGGTGTTAGAACAACGAAGGACTGATGCCTTCACCCGACATCTGGAGTAGCAAGCCAAGATAAACTAAGGTGAAGCTTCCGAAAAAAATTATTGGTCATTAAAGTTGTTTTTTTTGTATTGTTTTGTGCGAGCTGCCAATGAGGAACAGAAAAGTTTTTATTATAAGGGAAATGCCATTGTAGTGATATTTAGCTGTGCTGGGATTTAATACTAGTCCCTGTACTGCGAGATTTCTTTCTCCTACCCTCGCATGTCAAACCAACGGGGTTGACGATGGGGCTGCTTTCATTTTAGCACATGACGCATATTTGAAGCCTTTCCTCTCAAAAAGGCATCAGAAAATCTCTCTTTGAAAGTCCCTGCTGTATTGGTGTGCTGCCGTGAAATGTTTGGGGATGGGCCAAATCTTTGTATTGAAGACCCGTTATTTGGGTAAATCTTTGTATTGAAACTCGTTATTTGGGTGCACCTTTCTCTCCCCAATCTCTCTTATGTAGAAATTTTTTTACAGTTAGTGTGAAAAGTTTAGAGGCCACTAGGTCAAAGAAAGTATTGAGTTTTCCAGAAATTAGGGACTGCATTTTGCTGAACCACGCAGTACATGTTGTCACTGCTTTGTAGAGCCAGCTAGAAATCTTAATTCAAGGCTGCCTGTAGGAGCAGTGTATATATTCAGCTCTTTCCGGTACCTCTTGGTCTTTTAAACTTTTTATGGTGACTGAGTTTCTAGGATGGGACTGCCAAAATGCAGCCGTGTCGGCTGCCCCGGTTGCTGCAGCTGCTGCTGGCTCCTTGCTGGATTTGGGCTCCCCGGGCCCCGATGTCAGCGAAGAACCAAAGAAGGTCCCCGTCGACCTCAGCCTGCTCGATGACCAGCTACTTGCCCTCGGTGAGGTTTCATTACTTGCATGAATGTCACCATCCGAAGCCATAGTTTTCTATTAGTGTCTTTTTCTATGCTGTTAACTCTTTATCAGTTAACTCTTTATCAAGCAGCGCTACAGCTGCATTGTCAAGTATATAAGTGAGCTGTAAACATTGACCATAAAATTGTCCTAAAATTGAGTGGGAAATGTTGCTACTATGGTACTGTCGAGGTTTACTTGTGAAGTGGATTTGGAAATATTCAGTGCATGTTACTATATTCAAATCTCATTAATTAGAACACACCTAATTCGAACTTTCGGTTAATTTAAACTCACGATGTGGTCCCATCAAAGCTTTGTGTATTCCAATGGGCGAAAATGCCCAATAATTCGAACACACAAGCGCTTGTGACGAATATTTCGAACATACCGCACTCCGAAATGCTCTCAACACCCCGCCCTATCTTGCGACGGCACCTTCTGCGCACGAAGGAAATGAAAAGGAAAGAAAAGG
This sequence comes from Rhipicephalus annulatus, assembly GCA_013436015.1. Lineage (NCBI taxonomy): Eukaryota > Metazoa > Arthropoda > Arachnida > Ixodida > Ixodidae > Rhipicephalus > Rhipicephalus annulatus. The sequence continues at coordinate 98,698 of WOVY01012171.1, read as the reverse complement.
CTGTGATGGAATGTTTGCTCTCTCTAAAATGCTGATCTGCGATGTGCCCGTGTCACACTTCTCCCTTTTCCGTCTCTGCCACGTAAAGACCCTCCTCCTACCAATGCCACCCGCTAAGAGAGAGGAAAAAACAAACAAACAGAAAGCTGTCGCTGGGTTGATTGAATGCATAGTTGAAGGAAAGGAAAAATGCACTAATTTCTTCAGCCCTTGCCCCTAGTGGGAGCACGGCTCTGAGCCATGGGGGGGGGGTGAGGGCCACGCTTCCTTCTTTCCCGTCTCTACCACGTAACCCTTCTCTTTTTCATGACGGGTTCAAAGAGAAGAAAAAAAAGCTGTCGGGATGTGTTGGTTTTCTCTCAAATGCCGATCCGCTTCTCTCTGCGTGGAGACACTCCTCTTTTATCGTCACGTGCTGGCCATGCTGCGGCTGCTACGCAGTCATTGTTGTTGTCGTCGTCTTTAGAAAGTGTCGGTGCTGGACGATTCCGTGCGCAACTTCTCTTGCCAGGAGAATGCTGAAGCTGAAGTAGAAATGCTTTGCATGCTGCGTGCGAAATTGATTTACTCGCTGCAAGGCAAACGTGTCAATTAATAACGGATGTCCTGTGATTTGTTAATAATTGTAAGTCTTCTGAAATGAACATGCTCAATGCACATGCGTCACTGCATGGAGAGCCCTCTGTTTATTTAGCTTTTATTAATTCGAACTTCTTTTAATTCAAACAACTTTCCGAGCCCCTTCGAGTTCGAATTATCGAGATTCGACTGTACTACCTCATTGTGTAGTTGTTACTTTACCAATTCAAAGCCATAACTTGCTTATGAAGAACGCGTAACCTCACTTACTGAACAGTGAGTATTGTTGCTGGGCCCACTGTGGTAGAATGAAGGCATTGCAAAGTAGTAAGTTATTGGTTCTGTTCCCGGACATGGCATCCGTATTTCAGGAGTGAAATACAAAAATGCCCTTATGCTTACCTTTAGGCACACGTTCAGGATAAGAGAGCGGTCAAAATTAATTTGTACTCTTTCCGCACTTTGGGGTGCCTCATAAACGTATCGCGGTTTTGGTATTCGAGACCCCAAAACTTAATTCAACTACAGTAAATTTAGTTACAGTCTCACTAAACAGGAAAGGTCTTAAAAAGAATCGCCGACTTATTGGAGTATCTGCTGCTAACATGATTTTGCACTTCTGTTCATTTCTCGCTAAACGAAGCTTCTGTTGAACGAAACTTGTTTTTCTGATGCCTTCAGATTCTATTTGTGAATACTTAGTCTGTCTAATTTATTTATCAAATACACAAATAGAGGCTGCACATGACGGTCACGGCCCCATTGGCACTTCGTAGAGAGTTGATGAACACTGAAATTACCTGGGTTGTCTTTCCTTGGCATTGCAGGCATAGGAGATCCAGGCCCGCCAACTGCGACCAGCAGCATGGCAGATCTGGGCTCTCTCTCCTCCCCGGGTCTGCCTCAGGCCAGCACCAATGCCAGTGTGGGGGTTGCCACTGGTGCAGGCACGTTCGGGGGCTTTGGCAATGCCGCTGCCACCTCCCGGCTTCCGGGGTATTCACCCTCACACCAGGCAGTGGCGCAGCCCACAATGCTGGCACCCAGTACGGCGAGTGGCCTACTATCTTCGCCGTTGCGGCCGACACCCTCTTACATCCAACAGGGGAACCACATTAACAACATCGGCAATGGCAACAGCAACGGTGCAATGGCAGGTGATGAGACCGAAAGCCTAATTCTCACGCACTTTTTTTTCACTGGTTCGGCTCCCATCAGTGGCAACATGGAATTGCTTAGGCTGCATTTGTTGGCTACAGTGCTCTATAGGGCTCCTTTGCTGTTAATCCGACATACACAATGATTGGAAATAAATTTCACTGCAACATATTAGAGCTAAGTGGGCGTGCAGAAGGAATTTTTCAGCAAAAGCCAGCAGCTGCACCAACTTTGGTTGCCACTTTTCGTTTGCGGAACCAAAGTGGCACAGTGTTTCTGCGCTCTTGTTCGCTTCCAAATATAGTATTACAATAACATCATATTTAAATTTGTCATGTAAATCAGCTAAAAATTTGCTAATGCTGGAGCCTAAAGAAGCAGTAACAAACGTTTGCAAATCATTTATAAAGTTTGTGCACCATCAATGGTGACGCCAGAAAAATAGACTCTCCTCCACACGTGCTCCAGTAGTGGAACGATGATTAAAAATGTTTCGCCACATAAACTCAAACCTCAGTATAGCGATCCCGGATATAACGCAATGTTAGTTATAACAAATTCAGTGAAAAATAGTCTAGCAATAGATATAGTGTTAGGAACCTACCCTTATAACAAATTTTCGGATGTGAAGAACCTATTTTCATGAAAGATGCAGCTTTGTTATAATGAGGTTCGAGTGTATCGCTTGACAGGACAAGGAGGCGGCTTTCTGTTCAGCGCGCAACACTTGCGGATGCAACGTTTGCCTCGTACTGCAGGTGGGTCACTACTGAGCAAGTCACGTGGCCTGTAAGAGCTGGACGTCCTGGGTCAGTCGCTCATCAAGCAGGCCCTGCCCCACAACCGTGGCTCACAGGGAGACTTCCCCACGTGAGCAGACACCTTTGTCGCGCCTACTGAGTTGGTCACATTATTGTTCGCCTTTTATTTATCAATGCAATAGCATTGAAAAGCTCAATGTGCAGAAGTTCGGGTGTCGATGTCATTGGTTGTAAGTGAAAAATCAGTGCTATGACCAAAAAATTAAGCAAGATACACGTAAAATAAATATTATAATATTTTCTTTGTAGAAGACTCCAACTCGGGCCTTCTGCATGGCAAGCTGATACTCTACCACAGAGCCACGCTTTGCCATTGCTGAAAACTGCTTCAAGAAAAAAAGTTGGCAGACCCCACATACCACAGGCATCCATTTATTGCAATTATGCAAGGCATGTGGAGAAGTGGGGACTATGGTTTAATTTTTTTATTGTGTGAAACGTTACGAAATGAAGCTAAATATATGTAAAAATGTTGTGCACACAGACATATATATAAGATTCATATTAAAAGAAAAGCGGCGCACAAAAAGATGGAGACAAAGAAGAGAACCACACACAGCGCTTCTTTGTCTCCGTCTTTTTGTGCGCCGCTTTTCTTTTACTATGAATATACACCAACTCGCCCAACTTTCTATTCTGTTACAATATATTGAAGAGTGGCATATGTTTTTCATAAGCAGTTGTTTACCTTTGGGTAGCGATACCACCAGCAACGTGGGTATTACCAACGCCAGAAGTGGTAAGCTAATATGTAGTGCTTGTGATTGGAAGAACGCTAGCCCCTAATTTGACCAAATTCAGTGGATAGCGCTTAAGTATACAGCTCACATTAAGCCGACGTGATGCCTGTATCAAAAAAGTAGATGCTGTATTTTTTTGTGTAATGAATGCACTTTTTTTCGCTAAAAAACGGAGCAAAGACTGGGGTGCGTTTGTACTGCAAGGCAAGTTTTATGAAAACTTTTTTGGGGTCTGCGAAAAACGCGGTGATGCAAAAAAAAGTAGAGTAGCTTAGCCTTTTGCATTTGACATACGTGTACACTGTTTAGAAACAGATTATGTCTTGCACTTCACTCATCTTCGGTGGTTCATGGCGCTACCTTCTGCAAAATGTCCCCGCGCCGCCTGCGCACGCCATAAAAGCATTTCGCGGCTATCTTTTCTCGCAATCGTTTAACCGCAACATGGTATCTGCTGTGATCTTGAGAGGTGCCCAAAAGCGTGCCCTACGACGCACTTTGCCAACCTTGCGGTAACCTCGCATGACGACCGGAGGGCGCCGTTGAAATTGTAGCAAGAAACCAACATTGCAACAAGCTACCACCGAAGCATCAAAACAAACCAACGATAACAAGATTAACGGCAAAATACGGCCGCCGCCTCGCAGTCCACATGAGAAGTTACTGTAGAAAAGGTAGTCTATATATTGGTTCCCAGAAGTATGTGCGAATAACAAGCACGAAGAGCAAATTGCAACCCAAGGGAGAATCGGGGGTGCTACCATGTTGCCGAAATAGTCATTATTTTTTCTGAGCGGCAATTGATTTTTTTTCTGGTTTTTCAAAAACCTGCGAAGCAGTGGCGATGAATGGCCCTTTGGGACTGCCACGGTGACAGCAAATCTTGTCGTCGTCACTCTAAAATATCGTTCACGTGGCTGGGCCTTAAAATTTGTATTTGCATGAAGTGACGATTGGTTTGTGCGGGCAGTTTTCTTACCTTTGCTCACTGTGTCCTTATCAGCTACGATGTCTCTACACTCGCACCGTTCGTGAACGTCACTGTGGCGCATAGTTAATAAAAAAAGATTGGGAATGTGCCGTACACACTTGAAGAGAAAAACACTACGGTGCACGGCAAAGGGTGCAGGGGAAGGGGAAGCTGGTTGAGGGTGACATGATAATAAAAAAACGGAAGAGATCCAACGGGTAAGGTGGCACCATGTGTTGGTTAGCAGGACTGCAGTGGATGAATGTAGGGGGTGCGTTTATTACCTGGGGGAAAAAATCTAAATTTCGACGACTGCAGTTGGGGGTACGTTCATTATAGGAAAGCATTCTTTACGCTAGTAAATACGGTATGTAATACTTAATAAACTAGACAGCCAGCACTGCAGCCACTATAGACATTTCACCAACATTAAGCCTGCATATTGTCCTTCTGCAAAGATGTTTTAAGACCTGGCATAGCTTTGCGGTAGAATGTTTGATTGCCACACTGAATTTTTGGGTTTGATTCTTGCTGGGACCCTAATGTTTATTTTTTTTTCGTGCATCGGGTCAACGCTGCTGATGCTAACTTTTTCTATTGCCCTCACATTTAAATAATTGTCTGTTTGCATCATTCTTGGGAAGATATTAACTGTCAATTGCTTGTGATGCATACCTGCCTATTGCGGCTCGTGGTACATAGGTATGTACCACACGTGAAAGGAGGAAAAGGTTTGAGGACGTTTGAGACTGGATTTTCATGTTATTCATGTCATGACCAGCTAGACAGTTTCGTCAAACCCTCTTACCCTCTAAGACTAATTTTGAGGGTTCCGAGAGCACCCAGATGTAGGCAGCTAGCCAGGTGAGTGCCTGGGTTGCTGGGTTGGTCAGTGAGTGGGTCGTGATCGGTCGACTAATCGACCCACAAGCTGACCACTCCCCCCCCCCCGAAAAAAAAAACTTCAAAGAAAGAAAGATATGCTCGAAGCTCAAAGGGTCTGAAGTTCACTGAAAATTCCTGCACATTAAAAAACTATGTGAATAATATGTAGTGGAAGGATTCTCCTTATTTGTTGCTACATTTTGTGGTATTGCTTGCTAAATTGTACTATCACACCAGACATCAAGTGATGTGAATTGTGCTACAAGCGGGTGTTTTAATGACCTACCCCTTACGAACCGCTGAGATATTTAGTTATCATTAGCTGTAAAAGCATCACACGTGAGCAGCTGTGTAGGTTCGCCTGTTGCCTTACAGACGCTTGGCGAGCCCTTTGCTGATATCGAAAATCAAGAATTGTGGCGTAAAGGTCTTTAAACAGTTTGAGCTCTTCTCTGATTTAGAAAACAGACAATTGTGTAATGGGCACTTAGCAGCTTTATTCTCAGTAGGCATTCTAGGACAGTTCAAGCGGCCCCTGTTACGCGCACAGTTGTTCGTTTCCTTACGGCATGTTTGAGGCATGCACTGAGGACCAAACAAAGCCAGGCTAGCAATCGAGAAAGTGATGGGGCTTGATTATGTCGTCATGTTCTACTTTTGAAGGCGAAGCTGAAGCATTCTTCACATCTTTTTTTTTGCTATCCCTATTTTGTGGAAACAGGCAGGCGCAAATATTTTTTTCAAGTGATGCGTAAAAACCTTACAAGAACTTGATATTTTTCTCCTGTTGTTTATGAACAAACCATCTAAATTATCCCGAATTTCAGCTGGGAGTAGAAAAAAATAATTTAAAACCTTCTAGATGTATCGTGCAAGGAATGACATTTAGCATGTGGCTTTGCTGGGTCACACATGCAGTGAAATATGTGAGAGAGGGGTGACTGAATACCGCATGCCATGTGATGTTGTACAGAGAGATGATCTTTCCTGTGTACACCCACGTTTCAGAGTCTGCTATGGTTAGATAAAGGAGAAAAAGCTGTCATTTCGAAGTGCTGTTATTAATTGGAACTAAGGGGTTTGAAACTCGCGTGATCTCGTGAGAATCCCACAAAGTGCACGGTTTGTTGATTGGGTGACGTGCTTACACCACAGGAATACTGTTTGTAGTCTCGCACAAAACAGTTTTTTTTCTAAAAAGTAGTCTTCAACATGATTTCATATGAGTTGTCAAGTGCACCATTGCACTGACGATGTCGAAAACTATCATAGGTAGTGGTGAATGAAAGGTCAATTTGGAGGGCTTGTTTTTTTCTCATTAGACACAACTTTAATGAGAGCAAATGACCAATTAACCAAGGAAAGTATAGTTACAGTGTATATGTGAAGCAAAATGAACGACAAAAAATACAATTTGCCACCGGCTACCGCACACATGCTCTGGCTCTACAACCTTAGCTGCCTAATGGAGGGTGGTTGTCCCCAACATAGTGAGATTTATTCTTGACAAAGAAATGGTTATTGTGAAGTCGCTTGTGATGACGTGCGTGCTTCAGGTAATTGGTTTGTAGTTTTGGAACAGGAACCGTACAGTTTTTTTAATTGCATGCAGCACGCCACAGAAGATTTCTCTGAACCAGATGTCACGGCCCCTGCTGACTGCTGCAAGCTCCAGCTACATTCCGACTTCAGCGGGAGTGTTCCAGCCCATGAGAGTTGGACCAAAGACGCTGTCGCTTGGACCGTCTATGCTGGCCCCCATGGAGGGGCATCCTCTGGGATCCCCTTCCAAGGTAGCCACGGATGATCTCCTGAACAACCTGTTTGTGCCCCTAGAGCAGATCCAGCCGGGTGAGCTGTGCCACCATGTTTAATGAATAGAGGGCACAGTGGACATTTTTCGTAATTTCGAAGGCAGAAATTCTGGCATGTTAGTCTGTCTTGGTTATGAACGGTAAGAGCACAATGAAGACGAACACACAATGAAGGCACACATGCCCTCCATTGTGTGTTCATCATCATTGCACTCTTACCATTCATGAAGTAAATTAAAGGCCAGCTTCCCTCCCAGTGCACTTAATGGTGGCTAGCGACTTACAGCAAGCAGTGTATTCAAGCGCAGTTTACCAGAGCTATGACGTGGAAAATGCAGACATGGCTTACTTGATATAAGCACGCCGAAATGACAAACCCCCGCATGTGCAACCAGGACCTTGTGTCTGCTAGAAAGCGTGGCAGATGCCGCCACTAGAAGGGTGAATGTGCAATGCAGAAAAGCGCAATTGCGATAGATCAAAATAGTTTATTGCCACGTATAAAACACACGCAACCTCTGGCTCCTCCCAAAGGTTGTCCACACAATGATTCACCACGATGACCCCAACAGAAAGCATTGAAATCAGAAAATTTTCGCTGATGTAGAAGCTTGGCCTGTGTTGACTATGGTGGGAATAAACATTCTCTGAAATTGTCTCATACAGATATAGAAGTTTTGAATTGTCTAGGAACCCAATACACTAGTTTAGTCTTTTTTTCTTGGTGTCTATTCTGGGAGTGCCTGGTGTGTTAGGTTAACCTGGAACACACGGTTCTTGTGTCTCTCGTACACCGCGCATTGCTTAGGGAGATACTTCGATTTGGATTGCCCCGCATCTCATGCAAGACCTTGTTATCTCTGTTCTGGTGAATTCAGGCTCGCAGGTTCCCGTGAACCTGCACGAGGAGAACGGGGTGCGCCGGTGATTCACATTGCACGAAACCGGCCCCAGGAGCACGTGTCGGTGCTCGTCGTGTCCGTCACGAGTCAGAGCAGTCTGCCCGTGCGCCGAATCGCCTTTCAGGCTACCGTGTCCAAAGTGAGCGTTTCGTTGTGGGGCAGCTGTTGTTTTCATACCTTAGGAAAACAGTTGCATGGTGTCGTATTTAAATGAATTTTAAACGACACTGTCTATTTAACTAATTTGAAAGGTTGCACTTGTGAAGAAATGATCATGCATGTAAATTTTTGCATACCGATGTATTGATAGACGAGTATACGTGTATTGTTGGAGCAGGATGATGAATATATTCAGCTTTAATGAAAGAAGCTAGGCTGGTGCGAATAGTGAATTTCAGGATCAGATTTTAATATAACAGTGAATTTTAGGTTCAAAGTGAATTTGAATGATATCAGAGTGATATTAGTCAAATAATTTTTAATCCGATAGGAATAGCATATATGAAATATAAAGAAAATGGGCATATTTATCATGACCTAACTAACCTGCACAATATCTTTCTTAATTGAAATAAGGTAATTAAAAAATACATACCATTTTTCAAAGTTCATTTTGCTTAGCGCATGCAAGCCAACATAACAAGCTTTTAAGCTTAAATAATGATGAATCGATTTGAGCGTAGTATGTTCATTTAAGGGGCCCCTGCAACACTTTTTCAAGTAGCCATGGAATGAATTCACTAAAGGAGCTTATTGCCTCACAATTTTATTGCCGCAAAAGCCTTTAGAATCCATCCAGTACGAGCAGAGTTACAAGAATTTGTCGCACGTTGCAATCGCATCCTCCTTTTCTCATCCCGACGAAATCCCTGGAAGCTAAGCAGGAAGGGAGGGCGCAGGGAAAGAAAATGTGTCACGCGAGCCTTGTGACCTTGAGCCCTACTTCAGTTTTTTTTTCTCGAATAGGCAGTTTTTTAGTGCGATCACATGCATACGCAGGGAGAATTTGTGGCTTCCCGCAGAAACCTCAGTAATGGCCGAGTGTGCCATGCTTCAAATCAGCCAATGGCAGATACAATGGCTGTGACAAGTGATTTTTCATTTTAGCTTGTAGCGCCGTTTGTCGAAAGAAGAGAGCAATTTTTAGCTGACCTTGACAATTTGTTCTAATATATAGGTGGCGTGCTGCGCTATAATATTTGGCTCGCGTGTTCTCGGTAGCCTGGACTACCGATCGGCAGCATTTTCTGAGCATGCTAAAAAAAATCTTGCAGGGGCCTTGAGTTTGAAGTGGAGCTTCGCGGTAAAGTGCATTTCTTGTGGATAAGTTTTTTCATGGCTTAACATTCCTATACTGCAGTGAAACTACACTTACAAGTGGTTACATGCGAATTAATATACATCTATTCGTTCATTGTGAATACTTCAAAATTATCTGTAATTCAAATTTGAAACGAAGCGAATTTGAATACTCTGATAGTCGTTCAAACATTTGAAGCATTCTAATATTTTCACAAGCCTAAACAAGCCCATGAAATGTTAATAAAGGTGGCTAGTCATAGTTCTAGCCACTGTTGAAAATATTTTTGCACATGTCTTTCAAGAGTCTCAAACAAGTTGCCGAGTACTTGCCTGCGTACCATGTTTATTTGCACGATGTCTGCACCCTTAAAAAAATTGCCCAAATTTAGAATTGTAACCACTATGTAGGGTAAACTTTGCACAAAAATGTCGCCACATTATGTATGAAGAAAAGAAGTGCACAATTAATGGCTTGTTTTCTTTATTAGACACAATATTAAAGAGGTCTAACAGACCATTATGCCAAGGAACATATAGAGGAAGTTATTAAAAGTAATTATAATTTAAATGTGAAGAAAGAATAGTGGATGAAAATACCACTCGCCGCAGGCAGGGACCATCCCTGCGATCTTCAAACAATGCCGATACATGAATTGCATACCCCCCTTTTATTCTTCTCTCATTGTACAAATTACACGAAAAGCCAACTAGGCCAAACAATTGCCCTTAGTTCTTTCTACCACTGCTTGTGTTGTCGTTCGTGCTCCTCAAACAGACGATGCGGATCAAGTTGCAACCGCCGTCAGCAACTGAGCTTTCACCTCACAACCCCATCCTGCCGGCTGCTGCGATCACCCAGGTCATGCTGATTGCCAACCGTGCCAAAGTGAGTAGAACAAGCATGTTTATGACCAGTGAAAGCTCTGGCCTTCAATCTTTAAAAGAGCTCTGGAACACAAAATTGTGGCCTCGTGTTTTTTTTTGTTGTTGTTACAATGCGTTGCTGGGAGCCTGTTAGTCGAAACACGGCACATAATTTGCTGCGACGCACAACAGATAATTACAAACTTCTCATAACCTACCAGTGTCAGTTTTGATTTCAAAGAGCTCTTCAAAAATGACAAGCCACCGGGTGCAGCTATTACCACCTAGCGTGTGCAACGCTTAACCTTGTCAGCACACAGAACTGTGACGCACTTCCGCACGGTCCACATCAAGACCACCTTTCAAACTGAAATGGGAAAGCAGTATAACCAATCAAAGAACTTTCAATGCGTGCGCTGCAACCACAAACTCGCGAGTAGTCGCCGAGAGGTAGTTTCCGGGCCCATTTGGGGCAAAAGAATAATGACGACTGCGACGTCTTCGCAGCTTTTTGTATCGGCTGCAGCATAGTGACATGAAAAAAGTAGGGGGCCCACTGTTGAGTCATATTCGGGGGTGCCATTGCTGCGAAGTGCAACGTAATGTGCTCAGTCGGGCGTGTAACTTCAGAATACATATCAAATAGCTTGCATACCATATTTGCTGTATATATTTTGCAGGTAATATAGTCATGTTCATGGGAATTGATCACCCAGGCTATCTTGCCTGCAATGTTTTGTGTCAGCACCCCTTCAAGTTGGGCTAGGCTGGGAAAAGATGCATACTATTCAAAAATTGTTTTAAGCATATCTTGAAGCACGGTTTAGCAGTCTTCAAAAAGGGATTGGGTCTATGCGAGAGAGGCACTCATGTGACAGACAAAAATGGGAATTGGGTTGTGGTCATAAAGGTGCAAGTAGCATGCCTGTGATTGTAGACTATTGAGCCTCTTATTGACTTTGATATCAAAGTTGGGGTTTGCGGTGTTTACTACGTGCCATATGGCTTACAGCAAAACCCAGATATCTTGGCATCTGAATTGTATCACAGCCTGATTCTCAAGCAGACTCCCATGATATGGAACCAGAAGGGACCAAGGAAAATAAACCCTCTTTAGCAGGACTTCTGTTCAGTGAGAGATGAACTAAGGTGCAGAATCTAAGTACGAAACCATTCATATCAGAGGCAGTTCTGTGTAGGCAGCAGTTCTATTTAATTAAGAGATTTTCATTAGTAGTAGTAGATTATGGAGCCTTTGAAGCTATCACTTACCTAGGCAAGTTTTGTGTTATGAATGAAGAAACTCGTGGTGATCAAATTTGTATGTCCAACTTGACATATGTTGTGTAACACAAGAAACTGTGATTAAGTGCTTTTATCGTCACAAGTGCCTAGAGCACAGCCTTCATCATCAAAGGGGTCACAGGCACGACATTTATGATCACGAAGATTTTGCCGGCGCACGTTGCCAGATGCTGCTTGATCTCCCCATTACAGGACCACGTACGCCTGAAATACAAGCTGAGCTACGCCATCAAGGAGGAGAACCACACACATTCCGGCGAAGTGGATTGCCCCATTGACACAGCCGCTGCTGCCACCTCATGATCACAACAGCTACCCGGCAAGAAGACCCGAGGACACCACCACCGCCGCTGCCACTACCCCACCGTCACCACTGCAGGTAGACGATACTGCTGTTGTAACATACATGCCTGCGTCTGCCGTGCTTCTACTTTCGGAGCCTCTGTGAATGCCATTACACGATTCAGCCCCTGCACATTCCACAGTGATTCTTCTGGCATCCTCCAGCCATCGACCCGGAGAGCTCCTAAGTCTGGCCTTTGGTCGTCAACTGACTGATGATGACTCTTGCCTGTCGTTGTGTTGTGTGCTTTAGATTATGATGTCAGCTGAGCATGTCATCTGCTGCTTTACTGTGATGGCTCTGGACTTTCGACCAAATCCTATGCCCCCCTGTGTGGCTCAATACAGGTTTCATGATAGCTGCGAATTGCAGGAATCTGCAGACGACAACAATAGCAGACGTGAGCATATGACTAAACGAGCGAATGAGAATGCCTCACTCAAGGCATAAAATTCGCGGGGACGAGCTCCGAGAGCAGATGGTTGTGTAGGCAACGCTCGGATGCGCTGTGGGGGGAGGGGGGAATTCTGGGCTCTGAAGTTTAGGCCTAGTTGCAGTGTTTCCCTTCTCACTGTATTTTGGCAGGGGTAGTCTCTTTAAGTGAGAAGAAGACGGGTGGTTGGGACATTCAGTCATCAGTGCCATCGGTTTCCTTCCCTCTTTATTTTTTTCCTTTGGAATTTCCTTCTAGTGCACAGGTTTTGTCGAGGAATGCAGCATAACGCGCATGCAGTATACCTAAAAGTGTGTCACTGTGTTCTGATTCGTTAGATCTTGTCACTGTTTGTGCGTTAGGAAGTTTGAAGCTCCTCGTTAATCAAAATTATTTGTACCGAGACCAGCAGAAAGTAATGCACGCCTAGCTGAAGCAAAAAGAAAAGGAATTAAAAATAATACTTCGTGTTGCTTTGAAACATGTGCTGCGAGAATAGCACTAGTTTTCACAGTTTATAAAAAGAAAAAGTAGGTTGTTTGTCATAACAGAGCTGCCGTTGGAGACTCATTTTCACAAGTGTCGTTTTTTTAGACTTCGAGCTGTCCTTTCATGCTGGCAAGGTTTTTGGTGTCATGTGGGTCTGACTTCTTGCTTCGACGTATCTGTCAATAATGTGCTGTTTTAGCGAGTGTGCTTTGTTGTTTCAGTGGCTTGAATTAGTTGTTTGTACTCAAGAAGTTCTTGGCCAAGACGACCAACATCTATGTTGCATGATCGGGTGTACTATTGAAGAAGAAACTACTGAGCTGTTCCTAATTAGTAGGTCTGTTTATTTCTTCTTGCATGCTTGACAACACATGAAAAATTCAGAATTGTTTTATCTTGCGAAACAGAGAGAAAAATTCGTGAAGTACATTTATTTTCACTAAACGTAAAGATATTAAATTCAAATTTCTAACCGCATGAGTATTTTACAGGCTTTCAAACTTTGATCAGTCGCCAAAATCTTTCACCCAAGCATAAATGTTTAATGTAAGTGCTTGAGTGCGGGAGAGATTGGGAAGCATTGTGTGTAGAAATTTTTTCACTTCAAAGCGCCATGAATGAGCTTCAAGCTAGGCCTAAATTGTCAGTTAGGCCTAAGATGAAGGGGCTTGAAGCTAGGCCTAAGTTATCAGTTAGGCCTAAGATAAGCGTAACATTAGGCCAGACAAGCCTATCTTTTTATCCAAGAAAGTGATGTGCTTATCCATTTGTTAGGTGCATGGATTTTCAAACAACAGAAGAGCAAAAAGTATATAGTGTGTGCATCGATGTTGTGTGCGAAACGGGAAGTACACAAGTGCAGTTACTGACTACGAAGAAAGCTCATGTGTAGAAACTGAGGGAACAAAAAGTGTATGGCAGAATTGAAAAATATTGTCGTGAACCATGCGTGAGAACATACAGTATCATAACAGTGTAACGTTTATTACTGTTCTTCACAAAAATATCAGCGGCAGGTGTACAAGAGGGAACCTCGTAGCTGAGGTGGCTTGTTTAGAAATACAGGTGTACAAAGCTTTTGCATATCTTGCAAGGATAAAGGAGGTAGCGATGAGTGTGAGTGGCATACATGAAACTGTTCTGGGGCTTTTTTTTTGCTGTCAACACAATTACAGAGCAGCAGCAGCAGCAGCCTTGAAGCTCAATTAATTTGATGACTACCATCACACAGACACAGCCTTGCGGCTGTTGTCATGAATTGTAAAAAATCATCGAAGTCTTACAGTATGGTTCTCAAGGTTATTGCCAAGCACTCTGTCAGTCGGCGTAATCTTTCATTTATTTGTGCTTAACAGAAAACTTAATTGGTGTTTTGAAAATCATGCGGTGTAGAAAGTTTTTTAAGGGTAGCTCAAGAAACAAGGACGCAAGGCAGGGAGGGAGCAGAGGAAACCGTGGTCCTGTCTTCACTCCTGTTTTGTGTCCTTTGTTGCGTTACCCTTCAAGAGGTTCAATCAGTATCGACTCACCCAAATGTTGATTCCTCTGGGGTATAATAATAACCATACCTTGAATTATCACGGACCCGAAACTGTGGCTGCAATGATAGTAGTAGCCAACCTGAGCTTGTTGAGAGCTTCTGGAGTTTTACCTGTTAGTGCAGACATGCAGGGAGGGGCAGTCTCGCTGAAGTTGCTTCCATCCATGACCATGGTACTCTCATTAGTGACTAGCATTCTTATTTGATTTTCGCATTCAGTTCTGCCAGTAGGTATTGGTTGACCATTTCATTTATGCTAGAAACGCAATGCAGCAAAATTTTGAACGACATTCTTAATTTCTTAGCCTCTGAATGATTTCCATGAAACATTTTATCAAACTCCTGTCAGCTGTGGAGGCACCATCGCGTCACTGCGCCGTCATTGTAGCTCCTCTCGGTGTCGTCTTCAGCCATCACATGTTCGCAGACAAACTTAGAAGTGTGGCAGCTTGGGCTAGTTGGTATGACATGACGATAGTTATAGCGCGAGAACAGAACGACAACACAGAATGACACACAGTGTCCTTCGGGTCCTTCTTGTCTATCTGTCTTCGTTCTGTCCCTGCAGAGCAAAAACTGTCTGCTAGTGTGCTCTACACAGACATGAACAGGTTCACCTACTCTACACAGGCATGGTGGTACAGGTTCACCCATACCTGCTTGAATAGTGTTAAGGAGCACCGAATAATCTAGTTAAGGGACAGAAAATAGGTTGGTGCATATATAATCCTGTCTACACATTGCAGCTAGCATGCCAAATCTTCTTGGTGGAGGCCTTTACAATTGTGGGCTGCAAAGAGTGCACAGGGGAGTGATATCTCATAATTTCGTTTTTTTACTCTGGATACTGATTTGCTGTACTTGGCTACCTATGTTTAGTAGGTGTTGGCTGAGGCAATTTAAGGTGCCACGTTGTGCGTTTTTCTCTCTGTATATGCATTTACCTTTTCTACATAGGCTTATATGGGTAGGTGCACAACAGTAAAATATTGATGGTGAAACTTTTCATTGAAGTTAAGATGATGTATGAAAACTACTTGTCAAATTTTTTTCAAGTGCCTAACAATTGGACCCATCGGCACATTCTTGCATATGTTGGCAGCATTTAGTAATTGTATGCATCGATCTACGTTGTGACATTGCGCTGTGCATTTATATAGCAGCAGAGAACTTCATTGTACTCTATGAAGGCTTAGATTCTTAAAGTGTTTCCTGAAATATTTTTTTTGATGGCTGAACAGAGAGGTTGACAGGAAAAGTGTGGTTGCACTCTGGCACAACAGCACAGTTGAAATTGGATCTCGATTATTGTTTGTTGGAAAAACTATCATTGGCAAAGGAAACAGAACCACAGACCTTTTTATGGCTGTAGAGATTTTTTTAGTTGCACCTTAATGTCTCAGTGACAAAACATAGGTATGATTTGGGCATCCACCAGAACAAAACTTTTGTATTGCTCTAAGTAACTGCTGTTAAACAAATTGTTTCTTAAGGTGTATGCTGCTTTTTAAGCATGCAAGAAAACTCATGTGGGCAATGTATAGATGATGGATTGGTTGTAGAGCTTCAGATGCAAGGGGGTACAGACGCGAGAAGTGCCCCACAACCAGTGCTAGTGTGTGCGGCTGGCTTGAGACCACAGAGAAGACAAAATGAAATTCTACAGTGTGGGGTTACTGCTGCGACTTTGGGCCCACACACACGTTGTCTGGAGGGCCAGAGCTCGAGATAGTTAGTGCTCTGGGTGGAAGGAAGCATTCCGTAATTCTAGGGTATGATACACATCAAACGTTGAGCTAGTCACTTGTCTCCGATCAGGAGAAACTACCTAGAGTATCGCAATTGAAAAGGATGGTTGTGTTCTTTTTCTTGTCCACGCGGGTGTTCTCTACTGTGTGTTTGTGCACGTCTTAACTTTTTTTTTCCTGCTGCCCCCATCTGCCTTATGCTACAGTCGCGTATATGATATTTTTCTCCTCTCCTTCCTTGTAATATACATTCCCTGCTGCTCGTTCACCTGTTTGTTGAGAAGAATAAATGGTTTATAAGCATCCCGGCTGCACCACCGACTGTTGCCTGTTACGGAAGTTTTTTAAAATGCTTTTCACATTTTACACATTTGCAGTGAGCGATTTGGAGAACTCATGTTATATGTTTATTTCAAAAAGTTGCTTCCTCAGAACCCAATGTACTGGCTTCTCAATAATTTTTTTATTTATTAATTTATTTATTCAATCCCTCAGGGCTTACAAGAAGCGTTACAGAGGGGAGGGGCTACATCAATAGTGGATAATAAGGCACGTAAAAAACGGGGAACTCAAAGAAATAAACCAACAGCAAAAAGGCATGAGCCACAACATGCATGTTACGGTACAATAATAAGTACAAGGTAAATGTGATCAAAAACTGAAAAACACACTGCTAACAATAATACCAAGTATAAGGTGAAAACAACTGAAAACCACACTGCTAAGAAGTAATATGAATAAACAATACGAATATAAAGTGAACATAGGCAAGAACTCAAAAATAGATTGCAGTGGGAAAAGTCAGAGTTGACTTTAGCATACGCACCTTCAGATCACCAGCATAAAGGAAAAAAGATAAGCAGGTAAGGCATAAGGGTGTGCTTTCTAGGTAAGGTTTGTAAGTGCACTGCGAAAAAGAATAATGTGTGCGATAGTCACCAATGAGGCAGGCAGGGGATTCCAATCAGCACACGTCTTCTGAGGAAATGAGTTACTGTATGTTGTGGTACGCTGAAATGGAATGCGAACTTTATGATGGTGGTCAACACGAGCAGAAGTATAGGAAAGGGATGCGATGAAACGGGATCGAAGAATTCTAAAGTGAAATTCTTTGAGAAGGTGTCGAAACCTGAGTTTAAGCCTTTGCACTGGTAAGAAGTTTTTTTTCCGCCACTCTATAACAAGTGCCACAGGTGAAATTTACGTGCTACAAAATGATTCAATACACAGCTTCTTCCACTGTTTTCTAGATGGCGCTAGGGGTTTTTGCTTACGAACGGACACTGCGAAAAATCGAGGACATTTTACATATCGGCTGTAAAGGCGGCACTCGTGTGACTGCCTCCTGACAGCTTTGGAGTAATGCCGGAAGAGAGTGCTATGGAAGATGCACACTAGGGGATTGTGTGGTGGGCCGAAGGGGCACGCGAGTGCTTGGGAGGCTAGACAGGCACAAAATGGAGCAGGAGTAGTCAGATTATGATAAAACATACGTTGGCACCTAGAATTTTGCCTTTGAGTCACCTTAGTGTTAGCATAGGAGACTCGGTGTATGACATTTGCCCACTATTAAAAAAAACGCGCACAAAAGAGTGAAGAACACAACGACATCGGCGGCACTTATGTTTCGCTATTTTAGGCGGGTGCTACAGGAAGGAGTATCAAATAGGCCTAGATGGATTTCTTCTCAAGCCAAAGAGACCTTAAGTATTTTTTCCGGCATTCCTTTCCCTTATAATGTGCACACCTTTCCTGCCCTCACCTCTGTGCCTTGTTCTACTTTTTCTTCGCTGACAGAGTGATAAGTTTTGATGCAGTGGAATGCAGAACTTCTGTACGAGACGGAAGCTTGGAGATGACAAATCCTTAATCAAAGGGTGTCACTGGAGCCAATGTTTGGGCAGCTAGTCTTGTATATTCAAAGCCTATCTTAACGTGTGCACGTGTATGCTTTGTACACCATATCCCCACCCACAACCTCCCTCTACCATTGTGGTAAGGGGAGACTGTACGAAGCATATGCAGATACGCCAGTTATGGTAGCCAGTTTCTGCTCTCAAGACAAGACTCTTTATTGCAACGCTTGCTGCAGTACAACGTGGGACAGGCAGTTATAATCGTAATGATCAGGGAGGTGTTTAACGAAAAAGAAAGTATGGTACTTCCTGTTCGTGAAGTTCCCGCTGCTCTGATTACCAAACAAAGCATCGATGACAGCAGTAAGGTAAGCATTTATGGTCTACCTGTCATTAATAGACTCTTGTTGAAGCAGTCTGATAAACTTGGTGCAACGGTGTGCTATGCTTTATTGACTTGCTGCTCATTAGTGTAGTTGAGATATGCATTGTCTGGAGAGCATTTCGTCATGTTGCTTCATCATCAAATGTAGTCACGTAGCAGTAATGCTAAGGACAAAGTTTTTTTTCTAGACTGACGCTCGAAAAATCTCCGAACTACAAAAAAAATCCCTTGGAAACTTTTTAAGCTCACTATTCTGTCTAACTGTTAACTATGTATTAAGATAACGTGCTCTGTGGCCAAGTTGTTCTGAATTTTGTTGAAAGTAAAAAGAGCCGTATTAACCGCCTTTATTGTCTTTTTTCTACATGTTCTGTGGATGCATGGTGTAACTGTTGTTTTAGCGCACGAAAAGACACAAATGAACACAGGAAAAGTGCTACATGATGAGGACTTTGCCTTTCTGGATTATGTTTTCGGATACTCTTTCTGCTTTTGTTTTCTGACTGTTGTGTTGTCACGGTTGTCCTTCTTGACTTCACACGCATGCATTGATCTCTGTTTCGTTTCGTTCAGCATTTATATTCTTCTTTTTTCACTAAATCTTCTAGTTGTGAGTCCTGTGTTCCTTTGTGACTCTTTATGCGCTGAAGTCACAGTTACGTCATGCATTTCAAGTGCTGATTCTGCTGATATGTTCTGCGGAGTTGCATATAAAGTGTGTGTTGATGACATCAGTTGCCACAGAAACAGATTTTTGCATAAAATTCACTTTGCACATGCATTAAGGCATAGATGCAACCATTCCAACCAACTGCAAGTCTATGGAGTCTTTTTTAGCTGCAACCTCGGTCCATTCCTAATTTTTCACATTTGAGATCACTGTTAAAAGTGATCACAAACGTGGAAAAGTAGGAATGTGAAAATTAGGAGGGCCTCATGCATCTAATAAAAATAATGCAGTTGCGTTATTTTAGTAGATGTATGGGGCAGGCAGTTTTATGATATATATATATATATATATATATATATATATATATATATATATATATATATATATATATGGGAAAGAAGTGTATACATATGGGCTGGTTTTTCCGTGTATTTGACACAATAATAATGAGATGTAACAGACAGTAATGCCGCGGAATGTACAAGGGAAGTTATTAGAACCAATGGAATGTTAATAATAAGAAAAAAAGTGGGTGAGAAAATAACCAGCCGTGAGCAGGAAACGAATATTATTATATTATAGTATTTATAATAATTATTTATTTTTATTATAATAATTAATATAAATATTGTTGTAGTATAATATATTATACTTGACGAATATATATATATATATATATATATATATACATATACAGTTATATATATAGGCAGATGTATTGCTACCAGTTGATGTATGGGGGCCCTCTGTTACTGGCTGATAGCTACGCATTTCCTCAGTACTTTCAGTCAGCTCCCCGTTTGACCAAATATTTTCGTCACTTTTGTGCACATGTGTTTGGCACAACGGAAACACTGAGAACAACTGAACAAGTCTTCTCGTCTCTTTTCATCTCGCTGACGTTTCCGCAATATTGACGCCGTACCGCCTTACCTAATCGTAGTTTGGCACTGTTCCTCTCTAAGCCTCCTGTCTAAGGTAATTCACATGGAGACACTGCTTGGCGAAGGCACGCAGCTGCTGTAAACACCAGTTTATGTGCACTACAAGACAAAATTTGTTTCTTTCACAGATCAGCAATCACTTAAGATGCTCAAGATATGCACTTGCATGCTTATCTTTTACAACAACAGAGTCTGATTCCCCCGGTATTCAGCATATAATAATATTGCGTTACAGAGCTGCTACCCCCTAAGGCTGTCTTGAATAGAAAGAACATGAGATAGCCAAAATTATTGTTTTTTTACAGCCTTTGTAGCAAAAAGAGCGTGATGACTAAGTCACGCCTTTATGAGGTCACGTAATGTGATAACTCCAGTGCCTTACAAAATCCCTAGATTCAACAAAAAGAACGCCAAATCGCCAAAAGAGGTAGAAAATCCCTAGCCCTAGGGATACATTCTTGGGGTTGGTATCGCTGTCACGTAGTGACGCACAGGCGGCGCTGGGGGTACTCACTCGGCGAGGTGCCTTGCGCCACGCCAACATGAGCCCCATATGTTTCGAAAACGTTTGCGATATCGCAATTTATGGCTATTTCTATTAACTATTTAGGTCTGGCGTTCATTTTGACTCGGGCTTGAGGATTTTTAGCCTCGTTGAGCGTGATCAGGTCAGGATAGATGACAAATCCTCACATTTCTAAAGTGCTCCACGAAAACACTGGAGTAGAGGCTCTCGCAGCTCCTCACCGGCTAATTTGAAGCCTGCGTTTGCCCGCGCTTCATCTCTGAAACATACCGTCTTCGGGTGTTGCCCGCTTAGGCATAATTTTGAAATGAAAAAAAAAGGACCCCCACCTCCCCGAAGGGAATCGAGAGGAAATGTTAATGCATTGCGTAGCGTCCATAACAGCGTTACGCACGTTAGAACGCAGCGTCAGAAGAATTTTTTTCTTCTGACGCTGCGTTCTAACGAACGCAGCGTTCGTTAGAACGCAGCGTTCTAACGAAGAAGGAGCGACGAACCACTCTACCTACGCTCTCCTACACTCTCTCGCACCACATTCTCCGGTTGCTCGTAGCGAGGATAAGCGCGCGCGCCCGCAGCTGTTGCTATGAGAGAGAGAGAGCGGTGCCGCGGAAAACGCTGGATGCGTGACATAGCCCGACAACGAAATGAGTTCGCAGTAAAAAAAAACATTCATGCCTTCATATCCGAACAACTTTGTCGAGAATTAGAAGAAACCACAAACATAAAGACACATTCAGGTGTCTGTCTGAAAGAAAAAAAAACTGCCACATAAAATTGGAAGAACGATCTATTGAGAGCTCCATTTTCTTCGCCTAGCTGTGCGGTAACGTTTTATCTCGCCCCTACCAAGGCCGTCATCGTAAGCTGTCTACGGCATTTTCTAATGACTATTTAGGCATAATGTCTGCTCCGGCAAGTCTTCTTCACCTCCGCGGTCGCGACTTGCTAGACCAGCACGCAGCAGAAGAGGCGAATTTCACAGTTGAGCGCCCTGATAAATTTGAAATCACATACCACGTTATTATTTATAAAGTCCGTACTACTTCGCGAAGTGTGCCGATATCTTGTACGCCTCCTACCGATAATACGGCTGCCTAAAAGTAACAACGTCATTCAAAAACTCTGTTTTTCCGTCATCAGTAGCATACTGGAATAGCCAACCATCATCTGCGGTGAACTGTGAAATGACGTTGGGTCTTTTGCTCTAGAAATCAATATTTTCGTTCTAATTGGCGTATTACATTTTTGTATTATGATTGCATGTTATCTAAACACTGTATCTTTGAAACTATTGCGAACATGCCATCCAGCAGTGAACTGTTTTTTTTTCTTTTTTTTGGAATATGTACTTTCGACGAATTGTAACCATTTTATCTACTACCACTCCTGCTTGGACCGAAAAGGTCTGCAGTGTATTGAAATAAACTTAAAAAAATGGCAGCATAACCACGGAGTGAATGATAGATAGTGGGGCGAGGCATCCGTCCGTCCATTCGTCCTTGCTTCCGTCGATCCATGCGTGCGTCTGTGTGGCCGCCCGTGCGTCCATCCGCCCATCTGTGCGTGCGTCTGTTCATGCGTCCGCACGTCCATCTGTGTGTCCGTCCCTGCTTTCATCTATGCATGCGCTCCTGCGTCCGTCCATGCGTCCATCAGTCCATGTAGCCATCCGTGCGTCCATCCAAGCATCTGTCTGTGTTTCAGTTCGTCCACCTATTCAACGCTACAAGTACCACCATCTCGGATCTTTTCATCATACATTCCTCATATAGAAGCACCGCCATCCAGCGGACATTCCAAGGACTGAACGAGAGGAGGCACACGCGCGCTTTCTTACGGCTTTCGCTTCGGGTCTACTTGCCACCTTTAACGACCTCGAGTTCATGGTATATACTACTAGTTCACTGTATTCATGGCACTACGGCCCAACGCTTTCTAAACCTTTCTAAAACCGAGGAGCTTACGCTCAGTGAGTATAACGTAGCAACCCTTTCTTGTCCTCTGTGTGTTGTTGAACAATAAAAAAATTCGCAGCGTGCGCGTTAACTAAAAGCCGAATTCTCCTGTGTCTCATTGCCCCTTAGCAGCCATTGGCATGTACATTGAGCACTATCTTTTATTGTTTAACAACGCACAGACAAAATCTCTCACCGGCACCACCTTGGAGGTCAAAATGTTATACCTGTTACACACTACTACAACGGCTACGAGGGACAAATGGGTGCCGCTCTAAGGAGCTTCGCCCCTAAAAAAAAGATAATTCCGCGTACCATAGAGTTTCATACAACGAGGTCCGTACGTTCTTTTGGCGCCATTCGATGCCCGGAGCGCGGGTGCACCGCGTAGGCGGCGCCCCTGATTAAAACGAAACGTACACCGAGTAATTACACGGTTACAGAATTCCCAATAAAGTTCCGCCATTCATTCCGTCAGTGAACGGCGAAATGTGTTGGACCTATTTTTAACAACGGGTACTGCATAGCCAAAGTGAGCAGACAAATTCGCAAGAGGGGGTGCGTGACAAGCGCAGATAAGCAGGAAAGCGGGGCACGAAAAGGAAATGAGCGAAGACACGTACGCGATAAGAGTACGTGCTCGTTAAGAAAAAAAACGTACTATTAAACCAGATGTTTTCTTGCTTTATTTCAAAAATCGTCTAGGGGGCAGTAGCTGAGTCGGTGTCCAGGTTTAAACTGAAAGTGCGCTGGTTTGAATCACGGTGCAGGTAGTGTTAAAAGAAAGCCACAAGGCGATGTGGGTAAGGAAGCTAAAACGCTGAAGTCCGTTCTTTGTTTTTAATCATGACCTGGAGTAGCGAGCAGAGCAAGTTCTAAACATTGCATACTGTGCTGTGCTGGTAGCCGAGTATTTATAGTGTTCAGTTCTTAACCGTATAAGGTTGGAGGTTCGAACTGCCGAGCTGGAAGTGCTGGAACACCAAGAAGTCATCCAGGTACATCACTGCTCAAATTCAAATGTACGTGCTGCTGATGTGAAACTGGGCAGAAGTAATGCGGAGAACAACATATAGCGGGTGGCTCTTGTAGGCCATAAAGTTATAGAAGGCCTTTTTTTTTCTAGTGAAAAAAAGTTTGTTATTACGAAAATACGGGACCAGTTGCGGCGTGGGACCGTGAGACCCGGGAGGAACGGGCACCCTATTCTGCCAAGTGGTCACAAGGTGGAGTGTGACAAAATTTCAGCGAAAAAAAAAGTTCCCAGTTCGAAATGAAGCCGACAGCGGGTTTCGCAGACCTTTCGGTTATGAAACAAACACTTAACATCTCAGCCAATCTCACTTTTACTTCTTCCTTACCGTGATTTGCAACTTGCTATGTTAGGCTCATAATCTTCGTCTTTTAGATCTTTCGAAACTCATAACGGCATATGTACCTTCAAAAATAAAAAAAAACTCGAAAAAGTTAGCTTCAATCTGCAAATCGATGCAACTATAGTGGTTCCGACATGGAAACTAGCCGTGTGGTTTCAACTATGGGCTAAAATAGCGTGCCTTACTATAGTCGCGTGTTCGTTTTATAACCGGGAGGTCACTAGTTCGAATCCCGCTATCGTCCTCAGCATTACCTCTGAGTTGGATCTGGTGGGAAATTTCTCTTGTGTGTTCTTGAACGATAAAAATTCGCAATGTGCGCGTTAACTAAAAGCGCACTGTGGATCTCTGTGTCCATTCGGAGTATCCTGTCTCTCATTGCCCATTATTTAGCATGTTCACGTAGTTCCCGCATGTTCCCACCGGTCCACCACTGCGTGCTTTGTGTCTCCCCAGGTTTCTCTCCTGCACAACGCTGCAATAAGCGCCAGCGTCAAACGCCGCCGCCACTGGCGTTAGCGCCGGCTGCTTCGCATATACACACGGTTCCCTTAAGCGAAGCCCCAGGTGTAATTTTTTTTTCAGTGGGACCCTATAGTTACGGTCCAGAAAGGGCCTTAACTTTTTCGACTGCATTTAGGCATATTACTGCGGCGGCGCCGACGCATACATAAGAGGAACCTTTAAATATGAGAGAACGCGTAGCGTGCCCATCGCTTCAAGGTGTGACGACGCGTCGTTTATGTGCAGTTTTCGAGTTAAAAGTTCCCCTGCGCGTTGGCTTCACCGCAAGAATAGCAAAAAAACCGTCGAAAAAGTTTTGCCCCTTATCACCCCCTATAACGCTCAACTTTTGTCTGATGTCACACCTTGCAGTGATGCGCCATCTATGCGCTCTTTCGAGTTTAAAGTTCTCCTGGTACGTTGGCTTCACCGCACGAAAGGTCCAACGTGGTAGAAAAAGTTTAGCCCCTTATCATTTCCAATAAGGCTCAACTCTTGTCCGTGTTTTTCAACTGTATTTGGCCCATCGTGAGGTGAAGCTTACGTGCCAGGGGAACATTTAACTCGGACAGTTCGCATATATGGCGCATAGCTACAAGGTCTGACGTCAGACAAAAGTTGAACCTTATCGGGGGTGATAAGGGGCAAATCTTTTTCGACCCTTTTTTGCCTATTCGTGCGGTGAAGCTAACTTACCAGGAGAACTTCCAACTCGAAAGAGCCCATAGATGGCGCATCACTGCAAGGTGTGATGTCAGACAAAAGTTGAACCTTATCGGGGGTGATAAGGGGCTAAATTTTTTCGACTGTTCTTACCGGCCCTAATGGTAAAATCTTTGCATTCACAGAAGATGATGTTGGGGTGCGTCTACGCGCGCTGAAGAAAGACAACTGGGCGGCGAGAATATTTTTCTAAACGAACTTTATTATTGTCTTTTCGAAATCCTCGCTTCCCCATTGTCCACGTGGTGACGTAGTTGAGTAGGCGAGAGTGAAACGGATAGGAGAGGAAAACTTTTGCGTCTTATTTGGTTTTATTAGTTGGCGTCCACTGCAGTGCTCTCGGTATTTTTAAATAGAGTTCTTCGCACCTTACCGTACCACAGCACTCCAACCTTAGAAACCTGTGGAAGGGAGTTAAAGGTGCAGTCGTGTGGCCGCTCTCGATAGCTGTCCGCGCTGCGTAAGCCCAAGGCTCATTAGCTTGTCCTAGCAGAACTCACTTATACAGAAATCAATGGCCTACCAGATTATTGAACATATTGGTCTATTGATATCGTATGTGTGTATAAGTGGTGTTGTGGTCTATTAGACCTCTATTTATATTAGTGTATTGGTCTATTGGTGTAATAGTTGTATATATATGTCGTTTGGAATTCTATTTGTCTATTAGTACTGCACCACTGTATATTGGAACTCTACTGGCCTATTTCTCACCTGAGAACTCTTGGTGTTGGATTTATATTATTGGTCATTTAAGGACTGCAACAGAGCAGCACCTCTGTAAAACGAAAGAAGATACCATTTGAAGTGATGCATGTGGAATATTTCTAATTACTGCTGGATCATTTCATCAAATCGGCAAGCTTCCCCGAAACAAGCTTTCCAAGCATGCTGTTCTTCCTCGTCGAATGTGTGCCACTGCACCACTTATCTAGGTAGTGCCTGAAAAGAGAGAGAAAAAAAATAAACATTCATTTTGAAACAGTGTTCCAAGCGATGTCCGTTATCACCGTAAGGTGGGAGTGTTCCCTTGTGCAGGAACTGTCTGGCTTCGACAGCCCTCTTGGCCGTGGTGACTAGTTGTCGCTGGTCTTCCAGATCCTCGAGGACGAGCTTGACCTTCCACGTTTTGATTAGGTAGTCGTACTTCGTTCAGGCACTTGTAACGTTAACCAAGTGCCTGAAAAAAAACCCATAAAATACCAGGAAGGAGGAGGGAGAATTTTCGGAAGTGTTAGTGAAAAAGAAAAAAAAAGGAGCATTAAAATAAAAAAATCAAGCCATATCCTCGGAATGAATATAGATAAGTGGCGAAGCTCTAGAGGGGGAGATCATCGGTAAACCGTAACTCTCATGTGAAAAGTTAACCCATTACATCATTATAAAGACGTAATACTTTGCGTATATTATGCAAATCAACATTTATTCGGTTCTTGTTTGTTTGTTGTTTCGTTTCTTCGTTTATTCTTTTCATTTCTTCGTTGTCATGGCGGCTGGATGGCAGGGGCCCTTCAGTATTACGGCCTTATGATCCGTGAATTGAAGCGAGAGAAGTTCTTGTACACGCTGCAGTTGGAAGTTTGCAAATACTGAGTCTATGCACGTCCCTCGGATCGTGGTAGGTTGCATATAGATGCATCTGAGCGTGTATTTGGAAAGCGTGCGCTGCATGACGCAATCATTCGCAATAAAATCTGCCCGCCCGCTCTTCTGTCCGTCCGTCCATCCGCCTGTCTGTCTGTCTGTCTGTCTGTATGTCTGTCTGTCCTGTCCTGTCTGTCTGTATGTCTGTCTGTCCTGTCCTGTCCTGTCTGTACTGTCCTGTCTGTCTGTCTGTCTGTACTGTCCTGTCTGTCTGTCTGTCTGTCTGTCTGTATGTCTGTCTGTATGTCTGTCTGTCCTGTTCTGTCCTGTCTGTACTGTCCTGTCTGTCTGTCTGTCTGCCTGTCCTGTCCTGTCCTGTCTGTCTGTCTGTCTGTCTGTCCGTCTGTCAGTCTGTCTGCCTGTCTGCCTGTCTGTCTGTCTTTCTGTACTGTCTTGTCTGTCTGTCTGTACTGTCCTGTCTGTCTGTCTGTCTGTCCTGTCCTCTCCTGTCTGTCTGTCTGTCCTGTCCTGTCTGTCTGTCTGTCTGTCTGTCTGTCCGTCTGTCAGTCAGTCTGTCTGTCTGTCTGTCTGTCTGTATGTCTGCCTGCCTGCCTGCCTGCCTGTCTGTCTGTCTGTCTGCCTGCCTGCCTGTCTGTCTGTCTGTCTGTCTGTCTGTCTGTGTGTGTGTCTGTCTGTCTGTCACACTAGTACCACCTGCTGAGTGAGTCATACAACAAGGTGGTTATGAACTGGTCACAAAAACACATGCATGAATATACCTATGGCTTTAGGAGCGTTGCTCTTAAAAGTGCAAAAAGATCATACTATAGAATCAGCATGAGAGACATTGTGCTGAGCTGAAAGTAGGTAACATTTAATAAGGACGAACATTTAGTCCCATCTGTGCAGCGTATTCGATTCTTCTGGTGTACGAGAAACAACGCCTCAGTTATTTACAAGAGTGGAAGCTTGGGCTAGTTGGTGTGTGGTCATATTGGCAAGGTTAGTCAGCGCACGAACATAACAGAAAGAGTGCTGTAACAGAAACAGCACTCTTTCTATTCACCCTGTCCTTTAGGTATGGAACATTTTATAGTCGCACCTACTCGCAAATCTGGCATTGGCGGTGTTGTCTACAGCTCCACTGCACATGATTGTGTCTCATGCGAACTGTCACTACGCCCCCCCCCCCCTCTCTCGCCTCGCAAGGCCTCCGCAGGCAGCGTCTGGTACTAAAACAGACTGTTCGCACTTCACAACCGTTAACTAGCCACCCCTTATAAGTAGGCACTGGATCGCGCGTTTAGAATTCAGTCAAAAGCGTCTTTACCTGGATTCCGCTAGACTTGACGACTTGTTTTACTCGAGTAGATGAGATGGAAGCAACAGCACTTTCAACTAGTAGTCAAGCACAACCCAACATCAGCGTCCCACTACTCCTTGAAGCGAACGCTATTCTTTCATTCAATGAATTAGTAAAGACGAAAGAGCAATCAAACATTCCCAAACCATAGCCAATAACGCAACATTCATGCCATACCACCACCACTTCGCGGCGCATTTATTCGAGTCTACCCCCACCCCCTCCCATCAGAAGAAGAAGAAGATGATGATGATGAAAAAAATTTATTCATGCAAGTTATGTACAGGGAGGGTTGGGAACAGTCCTCAAGGGACCGACCCGCACCACGACCAAGTTTAGCGTAGAAAAAAAATACGGCACCTATAAAATATTTATTAACAAACAACACCCAGACGACATTATGCATGTGAAGTTCAGAAGGCACCCAAGAGATGAAGCCAGGTACAAAAACTAGGTGGCCTCCTCCTTATGGAATCCCATTGGCGTCAGCCGTGGCCCTGGCTCGCTCAACCAAGACCGGTGGGCCGTCAGATTAGAGCAGCTTAGCAGGGCTACCTACCAATCCTCCCGGGAAGGGTTGGATATAGGCGTGAGGTAAGATGCGGGCAGTTTCTTTTGCTTATGTTTGCGCGCCGGAAAACTTGCCAATGTCACTTGTGTGGACTTTGAAATACCTGTGTGAAAGACAAAACGGCACTAGCACCAAACCGATCCTCCCAGCGTTTGAGGTTCGGTAGCTGCACAAAAATCTTCACTAAAGAAATGCCTCGAGTAAATGCGTCGCAGAGGAGTCGGGGTCTCGCGTGAATGTTATTTAGGTATGGTTCGGAAATGCTTGATTGTTATTTCTGCTTTATTAAAATATATTATTTATTGAATGAAGGAAAAGCGTTGCGTTCAACCATAGCCTCCTATATTTTTTTGTTAACATGCGCAATAGGGGTGTGAACAACACCGACGCATGAAGCGCAACATCGTGTGACTGAGAAATGCTCCGCATGGATGGATGGATGAAAAAGTTTTATTGGGATCCTGAAGGGTTCCACCCCTGTTTTATAGGGATTGGATCGCAGGCCGCTCCCACGTAGGAACGGGGAGGCCCAGCCTCACCACCACATCGTGGGTCTTCTGGACTGCCTTAAGTTGTTGTATGAAGACCGGACTCGTGAGCAACAAATGAAAGGAGTTTTCGCAAATTCATTGTTTCTTTGTAAAGAGGGGCACCTCCATAGCATGTGGTTAAAACCACTGTGATTGTGGCAGTCCGGACAAAGTTCTGAAATATCGGAGGCTATAGGTAACGAGGCTAAGGTATGTTACCGTCTGAAGCATGCGAAGAGAGATTGCCTGTGGCCCAGACAACTTTTCATGTGTCAATGGAAAGGACTTATGACCTAATTGATAGTGCTTCGTGATCTGGTTGAAGGTAGTCAAAATGTTCCTAAAAATGTTCGGGGCTGATTATTCTGTCTGAGAAGCACAAGTCCCGGCGCGGTAAGTGAAGCCTCGCGCCTTTTAGTGGGCTAGCTCGTTGACATTGGGAAGGCCCCCGACCTTCAAGCCAAGGTGAGCAGGGATGCAAATAATAGTGTGGTGGGTGAGTTTCTTGTGAGCGAGAGTTCTAAAAACTTCCTTGCACACGGAACCAGAAGCGAAGGCCCCAGCAGCGGATTTAGAGTCCGTATAAATATCAGTCCTTTGTGGATCAAGGAGGGCTAGTGCAATGGCCATCTGTTCTGCTTTGTAAAAAGAAATGGTTCGAACTGATGCTGAGGATAAAATTTTACCCTAGGTATCAACGAATATTACTACAAAGTGAGCGGAAACGCCATACTGGGCGGCATCACAAGCTTGAAACAGACGAGTGGGTGTGAGCTTGAGCTATAAGGAAGGAGGCTCGAGCGACGCCTGCCCACATTGTACTGTGATTGCATATTTCGTGGAAAGGGGACACACGTTTATGCGAGAGCGTATGTAATCATTAAGTGGCGTATTTTGCACTTCGAGCGTCAGGGGGTTGACTCCAGTGTCAACGAGAATTTTTCTCCCTGCTGGTGTGATCGAAAGCCTGGCAACTTGTGCTGTTTGTTGAATGCTACGCAATAAAAAAATTACGGCCCATCTCCCGGAAGGAAATCGTGATTGGATGCGGAGAAAGAGAGAGAAGGAACTTTATTTATACAATAAAGTGTCCCTGCTGGGCTCAAAAGTGGCGGGGCCCGGGAGATGGGCCCCTCTGTAACCACCTTCCTCAGGCGGCGGCCACTCTTTGAATTCTGGTGGCGTCTTCGGCCAGCTTGACAGCCCAGAGCTGGTCCTCCGGCCACGTGCTGAGCAGCAAAGCCTCCCACTGCTCGACCGTGGTAATTGTGAATGTAGGATTCATGCTGTGTTTAACTGAGTGAGTAGCTGTGGCGCTGGTCTATATAATATGGAGGAGCTCTGCGTTTGGTGCACCGCACGCTTTGCATTGTGGCGTGTGAAAGCAGCAGCAGTGCTCACGACGTTGACCCGGTTGAAACGGGCATCGACGCGGATGCTAGTTCGTGTAGAGTTTACTTGAGTATGTGTTTGTTTGAAACGCAAAGGCTTGAGAGGCGGGTTGAGTTTTGTGTAAGTTTCATCGCAGATAAACGAGCCGGAAGAGTGTTTCCACTCGACGTGCGGTCGAACGTGGCGGGCGGTGGAGAGGGTGAAGCGAGAGAGTAGTTAGCTGGGAGATGTAGGAGCCGACAGCTGCGGGTGCTACGGCGAGCGTGCTGCGGGTGAAGGAAGCGTGACGTCAACGCTCCGGTGCAGTGTGGCCTACCTGGTACCACTCCAACACCTGCGGCGAAAAGAACATGTTGCGTCGCATACGGCGTTACACACGTGCGTCAAACAGCTGCTTCGCATATAATAAGTTCCTGTACGCTGCAACAATCTATGCTACAGAATAGAGTTCAGTTAGCATGACTGGCAGATAATGGTAGGACAGCAGCACAGCATTTCTGTTGACAATGAGCCTCTTTTCTTTCTTATAAGAGAATTATTATGATTGAACGAAAATATGATTACTTGTTTATTTTTATCAATTATCACGAAGACAATCAGACATTGACACTGGTGGCTCTGGCAAAAAGTTCCCTGGCGGAGAAGCAGTGCATCTTCACTGTCCACGTGGGCTGGCATGATGTGGTGCAGCAACACAACCTCCTCACAACCACATTCATTGGTGGTGAAATGTCTTTTTTCCCATAGCGGAGAATTCGGAAAGACCCATACAGTGGCTGAAGAGGTCGCATTGTGTCGTACGGACATTTAGGCGCGATGTGAGGGGCGGGTCAACGTGCACAACACGTGACCCCGAAGGTTGCGAATGTACTGCGTTAATTGCGTGAGGTTTGCTCATGACATTGCAAAGGCGAAGTGCGTAGTCACTGCTGAGTATGGAGAACTCCGCCGAGCCGTTAGTGAATAAAATAACTCTTCCGGCAGCCTGGGTAGCCCGGGTGTCGCGCCGTAGACAAACTCAGCGAAGCTACAGCCATTGTCCCATAGGCGGAGAGTTTTCATAGTTCCAAAAGTGGGCGGGGTGCTCGACTCGCTCTTTCACATTTCTTTCTTTCTCTCTCGTTATATATATTGTGGTGACCTCGATACTCACCGTAGCGGATGATCACTGCGGGTCGAAGCATAGCGAGCCACAGGGCCGCGACTCCGTCACCTACTCGCGTGTAGCACACCGCTCCGTGCGCGCTCAACAAGGCATTTAGCGCGGCGTGGCAGAACAGACGGTGTTCGAATAACAGAAATACACAAACACTTTATTGCCTTTGGCGGCATCCCGAACAACAGTACAACGTCCGCTCCCGGGACACGGATAGCAAAGGCCCCCACATGCGGACGTTCATAATAAGGGGAAACCGCGAGAACGTCGCAGCTGGCAATGGCGAGCTTTGACACGCCGGCCGGGAAAAGGTCCCTCGCGGTTATGCTGCGCACTCTCACTATTGTCAATGAGCCTTGTCGCGAGAGTTAGGGCAAACCTCGTACGTGCAGGCCTACGGCAAGTGCGGCTTGGTGTGGTGCGACCACTTCAAGCACTAGGCACCGCTGTTGGCTTAGCGTACGGTACCGAAGCTACCACTCAAGTAAACACGGCTGCCGGGATGCCAAGGCCCCCATGCAGGCTACAGTTCGGTGATTTCCAAAAAGGAAGTGGACGAAGGAAACACGTGCTTACGCGGTGCCGACCAAAGGAGGAGAGACCTTTCCTGCGCGCATGTGACTCGGCCTTCCGATTCCTGCAGCCCCCGAGAACACGTGCCGCGCCCGCGCGTGGCGCCATCTATCGCCATGCGCCGTTACCAGTGCACGGGAAAGGGAAAGAAGCGGCTATATGGTGGAAAGCATGCGAAATGCTCGCGGGCGTGCCTAAGATCCCCACATTTTCTGTCTACGGCGAAAGCTTCCATCTGCTGTCGAGAAAATGTTCATACGATAGAAACTGACTATGCCCTGTATGCGAATGACAAGCCCGTTCACTTGCTCGCTGCTGAAGATACCGAGCTACCACCTGGTCATCAGCGAATAGTTACCATCACTTATAATGTGATCGACTCTGGTGATGTGTTCGTCCAATCATATCGGCACGCTGTCTCGCAAGAGGTATAGCCCTTGCTTCAGGTCTAGCATGGTTCCACAATGGCTCCGGACTTCTCTACGCTACAAACCAGACGTCTGAGAAAATTCTCATTCCTAAAGGCACCAGAGTGGCTTGCGTTACTGAATTCCAACCTGTCTCTGTTGTCCCGCTTATGCCAGCGTGTTCTGACCTTCCTTCTATTGGACGTTCATCAAGCGTTTCTGTTCTTGCTGCGACTATTAGTCCAGAACTGACCTCTTCACAGAAAGATGAGCTGCTCGCCTTGCTACAAAAGCATAGGAGATGCCACTTCTGGGAGATACCAAGAAGTGCCGTTTCGCGAGCAAGACGATTAAAGTGTTAGGCCACATCGTAAGCAAGGACGGTATTCGTCCCAATCCAGACAAGATTTCCGCTGTCCAACACTTCCCGCGTCCTGAAAAAGCCAAA
This sequence comes from Rhipicephalus annulatus, assembly GCA_013436015.1. Lineage (NCBI taxonomy): Eukaryota > Metazoa > Arthropoda > Arachnida > Ixodida > Ixodidae > Rhipicephalus > Rhipicephalus annulatus. The sequence goes on along the minus strand of WOVY01012171.1, from coordinate 65,839 downwards.
GATTTGCGCAGTTTTCTCGGCCTCGCTTCTTATTTTCGCTGATTCATTTGAGACTTCGCCTCAATAGCTTCCCCATGGCACAAGTTGCTCGGATCAGGCGTCGCCTTTGTATGGTCTCTTGAATGTGAAGCAGCGTTTGCCCAACTAAAGTGTGCCCTCACATCCGAACCAGTCCTCTGCCATTTCGACGAAACCGCGCCTACGCTTCTGCATACAGACGCTAGTGGTCGAGGCATTGGTGGAATTCTCCTACAGCGAGACAAATCTTCACGTGAGAAATTCGTCGCATACGCGAACCGTGCACTGACCCCTGCTGAAAAGAATTATACCATCACCGTACAGGAGTGCCTAGCGGTTGTATGGTCGATACAAAAGTTTCGAGCTTATCTCCACGGCCAACACTGTACTGTGGTTTGACGCCTTGTGCTGGCTCTCGATAATCAAGAACTTGTCTGGCGGCCTTGGTCGCTGGATTCTTCGCTTACAAAAATATGACTTCACGATTACATACAAGTCGGGAAACAAACATCAAGACGCCGACGCACTTTCGCGTTGCCCGCTCTCTTCGGAGCCACTTAACAAACTCACCACTGCCGCACTCGAGAAGCTTTCGGCCGTCTCTTCCCTACATGTTTCGTCATTAGCTACTGTGGACCCAACTACTCCAGGTGAGTGTGGTTTGTTCTTATCTCACCAACGTGTTGACCCTTACTGTAGCCGCATCATGGACCGTCTTGACGGGATTTGCCGGCCCCCTAACGCCCGTCTTCGCCGACAGTTGGCGCAATTCAAGCTCAACAACCACGTCCTGTACCGTCATATCTACCACTCTGATGGCCAACGCTGGGTGCCCGTTCTACCTCGCTCTCTTCGGGCTCAAGTCCTCAAGACATATTATGACGACATGTCTGCTGGACACATGGGATTCCAGAAAACGCATGACCGCATAAGATGTCACTACTACTGGCCGGGCTTGTCCACCTGTATCGCGAAGTACGTTGCCTCATGCGACCTTTGTCAGCGTGGCAAACTACCTACATCAACTCGAAGTGGACAATTACAACCGCTCCCGTGTCCTCTGCAACTATTCGAGGTAGTTGGCGTTGACCTGTATGGTCCGCTTCCTATGACTGTCACGGGCAATCCATGAATAGTTACAGCTGTCGACCACCTGACCCACTACACCGAAACAGCTCCTGTGCCTTCTGCATCAGCTTCGGAAGTGGCTGACTTCATCTTTTGAGCAATAATCCGTCGACACGGAGCTCCTCGTGTAATCCTGAGCGACCGTGGAAGAGTATTTCTTTCAGAACTCGTCGAAGAAGTGCTTAATGCATCCGGCAATACACACAAAACAAGCTCCAGTTACCATCCTCAGACGAACGGCCTGACTGAGCGCTTTCATCGTACACTGTCAGATATGATAGCGATGTATATCGATCCCGGCCACAGAAACTGGGACACCATTTTGCCACTTGTCACTTTTGCGTATAGTACCTCTGCACAGCGCACAACCGGTTACTCGCCATTCTAGCTCGTCCACGGTCGCTTCCCCTCTTTTTTCCTCGATGTTTCGTTCTTCACTGCGCCTGCCAAACCATGTTCATCTTCACGTGAAGAATACGTGTCTCGTCTACTTCATTACCGCCAGCTGGCTCGCGTCAACACTGAAGCCAAGCAACAGGATCGCAAGCTTGAATATGATGCCTCTCATCGTGCCGTGTCCTTCAGCCCTGGCGACGAAATCCTCCTTCTTACACTCATTCGCACTCCCGGCCTGTGCGAGAAATTACAATTGCGTTTTATTGGCCCCTACACTGTCTTAGAGCAAACGTCTCCTGTGAATTATCGCAGTGGCACCCGTTCTTCTTCTGATGGACCACCGTTACAGGGCAGCAGAAATAGTCCACGCATCCCGCATGAAGCCTTTTGATATGGCGTTCCTCTTCGCTTCAAACTGCGGCCAAGAACTGTGGTCAGGATGATAGCTTTCACTTGGGGGAGAAGTTAGTGTAGGCATTCATTAAGTACATCTACTATCTTTGCACATTCATCATCATGAGTGGTCGTCATCTTCATCTGCTGTGGGGATTTCGCTTGCGCGAGTTCCGTGCCTTGGGTGTGGTCCCTTCAACGTGCCTTCTGGGCCTAATAAAGGTTGCCTTCACCGTTACATCACAATACATATACATATATTGTAAGAATTCATTGGACGTCATCCTCATTTGTCAATATTCGGAGAAGTGATGGCGATGAGTTGCTCCTGACCCGGGAGCAGTATGGTATCGGAAGCTGTGAAAAAACGCAATGGTTTCTCGTCGACACGTTCACTGCAGTGATCGGTCTCAGTCATCTCGACTACACGTTGACGGCAAGACATTAATGCAGATGCTGATGAGAGAAATTCCCATCCTAAAATTAGTTAATGAGCACATGAAATTAAGACAGCGAAGGTGATGTGGTGACGAATACCCTCAATGAAGACACGCGCTGTACATTGAGCCGATGGTCTAATTATTGCTCCATTGGCCCAACTCAAAGATGATCCAAGGTAGGGTGTCTTCACTTTCCGCAATCGAGAACACAAGTCGGCACGCATAACTGAAATAGTTGCTCCCGTGTCCACCAAAGCCAACACCCGTACACCTTGCACAGTCACCAATAACATTTTTGATGGTCGTTCAGGAGGACTTGTGACATTTCGCCGCGATGCAGTTTTTTCTCCAAAAACTGCACTGTTTAGTTTTCCGATCGCTGGGCAGCCAGTTGAGAGACAGGTCGAAGGGGTGAAATAGAGCGTCGGCGTGGCGAAGGGGAGCGTGGTCGGGAGGCACGTGTATTGTTGGTCGTGTTGGAAATGCGCATAGGAGACGGGGGTCGGTGGTTGGCAGGACTGCCGCCATAACGGTAGTAACCTCGTGCACATGTGTCGTCTCGATGGGAGACGCTCTAGGTGCCGACCAGTGCGGACGCGCGAAGATCGGCTCCTGCTTTCAAGAAAGCTTTCTTGTGGTATTCACGATTTTGTCGCCGAGTTTTTACTCTGATCGTGTGCCTAAGTTCTTAAGAAATCAGCAGATACCACCTTTGTGCCGGTGAGTGGACTTTTAAACCGTTTTTGGGACATTTTTACACGGAAACGCCACCGGGGGATTTAGGCCTAACCAAGGAGGCGATTGTCGCCGATGCGCCGGCCCGGCGCCAACGCGACTCAACGCTCTGCGCGTTCCAGTATCTGCAACTGAGAATGGAATACCAAGTAGATGGAGAGGACATCTCTCCAGAGGATTTCACGGAAGAAATGGGTTGGAAGGAAGCCGAAACGAGACGCTCAAGGAATAAGCAAGCCACTGTTAGCGTTCCTGCTGCCAAGAGTTCGACCGAGGCCGGCGTTGCGAGACGCTCGAGCCAGTCGTAGTAGGTATGACACCAAGCATACAATCGTGCGAGCATGGACGCATGCCGCCACTACCTAAGGACTTCAGCAAAATTGTGCTACGACCACGTGGAGGATTAAATATCTCGAGAATTGGCCCTGGAGCCGTGGCAGACGCGATAGTACTGGCGGCCGGCGTCAAAGAGGAAGAGGCCATGCAGGACATCATCTGTTCCAACTTGCAGCAGAACATTATGGTGGCAAGCACTCCAGACCAAGACAGAGCTTCAAGATACCTCAAGGTCAAGCAAATTGACATTGGAGGCAAAGTTTTCGAGGTTAGCGCGTACGCCGCGGCACCCCACGACACTTGTAAAGGAGTGATTCGCGGGATCCCCGTAAGCGATACTCAGGACATTTTGAGCCGAAAGATTGTGAATGCGAACAACCCGCTCGCGCTGCAGGCCAAGAGAATCAAGGACACCGGGACAATCATCATAGCGTTCGAAGGACACGAGGTGCCCAGATTCGTGAGATATGGACCTTCACTTTTGCAGTGCTCCCTTTTTGCAGAACATCGATATTTGTTACGTCTGCGGAAAGCTGGGGCATCGGTCTGACGTCTGTCCGAACACAGCTGAAACAATCTGCAGAGGCTGCGAAATCAAGAACCCAGATAGCCTGCACCAGTGCAATCCAAGATGCAGGCTGTGCGACGGTCACCATCCCACGGCAGACAAGGAGTGCAAGAACAGGTTCTTAGTGCCATACGTCGTCAGACGCAGACGTTGGGAAATATCGCGAGCAGCCGCAGAAGCCCGGGACGCATCAATCACATCGAGTCCAGACATCAATGACAAGCAGCTTATTCCAGCCTACGGGACCCAGAGCATCCAGACTACACAAGAACAGGAAAGGCGGCCCCACTCCAGGGGGAGGTCACGTTCGAGAAGAGGTTCTAGACCCAAGGCCCGCTCCCAATCACTGGGGCGCTCGAGTTCTCAAGGTCACCATCAGGGTCGGGATCAGCCTGGGCGGCACCCGAATGGCCAGCTGCCTGGCGTTCAGTTCGAGATCACGGCTTCACACCCGGGGAGGACGCCTGCAGGTTACATCGAAAGGCAGCTAGGCAGAGCGAGTGCGTAACGGCGCGGCAGAGGTGATGACAGGTAAGCTGCCAGAGCATGATAGAATTGCACAGCTAGAGCAAGAAATCGCGAGACTTACAAAATCGAATGAGAGACTATCAGCTGAGTTAAAGGAAATAAAAATTCTTCTCACTAAGCTAACCAGCGCGCAATCTTCACAGCCAATGCCTCAGCCAGTTGATGTCCCTGTGGCTGAAAACGTGGGAGACTCGAGAACCGCGAAAAAGAGGGCAGTCATGGCAGAACACGTGGAAGCCAACCAAACGACCATGTCAGATATGAAAGAGGTGTTTGACACGCTCAGCAAAGTAGTAGCCAATCTTAGCGAGCAGATGAGTAGGCTACAATCAAGCGTGGCGGCACTGGAAGAGCATATGACTTTGCGCACTACAAAGGTTGAAGCATATCTGCACAACACAGCAAGGCCTCCTCATGCACCAAGCTCACCCCTTCGGCCACCAATACTAGTGGTACCAAACCTGTCGACAGGTGCAGCATCAGGCTCTGGCCGCCCATGTAATAACCATGATGGCAGCGCTACGTGAAGCATTTCGTATCTGGCAATGGAACTGTAGAGGTTACCTTAAAAAGAAGGCAAACCCTGCAGCAGTATATCAGGAGCAGCCAAGAAAAGCCTCATATTATATTATTACAAGAGACCCTTTCACCGCAAGCAACGTTGCCTGGATTCCGGCCTGTAATAGGGGATACTGAAGGGAGGGGAGTCTGCACCTTCGTATGCAACAAACTAACGCACGTAGCCCATGACCTCAAGATAGAAGCAGGCCGATTGGAACACGTCTTGGTAGAGATCGTGCCGGGTACCAGCAACCGTCAGAGCATTTTCATTCTTAATATATACAGCAGTCCAAAGGAACGAAAGCAAGGGTTCAAGACGGTTCTAAAGAAAGCTGTTAATATCGCTGGGGAATGTCCACTCGTCATAGCAGGTGATTTCAACGCCCCTCATCATACATGGGGTTACAAGTACAACACTGGGAAAGGAAATCGACTTTGGCAAAGTGCCAGTGAACTTGATCTCACCCTAATCACAGACCCCAGCCTACCAATAAGGCTTGGTACATCTTGCTGCAGGGATTCCACCCCGGACCTTACATTTGTAAGGAACATCAAGAAGGCCCAGTGGATGAACCTTGCTGTAGACCTAGGGAGTGACCACTGCATTCTTGCCAGTACCTTCTCCGTGGAGCGTAAAAGGCAGAGAGAATTCCACTTCACAGACTGGGATAAGTTCAGGAAGATAAGGATGGAAAGGGAACAAGATGGCCACAGACAAGGCTTGGAGCAGTGGGTCAAACAGATTATAAGATGACATCAAATCCGTCTCCTCCACCATTACCACAGATCTACCGGTTGAAAGAATGGATAGCCGGCTTGCTCATCTTCTGGAGGCAAAGCAAGCACTACTGAACCGTTGGAAGGGTCAGCGCCTGAACCGAAGACTGAGGAAGAAGATAGCTGAGGTAAACAGATCAGTCGAGGAACATTGTCGCGCACTATCGAGGCAGCAATGGGACGAAATCTGCAACTCTGTCGATGGTCAGATGCGCAATGGCAAGACATGGAATATGTTAAAGCATCTCCTCAACGAAAACACCACCAAAACAAATCAAAAGCATGTTATCGCTCGAATTTTGCATAAAGAGATGGGGCGCACTACAGAACAGCAAGTTGTCCAGCAGCTCGTGCATAAGTACCTCCCAATCAAAAGAGGATTGGCACCACCAAGTAGACAGTACCAGGGCACGCCAAATCCAGGTCTTGAGAGCGACTTTAACATCGAGGAGATCAGAATAGCCTTGCATGATCTCAACGGCAGGTCGGCCCCTGGCCCGGACGGTATATCAAACAAGGCCCTGCGTAACCTTGATGACGATTCAATTGAAACCCTGAGGGATATGATCAATTCAGCTTGGAAAGAAGGCAGGGTGCCAGAGCAGTGGAAGCTGGCCAGCACGATTTTTATTCCTAAGCCAGGAAAGCCCCCTAACTTGGACAACATGAGGCCAATATCCTTGACATCATGTATCGGCAAGGTCGCAGAACATGCCATACTGCACAGGATAAACAAGTACTTGGAAGATAACAACATATATACACACAATATGGTTGGATTCAGGGCAGGGCTATCCACACAAGATGCATTGAAGCTTATCAAACACCAGGTCATTGACAATGAAACCAGAGACGTGAGAGCCATTCTGTGCCTAGATCTAGAAAAAACGTTTGACAACATCCACCACTCATTCATACTCGAAGCAATTTCCAAGCTTGGTCTAGGGAAAGCCTTCTATGACTACGTATGGTCCTTTCTTACAGATCGGAAAGCCGTGATGAAGATTGCAGATATCGAGACCGCAGCAATCGAACTAGAAGCAAGGGGCACGCCACAAGGGGCAGTGATTTCACCAATGCTGTTCAACATTGCCATGATTGGACTGTCAAAAAAATTATCGAGCATTGAAGGATTGAAGCACAGCATCTACGCAGATGACATTACCATCTGGTGCACAGGTGGAAGCGAGGGGCAGATTGAGAGCGCTCTGCAAGAGGCGATTGACACCGTAGAAGACTACCTTCGTTCTTCCGGGCTCAAGTGCTCCTCGAGTAAGTCAGAACTTTTGCTTTATCGGACTGCACGCCGGGGACCGAAGCCCAGGGGATGGAAGCCGTTAAACCAGATAGACATCCATCTCCGTACAAATCAAGGGGATGCCATCCAGAGGGTCGACTCCATCAATGTCCTGGGAATGCTGATAGAGTCTACCGGCGCCAACAGCAAATCTATAACCAAGTTAACTCGGAAAACAGACAGTGCGGTGCACCTCATACGCAGAGTGGCCAACAAAAGAAATGGGATCAAGGAAGACAACCTCTTCAGGTTGATGCATGCGTTTGTTCTAAGTCACTTCACATACGAGGCAGCAATGCACAACTGGTCAAGAGCAGAGTCCGAGACACTGAATGTGCTCCTCAGGAAAGTTATCAAGAAGGTCCTGGGCCTACCCATACATACCAGCACCGAGCGTTTGCTTGAGCTTGGCATACACAACACGCTCGAAGAAATAGCAGAAGCCCAAGAGAGAGCACAGTTTGCAAGGTTATCTACTACAAGGTCGGAGAGAATGATCCTGCAGGAGCTGGGCCAACACCCAATAGCAATCAGACGCAATTACAATGATATCCCTGACAACATCAGGGAGACTATCACGGTATCTCCTATACCGAGAAACATGCATCCAGAACACAACGTCGGAAGAAGAGTAGCGAGGGCCAGGACTATACTTCGTCAAGTCTCAAACGAGGAACGAGGGGTCGTATTTGTTGACGCGGCTTCCTACGCCAATGGGAAAGCGTTTGTGGCAGTGGTAGTCGATGGGGCTGGCCATGTCGTCAACTCAGCGACGGTTAGGACGAAAGACCCAATCATTGCGGAACAAGTGGCCATCACCTTAGCACTCAAGATGGATAACATTGAAGTGGTCTACAGTGATTCCATGGCAGCACTACGGGCGTTCGCCAAGGGGACGGTCTGTGAACAAACGCTGAAAATACTGCAAGGCAAGAACATAACACATCATCTTATGAGTTGGTTCCCAGCTCACCTTGGACAAATCAACGATTCCCCTCCCAATCTCAACGAAGCAGCACACGAGGCGGCGCGAGAACTCTCCAACCGCGCCTCCCCGGGGATGCGTTCTACCGGTGAAGCGGATAACCGGGAAATTCTTACATCATATAACGAGCTCACTAAACATTTCTACCTGTCTAGAAGGATTTTCCCTCCACCTCACAAAAGTTTAACCCGGCCCCAAGCACTTACATTAAGGCTTTTGCAAACGTGGATGTACCCTACTTTGAAAATGTTACACATCATGTACCCTGACCTATACCCAAGTAATCTTTGTCCACATTGTGGGGAAATGGCTTCATTAGAACACATGCTCTGGCAGTGCACCGAATTCGCTCATTCATCGCACATCACCTCTGCTAGATGGGAGGCGGCAATCCGCAGCTCGTTCTTGGCAGATCAGCTCTGGGCTGTCCACCAAGCCCGCGAGGCGGCTGAGGAGCTTGGCATCTCAGTCCCCACGTGGGAGCGGCCCGCAACACAGTGATCTGTGTTTCGGAGGACCAAATAAAAGTTTATCCAATCCAATCCAATGTGTCGTCTCGTTCAAAAGCGGCATAACCACAAGGTTAATCTTGCTGCCGACGTCGACAGACCCGGGAAATGTGTCCTTGAATTCCGCAGTAGTAGCAAATAGGCCGTGGGGCCCGCCAGGAAGAATGGTAGCTAGGATTCGGTGGACGGGCGACTAGAGGTGCGAGATGTTCGTGATCAGGCACAAGTGGTGGTACTTGAGACGGCAAGGGTTGCATTGAAGCGATCTGTGCATACGAAGCGAGTTGGGTGCATGGTGGAGCACGGTGGGTGCTTTGAAACGGTGACATTTCTTCCCTAATAATGCCACGCAGATCGCTAGAAGCGGGTTGAGCGGGAACGTTGTGAGAAGGAGGTAAATTGTAGGCTTGCAGTTCCTCACGAATTATGATTCGAATGATGGATCGGAGCTCCATACTGTTTGCCAGTGGGTTCTCAGAGAAGTCGGGTCACAGGTGGATTGACTGCAAGGTATCAAGCCGCTGGCATAAAGAGACGACGTCGGAAACCGTCGAAGGGTTGTGCGCGACGAGGGCGTTGAAAGCGGTAGGTCCGATACCCTTCAAAAGGTGCCGGACACGATCACCTTCTGGCATGGTGTCGTCGACACGGCGGCAAAGTGTAAGCACATCCTCAATATAGGAAGTGTAGGACTCACCGCAATGTTGAACACATTCTGCCAATTTCTTCCGAGCAACTTCTGAACGGACGGTCGGTGTGCCGAAAATGCGTCGGAGCTGGTCTTTGAAGAAATACCAATCGCGGATGTCGCTCTCATGATTTAGGAACCACGTCTTGGCAACCTGAGAGACGTAAAACTGGACGCGTGCTAATTTCGATGCCTCGTTCCAGTTGTTGTAGACACCTACGCGGTCATAGTTGTCTTCGACATCTTCTCCAGGCAGACCGGAGACGATTGGAGGCTCCCGAGGGGGGTTGTTGACTGGGCTAGGGTTGGCGGTGGGTGGTTGAGCCGGCGGGTGATTCGGTTGGGCTTGCTCTTGCGCCATGGTGCTCTGCTGGCGTAAGCGACGTCCCGAACGGAGCTCTAGGAGGTGGCTTTGGATGGAGAGAGGTCGAAGAGATCGGGATCCACCTCCTAAAATACCACGGGTTCAGCTGACGCTTTATTCAAGCAACAGCGAAAATGGCGCCGATGATCAAGAGGAACGGGCGAAGACTGATGATGGTTATTGACAGATGAGGATGACGTCCAATGAATTCTTACAACATATTTAAGGCAACATTATTCAAATGTCTGTTACGTGAAAATTTTCATTTTCTTGATGCGTATGCGTCCACCCCGTACTTATTTTGCCCAACAGTCGTGCAAATGCCGCAGTTTTCGTCATCCTGTGACTTCATTTTTAAAGCGATTCTAGCGCGCCGAACTCCCTACTACCTGTCCCATGACCCGAATATCAATATGCTCAAAGGAAAAGGAGCGGGCATAAACTTTTCCTGCAAAATAGCTGCAAGAACGAGGGTGGCCAACAGTTTGTTGGCAATGGATGAGGGCCTAAGCCAAGCTCTTAGTCATTATCACGGGCCAGCGCCGGGGGCGGGGGGGGGGAGTGCTGTGTCGGCCATCAAGCAGCCAGGAGGCGGCCCGAGCACCGCAGCCCCCCAGTACTCTACACCTACGCAAGGTCTCTTTTGGCGTAGACCTTAAGAAGGGTAGACCATAAAGAGCTTCGCCCCTAAAAACTAGCAGTTATTCCGTGTACGAATACAATCGATGAGCGAAGCTCCTTAGAAATGGGACGCAATCGACTACGTGCCTAATCTAGCTGCTGGCTTTCATGAAGGCTGTAGGTTAGGGAGTGGCTCTGCTGCGCTAGGTGGCGGGAACGACTGAGCATGACCTCTGAGATAGGAGACGCGCAGCGGGTTTCCCGCCGAGCACTCCCATCTCGGAGGCCATGGACTCAGCGAGTGAGTGCGCAGCGCTCCCGCGGCGCCAAGGGCGCGCATTCTGCTTGGTGCGCTTGCCCAGCGTAGGGAACTATGACGTCGGATTATGGGGCTAAGAAACTTCGCTTCTAAAAAATATAAAATGCAGAGGCGTACATGATTATAAAATTGTATGCAGTGGTATAAAACTATCACTATTCTCGTAAGAATACAAAAGTTCAAAAGAAAGAGCACCGAAAACGCGATAATCGATCAACAAAAAGGAAACGCGAAAATAAAATAAATGCGACGCTCAGGCAGGCATAGGAAGATCGTCTTCGTGGGCGGGCCTTCTCAGGAAAAGTGACTTGATGGAGCTGGCGGTCACGATGATGCACCACAGGACCACGACTGCAGTGCAAGCGCTGGCCACCAGGTAGTAGAGACCATTGTACGAGCCTTGCTTGTCCTTGAAGTAGCCTGCGAAGCATCGAATTGATATCGCTACTGCTCCTCTGAACCTCACTGGGCTTTCTTGGCAGCACTCACGCTCACAGTCGAAATTACTCTTTGGGCCTTCATGTGCCTAAGCACACCACAAGAACACAACAGAGACTCACACACACAGATCACTAGGTGGGTCTCCCTTTTACGTCGCTGTCGTGGTGCGATACAGCCATATGAATGATAAAACTTAACGAACTAGTCCGGCGACGTGACTTGGCAAGCACTTTGAGCGTGTGGCAACATTATTTCAGTGCTACGAAAGTGCCGTCGATTCCCGGGTGTACGTTCGCGCGCGTGTCTTGCGCACGTTTTGTGCCGACACAGAGATGCGAAATTGGAACAATTCGTGGGGGTTTTGAACCTTCCCATCACAGGCGTGCGCAGCGTCCCACCTCCTCTCCTCTTGCCCTCCATTGGTCGAGTCTCGACAAAAACGAATTCCGGAACGGCTTCAAAACGAAGCGGGTAAGCGCGTCTCCCGAAGGGCTGCAATATTGATTCCCGTCTTTTAGAAGTCAAGGTGAGAAATAGTTCTTTCAATGCAACATCAGCGATTATTGTTCATCGTTAACATCAAAAAAAGACAAATATAGCAATGGCTTAGCTTGGCTGTACCAAGATATGCGTAGCGTGAGCTACGGATGGACGCACAAACCATGAATGAACAGACGGACGGACTGACAAGTGGACTAGCGTTCGAGCGATCTCACGCGAGTCAAGTGCCAGCAGCGCACCGTGTGATGTCACCGCTCCTCACGCTTGCACAGAACTGCTCACCGTAAGCCACGCGAAACTGCTCAACCTCAGCAAGTGTAGCTCACGCTACAAAAACTAAATATAATGAAAAATTCGGAGAAGGCTTCAGCTTAGCTTTCAAGAGTAGAACGCGACAGCGTAATCGCGTCCCGTGCGAACCGTCTTTAATCGTTACGCAACATTTGAGCGTGTAACAATTGGCCATTTAAGCTACTACTGCTGCAGATGCAAGTGCTAATGCATCGCCATTATTCCTTTTGCAAATAGCTGAAGTATCTACAACGCGTCCGTAAAGTGTCATGCGCACCTACGTAGCTATGCTCTTTGTGATTAGTGGGCAGTAAGACCCACTCTTTGCGCAATTCACACCTTTTGGTTCCCGTTGCGACCACAACGCAATATTGCGTGCGTTAAGTAAACTTCGCCCAGCACATAAAATTCATATAGTTTTTTATTTTCGCAGAAGCTGTTTTAAGCACTGAAGTGTCTGTGTTATCACACAGACACCTGCTTGCCACGCAGAAGGCCTAGGTTGGATTTTCGCCGGGAAGGATTATTGCTCATTTATTTCCCTGCGCCCATCTCGAACTTTCGCTAACGCACAACGCTGCATTTCTCGCTCATAACCAGCGATACAACCGCGGACATCGGAACTTCAGCGAAACAAGCTCTTCAACGACATATGCCCCTGAAACTTGCGCAACCACAACCCCGTGCATTAAAAATGCTGTAAAACGTAATAACGTGAAATTGCGGTAATTACGTGAGTAAAATTATTTGAAAGGTCCGACTGAGTGAAGGTGTGCGACAGACAAGGCGCCCCACTCTTGTGCCCCAAGATGATTTGGAGCACACATTCTCCCCCCCCTCCCTTGCTTACTCTCATGGCAGTAATTGTCTACTCACTCCTATGGCAGTAATTGTCGGAACACTCAATTCGGTTCACTGCGCGTGTTGCCCAGGGCAAACGCACTTAAGACCTGCACCCTCGTATCCGTCGCAGTGCGTCGACGCGTGTCTTTTTGACGCGGCGTCAAGCCCCTTCCCACACAGAGAGAGAGAGAGTGCGGCGGCTTCGCGTCGCCACGCACCTACTCTCTCTATATAGAAAGGGCGCCGCGTAGTGTCAGACGTCGACGCGCTGCAACGCGTACGTGGGGTCAGGCCTTTATGCTCTCACCGATGAGCAGAGGCCTGAAGAGCGTCGCCATTCCCATGGTGAGCCGGTGCAGACCGAACGCGAGTGGCAGGTGTTCGTCGCCCAGGTGGTCGGCTATTAGCACGGGCATCGACGCTATCGTTGGGCCGTTGTTGAGGCCGAACACCAATCCGACCACCGCCATGTAAGCCACGGTGGTCAGGTTAGCTAACAGCACGTAGCACACGCCCTGCAATGCAACAGTTTTGAGGGCAAAACGTATACAGTTACAGGGACGTAGAGCCGAAATATTCACGATGTGGGACAAACGTCAATTTCGATTAGTTCGCTGTGTGAAATATGTCCATGATGTGAGGCATAAGAAGGCTCACATGTCTCCTGACGAGGCCTTTTCCCCGGACTTACATGTCCGATAGTATGAACAAAATCACTGAGAACGTGTCAATTATAGAAAAAATACACTGTTCATTACCCTATATGCCAATGAGAATGAAAATAAAAAGAAAACTCTTTGACGTTATAAGGAAAAAAGTTTATACAAACTGTAACAGTGGAAGTAATAGTCTTAGCATATAAAGCACGTACAATATAAAGCAAAAGGTAAACATCATTATTTTGTGATACATAATTGAAAAGTTATATGCTTGAAGGAGACATGAGAAGTAGAAGTACAAGTGCTTTCATCGGCCAGTGTGGTTCAAAATGGGTATACATTACACAACAACATTATCTGATAATCTAAAGCTTTAGAGGCGCAGTTAGTCCTTGGTCTTGATCCCGTCAGCGATGTAGCGCGTAGGTCGTATCCCACTTGTCTCAGCACCGATAAGCAGCCACTTTTTTGAAAGAAATGTAGGTTTGATTTTAGTATTTAGAAATTCAAGTCATGATTTCAAAATAAAACTGACAACTGGCAAAGCGAGACCTGAGCCACGAGAGGCCTGAAACAACGAAGCAGTCTTGAGGGCTAATGGTCTCGTCTACGTTATTTCTCTACGTGACGTGGGTTAGAGGTCGCTTTTAGGTCTCTGCTATGCTCTAGAGGTGATGCCGCAGGTTGTTTTTACGCTGATTCTACGCAGGGAGGTTAGAGCCACAAACTCTGGAGACGGAAGCTCAACGCTGAAACAAAACGTGCGCACCTCTCAGAAACCTATACGGACACGTCGGCGGCGGTGTAAGCCTTCCATCGCTTCGAGGCCTTTTCGCAGCCACCATTTCCTTTCCCGCTACTTAGCATTCTTGTGCAAACTCCGAGTTTTCGGCTTGCCTTTGTTGCTTCAGCACCATTTGTTGGGCCAACTGCAATCGCCTTTATCGAGAAACCTTAAGGCTATCTGATGGGTCACCTTTCCAAGCACCTTATAGAGCGTCGTCCTCTTCGGCTCCTTTATGACAGAGCGCTGCTAGCTAGAGCTGAGAGTCTGTAATCTTCCTTGACTGTCGTCACTGTCCATTGTCGTTGATCGTAGATGTCAAACGCCCTTACACTGTCTTCATTTCTAGTGAACCTGGAGTGACCAGTCCCTGTTTATGTTGTCCGTACTCTTTGATAATGATGATAGTTATTCCTAAAGAGCTTTACTGTTAACAGTCAGCTTGGGTCTCGTCGTCAGATCAGGGGGCTTAACCTGACAGAGCGGCCACAAAATGAATGGTACGTTATGAAGCTATAGTTTCTGTGTGACTCATATAGGTGGGATCTAGCATATCAATATTTGATATATCACTCAGGTTGAACGATCAAGTGAACATGCCAGTACATTTTTGTTGTTACTTTCAAATGACCCCTTTTGTTATCTTCAGCTGCACATCCATTCCCCATCGTTATATGCCTCCTCCATTGCCGAAGGGTTCGCTGCCCACATGCAGTCACCTATAGAGTTACTGTATTCAGTCACCCTGAGGACAGCGCTATTTATAGGTAAAGAACGGAGATGAGGAGCAGAACATGGGTGGTTTAATTGTTGCCCTTAACTTGCGGTCGTGTATACAGGGTGTTTCAGCTAAAAAGCACCAAGCAATAAAAAATTAAAAATGAGTGCCTCGCGTCCCTAGCTAGTCCAGTATTGTTTTTAGCTGTATGCAGCGCGGCAGAATATTTTTTGACCCGCCAAGCACAGTAATTAACACAAAATTCTTAATAAACTTTTTAAATACCGACTCTAGCAAAAAAAATAGTACAAGACTAGTAGCTCTTATTCAGAAATGACAAAATTTTCAAGTTACGGCAAGATAATAAGGCTTATGTTTTTCTAGGATTGGTTTAAAGAGCGCGAGATATATATAAAAAAACTACCATCTGATAGCCGCCTAACGCGCTGCACTTTTACTGCCCTCAAATGTAGGTTGAATGAATTAGCGAAGGCTTCTCACGCACGAAGGTTGCTTGAACAGGCTATCGGCGACTACGAGGGACACTGAGCGATGGCTGTACGGTACCAATAAAAAAATAAAGAAAAGGGGTGGGGGAGTATGAAAGAAAAGAAGACAATTCGACGAAAAAACGGCTGCTAGGTGCATTGCGATACGAGACCGGAGGCAGCAATCGGTGCCGCGCAGACGTTTTTTTTTTTCTTTTCGGGCCAACGATTAACATGATGCTACCTCAGTTCTCGTATCTGTCTTGTGTCGTCGCGCTCAAAAAATCTGAACATTCACGATACCTTAGCTGTTTCTATTTTGACAGTCCCTTATTTGACCACCAGGACGCCCTCTGCTAGAAGAGTTTTTCTCGCTCAGCTTTCTATTAAATACCTGTACGGTGAAGTTGATGATGAGCATCCACTCGCGGGTGATATAGTGCCGGTCCGTGAGGTAGCCCGTGCCGAGTCGGCTGACGAAGTCGCCGATGGCCATGACAGAGACCAGCACGGCGCCGTCCTCGTTGCTGGCATGCGCCGCACCAACAGCGTGGTCCACTATCGTTATCGTGTAGGTGCTGAACACGTAGCCGTACAACATACCGGTCGCCATCAGCGGCACGAACATCGGGTCGCGGAAGAAGCTGAACATCTGCGCGATCACATCCTCTCTTATTCGGTTGCAGGTGTCGGGCTCACGTTATATCGCGTAAGAAAAGTATACAAAAGTGACGTGACTGACGGGAATGCACTTAATGGATAATTGCATCCGTATATGATAAATCACATACAGGTTTTGTGGGCGTACAAGGTTCCGTTGTATAGGACTGGAACGTATCTGGCCGCCATCGCCTCTTATCATTTCACGACGCAGCTATGATAGTCACACGAAGTGGTGCACACATCCCTTGCCCACCTTTACTATCCTCGCTTAAAAGCCCCTGCTTCCACGAGAATAATCATTTTTCGGCTGCACTTGACTCGTTCTACTCAGGGATCGGAGCGCAAAGCTGGCGTGACGCTACGATGTGCCACTTCGGAGATAAGTCGGAGATAAACGTCAATCACAAACATAGACGTGAACACAGGAGGGAAAGTGAAAGCGACCCCCCCCCCTTGCCAGCAGTTTATATTAAATTAGTAGGAAAAGAGGGCTCTGGATTGAACTTTTGACTTGATCCCCCTCACCCACCCTCCGTTGAAGGGGAACCCTGAGCACACCGATGAGTACACAGAATTAACTCGGATATAAGCTAACATTTAGAGGCACAGGCAATTGGTCGAATTTCTACAGATTTATATCGGTAGTGAAGAGAGCGAAACGGACAAGATATGAAAGACACAAACGAGCGTTCTCCTTCAAACTGAAGTTCATTCACAAAAGATGGCCAGGTTTCGTTTCCAATACATGGAAACGCATGCGTGTAACCACAATTTAACAACCGAAGGACAGCTATCACCTCAACGCTAAACGTAGAAAAAGCCGATTAACTAACTACCTCGAGCACACGTAGTCCTTCTCTTGTATCTTGTCTGATTCGCGCTTCTGAATACCAACACGAAAGCTAAGCTTATATAGGCCCTCGTTTAACCGTTTTTCCTCTGGATGACCTGCCTATTCGTTGCTCCCACATTCGACACAGAGCAGCGGACGTATGCTTACGCAACACAGCTATTTGGACTGGTTGCAATCGGCTCTAGCATAAGAAGCGCGGGGACGAAGGACGCGGGGACGAAGCAGAGATCATACACACGGAAGAGGCGCTTCATTCCGCGCATGTCAGAGCTGCGCTTATTTTTTGCTTAGTCCCTGTGTCTTTTCTAGTGCTTCTTAAGTATATGCTGATGCTTTAGAATCTATACAGCTCTATCGTCTCAAGTTCACGCCTGTGTTATTGATGATTTGATTGATATGTGGTGTTTAATGTGCCGATACCGCCTGTGTTATTCCTTAAGGCAAAAAGCCTCAAGGGCCTTGTAGCGCGATGAATCAAGCCGAATTGATTGATTGATATGTGGGGTTTAACGTGCCAAAACCACTATATGATTATGAGAGACGCCGTAGTGGAGGGCTCCGGAAATTTCGACCACCTGGGGTTCTTTAATGTGCACCCAAATCTGAGCACACGGGCCTACAACATTTCCGCCTCCATCGGAAATGCAGCCGCCGCAGCCGGGATTCGAACCCGCGCCCTGCGTGTCTGCAGCCGAGTACCTTAGTTACTAGACCACCGCGGCGGGGCGAATCAAGCCGAATACGGCAAGTGAATCAAGTTAACTAAAATCCCACGTGACCTCTTCGCGAGAGGGCGCATGCAGACGGAATCCAGGCAGTTCATTGATTCTTAGCTTAAGTCAAATCATGCTGCGATATCACACGTATCCGACAGAACTCCTAACTTGAACCATGAACCATCGATTACTATACTTGAGCAGGCTTTAATGAATAATCAGACAGGGAGAAGTATGTGCTCGGCCGCATATGCATGTAAGAAAAACGAGGCGTCACTCTGTTAAGGTGGTGCCCATACTCATTCGAGTGATCATTTGAGAGCGTTGTGATTGTGTTTGAAAGTGGTGAAGAAATTCGAAAGCTTTAATGCTTCACAACCAAGACAATCAGGTATGCCGGCCATGTATGCAGGCATGCACTTCATGTTAGTCCTTCAGTCAGTGTACTAGATTGGTTATTTTAGTTGTTAATCTCTTTAATTACAGTAGTTGTTGGTCTTTCACATTTTACACCTGTTGTGTTAGTTCCTTTTTCGCAGTTCGTGACGACCATCTTGCTCAAGCTAAAATGTTGGCTTGAAATATTTCAAATTAAAAATGATGCTGAGTACTTCGAGCGCTGAGATAGATAGATAAATAGATATCTGGGCTTTAACGTCCCAAAACCAGCATATGATTACGAGAGACGCCGTAGTTCAGGGCTCCGGAAATTTTGACCACCTGGCGTTTTTAACGTGCATTCTAGCGCTCAGAAACAACCATTTGAACGTACAACACTGGCCAAGCGGAAGATCGCCACTAACCGAGCCCCACCCACGTCATTGAACTACATGAACTCGCAGACACGCAACGCAGTGGGGTCGTGCGTGCACACTGGAACGTACGTGCAGGGGGGAGTTTGTCAAACGTTGTCGGGTCTTTCTGCTGTAGAAATACATGAGATAGTGGCCTGGCCACTTTCGACCAGTCCTGTACGTGCCCGAATATCTTGGTAAAGCTTTACCCCTGTCCCCCGCCGCGGTGGTTTATTGGCTAAGTTACTTGGCTGCTGACCCGCAGATCGCCAACGCTAGTTTTGCACTAGATGCGCAATCTCACCCCTCGATGACTTCGCCGTTGAGGTGCAGATGAGCGCGGCGGCAGAGAGGAAACGACGATGCCGCTATCCCACACCAGGAAGGTCACTGATGACGTTCTTGCTCTGCGAGTTTTCGGTGCTGCTAGATCTCGTGGCGGTGCTGCTGAATATGGGGTGGTCTAGCGGCCTCGGGAAGCTGGGCGATGAGCGGAGTGCGATGGAGCCGGCCATCGCGTTGAGCATCAGAGCGCCCACGATGAGCATGGTGCCCTGCAGGCCGTACGTGTCCAGCAGCATCCCGATGAGCGGCGGCAGCAGGATGCTACTGAGCGCCCCTCCTGCGAAGCTCAGG
Organism: Rhipicephalus annulatus; assembly: GCA_013436015.1. Classification (NCBI taxonomy): domain Eukaryota; kingdom Metazoa; phylum Arthropoda; class Arachnida; order Ixodida; family Ixodidae; genus Rhipicephalus; species Rhipicephalus annulatus. Next base: position 46,789 of record WOVY01012171.1, on the reverse strand, counting down.
CCACTCGCCGAGGTTGGTACTCGTCGAAGTAGCGGTTCAGAACCACCACGCTCGTGGGGACCATGAGACCCGAGCCAGCGCCTGAGCGCGCGATCCGAATGGAACGTTTTAATACGCCCTGTAATACGAAAGATAATTTGCGTATAGCGGAATAGCGGGAGTGAACTGCCAACTATCCCTCCACGAAAAACATGGTCGCATCACCGAAAGCGGTTGCCATCCCCAACGAGCCTACCATGCAAGATTCCCTTGAGTCATCTGTAGCTCGTTAGCTCCGAACTGGTGTTTTTATTTGCTGACAAGTATAGTCCTTTAGAGACCCCTACAAGATCTGAGCATTTTGAGCTGAAGAGCGCTATTGGCCTCAAGAACATACCCTGGTTCCACCTAAGCGATGATGTCACTCATAGGATGCCAGCTTGTGTTGTCTGCTAGAACACCACATTTTCTGCGCTTTTGCTGTGGACACCGTGCATGCTTTTCGTTGTTTTGAAGCTCATTGCTTAAAGAAGTGATAAGACACGGTAAAGAGGGTAAGCAAACCACCAATGGCACTCTCGTTTCGAATTTGCATCATAAAATCGTGACTAAGAAACAGTAAAGCCACGGGGGACGATACAAGTGGTGTCGCGAAAGCAAAGCTGCCGTATTCCACAACTACTATCCTCTGTGACGTCAAAACGATCATTAGGAAGGAACCTTCCCTCGGGACGGCTTCATGCTCTCCCATAGTAGAGTACCCAGTACTCTAAATCGTTAACCGCTTGTTCTAAACTCCACACTCGCCTTTCAAGTGGAGACCCTCGCGGCCAATAGCTATACTCGGCATTGCCCATTACGTGAATGGACGGAAACAACTTTATTTATATGTCCTATACAGGGTGTAGCGACCTGCCTGGCTATTCCCACGTTGGGACTGGGAGGTCAAGCCTCCTAGCCCTGTCATGGGCGTACTGGACAGCCAGTACTTGGGGGATATGGTCGTGAGACTATCATTCTTGTAAACCGTTCCCGGGAAATGCCACGGCCAAGCGACCCACATTTCCAGAGCTTATCGTTACGCACAAGGAGGACCAGGACGTATACGGCTGAAGGGGGCCGTTTATTTTGGTCGCGAAGAGAAGCACCGGAGCCGCCAACAGGTTGGTGATCGCAGTGTCGTCGTCTTCCTTCTTCCTCCAGCTTCGGTCAGCCAGCCTGTTTACCCATCTTCGTTTTCTTCCCAGGCATGCGCAACATCCCTCCCCTCGCAGACGAAGCCCGCCGGGCGAGGTAACTGATTCACCTTGGTGTGCACAACTTCAGTCGGGCGACATAGACTGCTTGGGTTTTAGCGGCTCTTCTACCACTTCTCGTGAGGTGAGCTATTGTGTATGTGACTTCCGTGATTTTGTCGAGAACAACAAACGGTCCGTCGTATGTGGCCAAGAACTTTTGGCATAACCCGCGTCTTTGTACCGAAGTCCACAGCCACACTAAGTCACCTGGATGGTAAGTTACAGGCCGGTGGCGGACGTCATAGCGTATCTTCAATTTTGTGATGCCAAAGTGCGTACACAAGCAATTCGACGCGCCTCTTCTGCAAGGCAGAGGATTTCGGTGACAGAGAGGTTCTCGTGCGCCGAGAATGGCAAAACTGTGTCGAGTGTGTGCCGTGGCGGTCGTGCGTAGATCAAGAAAAAGGGGCTATAGCCTTTTGTCTCGTTCTTAGCGGTGTTGAACGCGTTTGTTATCAATGGTAGCACGTCATCTCAGTTCTTGTGGTCGGATGCCACATACATAGAGAGCATGTTTACAATTGTTCGGTTGGTGTGCTCCGTGAGCCCATTTGTTTGCGGATGGTATGGCGACGAGTGACGAAGGCGGGACTCACTCAATCGAAGCAGCTCTTCTACTATATCTGCCGTAAATTGTCGCCCACGATCACTGATGATCACGTGAGGTGGGCCATGTCGGAGGATAACGTGCTGCAGCAGGAACCCAGAGACGTCGCAGGCAGTTGCGGTTGGTATGGCCGCCGTCTCACAGTAGCGCGTGAGGTAATCGACACACACAATTATCCAGCGATTGCCCTTAACCGACTTTGGAAAAAGGCCCACGAGGTCAATGCCCACCTGTTGGAAAGGTGTTCTTGGAGGTGGCAAGGGCTGTAGAAGACCAGCCGGAGCAGTAGATGGGCGTTTGTGGCGTTGACACTGTGTGCAGCTGGCCACATACGCCTCGACTGACTGTCGCATTCCTGGCCAATAAAAGCGTTCCTTACACGGTAAAGCGTCCGTGCAGAACCTAAATGTCCGGACGTAGGATCGTCGTACATAGCACCTAAAATCGCTGTTCGAAGGCTTTCTGGCACTACCAGGAGTATACGTGCGCCAGTGCTGGAAAAGTTCTTCTTATATAGGAGTCCGTTGCGTACACAGAAATGGCATGCCGTAGGAGCTGTGCAAAGCAATGATAGCCTAGTGTCCTTTCGCTGTTCATCTTTGAAAGTACTGAGGTCGGGAAACTTTTGTGACACAGAAGCTACGAGGAGGTCGAGGTCATCGGCATCACACTCTGTAGTGCTCAGTGGCATGCGCGAAAGCCAATCTGCGTCGGCGTGTCGTCGACCACTTTTGTACGAGACAATGAAGTTGTACTCTTGGAGCCGAAGTGCCCAGCGCGCTAGACGGCCACAAGGATCCCGAAGGTTGACGAGCCAACCCAATGAGTGGTGGTCGGTGACTACTGTAAAAGGGCGTCCATATAAGTAAGACCGAAACCGCTGAATCGCAAATACTACCGTGAGGCATTCTTGTTCTGTGACAGTGTAACTCTGCTCAGGCCTACTCAAGGAGCGACTTGCGTATGCAATCACGTGCTCGCGGTTACCATAGCGTTGAACTAGGACGGCACCAATTCCTATGCCGCTGGCATCTGTGTGCAGTTCGGTTGGAGCTGATGGGTTGAAGTGTTGAAGAACAGGCCGCGACGTCAGGAGGAACTTCAGTTTACGAAAAGAGGACTCGCACTCCGGAGTCCACTCGAAGGGAGTATTCTTCCGTAGCAAACATGTCAGCGGATACGCGACATCGGCAAATTTAGGTATAAAGCGGCGAAAATAGGAGCAAAACCCCAAAAAACTGCGGAGCTCCTCCACAGAGCGCGGCACATTGAACATTTCAACGGCTGCTGTCTTGTGGGAATCTGGACGGATGCCCTCCTGATCGACTAGGTGTCCGAGAACAAGGGTTTGTCGGTCTCCGAAGTGGCATTTATTTGAGTTAAGAACAAGGCCAGCGTTTCTTATGCAAGTCAGTACAGTATCCAGACGTGAATTGTGTTCGCTGAAGGTGCGGCCAAAGATGACGACGTCGTCGAGATAGCACATGCAAATGCTCCACTTCAAGCAACGAAGAACAGTGTCCATAAATTGTTCGAACGTCGCCGGTGTGTTGCACAGTCCAAATGGCATCACGTTGAATTCAAAAAGGCCGTCAGGGTTTACAAAGGCTGTCTTTTCTTTATCTTCAGGACGCATGGCAATTTGCCAGTAGCCCGATCTTAAGTCTACAGAGGAAAAGTAAGAGGCCGAATGCAGACAGTCTATGGCATAATCAATACGTGGAAGTGGGTACACGTCTTTTTTGTTACAGCATTCAATCGGCGAAAATCGACGCAAAATCTCCAGGATCCGTCTTTCTTTTTGACGAGAATTACTGGAGCTGCCCATGGACTTACCGACTCTTGAATGATACCATTTTTAATCATTTCGTTCACCTGCTCATTTAAAATCCGCCTCTCGGATGGTGAAACACGGTATGGCTTTTGTCTAATCGGATTGGCCAAACCCGTGTGGATAGTGTTACATGTCCGAGAAGCAGGGATTAGGGACGCTTTGTCTTTCTGCGCAAAGTCGAATGCAGAGACGTGCTTCGAAAGTACATAGACTAATGTTCGGCGTTCAGTTGTGCTCAGCGACATATTCATCATTGACAGAAGAGCCGTTTCAAAACTGTGACTACAATGCTCTCCCGGCGCATCTCTAAGCTGGGTCACCAGTAAGGCCTCGTGTTGTCCACTGACGACGGCTAACTTTAGACCATCTGGCAACATCACGGGTTCTGTAGAGCAATTGACAGTCCATAAACCAGCGCGTCCACGTCTGATCGACACCACACAATGTGGGATGAACACATTCTTTTTCATGCAATTGGTGTACACTGGTTCTACGTTAGCATCAAAGTTGGCGGAATAGCTGTCGCTGCAACCAAAAGGTACACGAACGGTTGATAACGGTAGTATGATAGTGTCGCCACATACACACAATGCCGTCTCACCATCCACAGGATTTTCCAAGAGTGCTGGCGGAACGTCTTCACTCAAGACTATTGTCCCTGTGCGGCAGTCGACATGTCGCACCGCACTCCCTCAAAAAGTCCATACCCAAAATAACATCATGTGTCGCCTGCGGAATAATCACGAACTCCGTTGGGATAACGCGGCCTCCGAGAAACACGTCAGCTTGACACACACCAACAGAATGCAGTGCCTCACCACTCACTCCGCAAAACTTCAAAGCTTGATTCCACTTAAATAGAACCTTCCGCCCTAAGGTATCTTTAAAACACGCACTCATGGCTGAAATGGTTGCCCCCGTATCCACCAAAGCCATCACAGGCACATCGTCAACAAAAACACGTACTTTGTTCTTGAGCATCAACGCAGGAGGTATTTCAGATATTAGCACGTCTCCGGCGACCTCACCTCCATCAGCCACGCTTGCTAGTTTTCCTGTGGCAAAGGAGACGTGTTGCGACGCCGTGGTGAAGGAGAACGGGGAACACGAGGCGGTGGAGGCGTCAAGCTACTGTCAGATGTAGGGGAGTGGTTCCGGAAGCTGCGTGTCCAGTAGTCTTCACGAGGCAGCAGGTGTGTTGCCCTGGGGTCGTCGTGCGGTCAATCAGACGGTCGTGTGGAGTGTTGAGGTGGGCCATGGTACATTTCTCGAGGGTCGTCGCGAAGTCGTTCGGAAGGCCGTGCAAAGTGTGGTGGGTGGCCATACCGTGGGGCTACACGTCGACGGTTGCAAAATCGCGAAATATGTCCTGGAACACCACAGCAGTAGCAAACCATGAGAGGTCGAAATTCTAGTTGTTCGTCAATGAATTGAACATCGTCTTCCCTGGCGTAGTGGTTTGGTTCGTCCCGTATATCAGAAGGATAAACCGGGCGTCGCGAAGAAGGTGGACGCTGAGGGCGCCGGTCATGGCGAGAAGCTGGCAAGCGTGGTGCTCTTCTTCGTTGTGGGGGTGCGCTGTACTCAACAGCTGCTGCGCTGGCCATCGATTGCCAAGGGTTCGTAGAAGGCAGAGGCGCAGGTACAGCCTCACGTGGCACATATACCGAATGTATGTCGTTTATAGAATGGTGATCAACTGCTGAGTGTGTCTGTTCTCTATAGCGAAAAAGTTCTTCGCGAACGATCTGACAAATCGTCGAGGACAGGTCTGGGCAGGAGATCGTGTCGATGCTGGCAACCGTTGTAACATTTGTGAGCCGGCCGAACTTTGGAGCAATCCTGCGCATTTTCAGCTGTTCGAAAGTTCGGCAATGCCGAATCACGTCAGACACCGAGCTCAGATACTCTTTTCCGATGAGAAAATTATAGACATCTTCAGCTATGCCTTTCAGCAAATGCCCTACTTTGTCTTCTTCTGACATCTGATCATTGACCACCTTGCCGCGCGTTGAGACAATGTCTGCTCAGCTCGCTTTCTTTTGATGCTCGAGTCGCCAAAACACGCTTTGCAGCTTCGCAACAAAAACGTCCCACGTCGTCAGTGTGTCCTCGTGCTTGTCGTACCACACAAGCGCAGTATCCGTAAGGCAGAAGACCACTTTGCTGAGCTGAGCGCCGGCATCCCAGCCGTTGGACTTGCTGACTTGCTTGTACTGGACGAGCCACGCGTCGACATCTTCTCCCGATTTTCCTCCGAAGGTTGGTGGGGCTCGGTAGTAAGGCACGGAACCCATTGGAGTTGGCCTTGAAGCGTTAGATGGCTGATCTTGGGCCATTACGATCGGCGCAGGCGGGAGTCCGGCAAGGCGGCGGCTGCGGCGAAGTCCTGGGTCCTGGAAGTGAAGCTCCCGTCGTTGGATTTGTCTTACCCAGCACCTCCACCAATCTGTTACGCACAAGGAGGACCAGGACGTATACGGCTGAAGGGGGCCGTTATTTTGGTCGTGAAAAGAAGCGCCGGAGCCGCCAACAGGTTGATGATCGCAGTGTCGCCGTCTTCCTTCTTCATCCAGCTTCGGGCAGCCAGCCTGTTTACCCATCTTCGTTTTCTTCCCAGGCATGCGCAACAATATGATCAAACGTGCATACTTAGTTCTTACATGCCTTGCAAACAACATCCATATCTTTTATATCGTACCAGTTTTTTTAGCTGTGCCGGTGAGTAATAAGACTGTGTCTGTAATTGTCTAAGTGTGACCGCTTGTGCTCTGTTTAGTCTACTGTGAGGGCGTGCAAACTATCTCCTCCCCAGGTAGTAATGCTTAATAATTTCATTATATGTCATGGGCGTATCCCGTTGTAGATTTTCGAATCCAGCAGAATCAAAGCTACGTGTAAAAGCGTCCCGGTCCGTAAATTCGCGGGCAACGCTGTAGGCCGATTCATTTGGATTCATGGGAATGTCATCGAGTGATGCAAGGTGCGCTGGGAACCAATATATGTAATGTGTATCAATTGCCTGTTTACTATTATTAATTCGAACTGCTCGTGGTGTGATCCTGCCCCTGCTGAAGGCTCCGATGGCTGGTTTTGAGTCACTGTATATCTCGGTGTATCGATCATCCGTCAGGGCCAACGCGATAGCAACCTGTTCAGCGACTTCCGGTTTGGAAGTGTAAACTGTGGCGCAGTTGGTGCCCATTACGTCTGCCGAAACTTGCTACCCTACGCGCCACGAGGATAGGGAAACTTCAAGCTGAACATTGCTTGCCCTTCGTCACGCGGGCACGCGTTCTAAGATGAAGGGGATGTTGTGCGACGATAAACGGCACCACGTAGTTAGCCAACATATAAAGCTGCGTTTTGGCGTAGCTTCCCTACATAGACATTCGTGCTCTGACCAGGATCATAAAGAGATGTTGGCCCACCAGAACCGTGCAGCCCCCTAAATGTTTTCCCCTTGGCATACAGAGTGAAAAAATGAAAATTTTGGGCGGTGCCTCCCCTCCCCTGTCGTCAATTTATCATCGAAAAAAAATTCTGCATACGCCCCTAGCTCGTGTCCAAGCAGTGTCACAGCAGCACGTGACGCGGCGAGAATTATCCGAGGTGATATGACCTGTTGTTCGAATCGAACGGTGAGTTTGTACGCGGTTTTAGATGCGAACCAGCTCATGGCGGAGTTCGATCCGGTGGTGTCCGGCCTGAACACCTTTACTGCGCATGCGCAACAGCTGGCCCAAGCACTGCCACAACGCACTGAAGTGCTTGCGCGTTCTGACAGTGCTTCTGGCGTTCTGCCGCGTTCGCGCTTGTGCAACGGGATTGGGTTGCTCTCCCCCTCACTCTCTCCCAGCAGTCACGTGATGGCGTCGGGGAACGAGATTCTGCAGGCGCTCTCACGTGGCGTGACAATGAAGCCGCGTGGCATGCTTCATGTCAAAGCGCGATGCTCTTTGTTGACAATGTGGGGTTTTACGCAGCAAAACCGCGATATTGTCACGTCACATCAGAGGTCCAGGCGAGTTTTGTTGGTTGTAGAGCAGCAGGGATCTCGGAAAAACGCGTCGTTTCAGTTAGCTTTCAAAAAGGACAGCTCGCGCACTTTTTTTTTGTCGCAACCTGTGCCACTAGTCATGTATTTGACACACCACTACTGGGGGAAATGAGATTATGAGAGACGTCGTAGAGGAGGGTTCTGAAAAATTTTGACCATCTCGTGTTCTTTAACGTGCACTAACATCGCACAGTACGTGCACGGCCCTCTATACTATTTAGACTCCATCGAAATGCGACCACCATGGGCGGAGCGAACCCACAATGGCCTTCGGGTTGGCAGCCGAGCTCCGTAGCCACTGTTCCACTGAGGCTGACGCCAGTATCAGGATGATTAGAAAATGACAATTTCGTCAGCCGATATGTCGTATGTTTTTTTGTTCCGCTATAAGGAGGCACTGTACGTATGATAGGAAGCGGCTTCAGCCTTTAGCCTCATTATGCTAGAGGTTAAACATTTAAATAAATATTTACGATTTTCGTGAAGTTTACAAAAATATGCCGTAGCTAGCTACTAGTAGTGCGTTAGCTCGGTGTTTCGATCCGTCCACGAAATTCAGAACTGTGGCGTAGCCAGGGTCGTGGAGAGCTGGCAGTTCGATATATCAGTAAATTATGGCTCTCTACGGCCAACTTACCGAAGAGAAAGCCAAGAAATACAAGGTAGGCACTAGGCGTGTCCCAAAGGGAGCAAGCGATGGCGCTCACTCCAGACACAAGCGTGGCTCCCGAGTTCAACGCTCGGGTGTCAAAGTATCTGACCAGAATGCCGACCAAGAAACCTGCAGGACAGAAAGAAACATTTTATTGCACGCAGGCCATAATGTACGCAGGCAACTTTGTAAGGCTAGTTTATTTGCTTTTTTTTCAGAATACCGCAGACAGCTACGTTGCCCAAGCTGTAGCATACAAACGTGAACAAAGCCTCTCAAACATGCTATCAGGATTTCATACATCATGCCAACAAACATGAATATGTATTGCATTGCACTGGAGCGATCCTCTATGCACCAGTCCTACCCCGTACATGCCAGGTCGCCCTCGTGTCATCAAAAGTGCAACTAACATTAGCTTCCAGCATGGGGCCAAATACAGCGCGTGATGTGTGTTCGCGTAAGGCTCTTACCTTGCGCCAGGTTGATGGTGTTGCAGATCTCGAAGGGCCACGCGGCCTGCTCGCGAGATATGCGGAAGGCGGACACCAGGCCAACCAGGAGGACGCCAGCGCTGCGGAAGATAGTGGCTACCCATATCTGAATCCAAAAGCACATGGCGGCCATTAACCAGGCGTAGAGGCTGTCCACAAGGTGCGGCGCTGGCATGGTTCCGCTGCTATGCGGCGAATACGCCATCGCCGCGCGTGACGTTCCTTCTCTTCTCGAGCTAGGAACGTGAATGATGACGACGACGATGAGTAGATTACTGTATAATTGGCTCATGTAGTAACTATGCATCAATTAGGAAACGACTCTTAAATATTCCATTAGCGAAGCTAGGTTTAAATTTAACCACAGAAATGTTCTAAGTTTTTGTGCCTCTGTTTTGGGAAATCGCCACAGAGATCTATTCGATTCGGTGTGTAATTTTATTCAAGGCTCTAAACGTTTTTCAACATAAAGCCCACGTTAAGAGATACTCAAAAAAACGGGTCGAAAAGTAATTTTCAATTATGGATAAATCCGTGACATACCAAATTATCGGGTTTGGCAAAACCAGCTGTCTGGTAGGCTCCCAAAATCAGTTGTAGCTATTAGTGTCTACTTGGTTGTTGATTCTTTTATCTCACTATCTAAATTTTTGGTTTCTTTCTTTTTTAACATACTGTCTTCACTATACAACTCCCCCCCTTTTTTTCGTTGTAAGCAATAATGCAGTTATCGTCCATATGAGAATATATGTTCTCTTGGCCAATCCCCCAGAGTGGGTACGAGCCATGGATTAGAGGATACAAACAAACATACAAACATGCCAAACGTATCCCATTGTGATCGTCAATGAAATAATTATTATTTAGTATCTAAAAAAGAAAATTCGAATTGGTGAGGTTAATTAAACGCAGCTGAGTGGTAATCACAATACATGAAATCTCAAAATTTCTCAAATTGACTTTTTAGTTTTTTTCGTTTGCTCTTTTTATGTGGTTTTTCCTTACATTAGTCATATAATACTACAAATTCTTTACACGTAGTTATAATGCTGACAGAAAAAATGCACTACACTTTCATGGCCAATCTCCTTGAGTGGGTGTGAGCCATGAGTCTAGGTGTAACAAACAAACGAACAAACAAACAAACAAACAAACAAACAACATGTCTATAAGAAAGAATTGGAGGAATAGATGTGTAGAATGAGACAAAAGAAAAAGGATATCCGTGCCCCTATTATTGAGTAATTGATCAAGCCTAATGACTATTCTTGCAAATTTTTGTCCATCATTTACAGCATAGCCGACTTAACTCCATCGGGGTCCAGAGCAGCTGATGGAAAACTAGCTCACACCTGTAACAATTCAGACCCACAAATTTCTGTGAAGTCGTTAGTCACACCTAATGGATAAATGTGTGGTGATAGTTGGAAAAAAAATAAGATGCTCCAACTCCTTGCCGTATACTGTCAAGGTATGTTTTGGATGTGAAGTAGCCTGAGGCTACAGTGTACTAGAATTCTAATACATTGTACTATGGCTGAGCTTAATGTGGTGTGAGTATACCGGGCATGTGCAACAGCTGGCTCAACCACTGCCAGAACGCGCTCGCGCGCTAACGAGTTCGGGCCTGTATCAGGGACTGTGTGTGTAAGGGCCTGTGTGTGATAGTGGTGCGTGCTTGTAAGGGTCTGTGTGTGGCCTCTTCTCCTTACACTCTATCAGCAGTCACGTGATGGCGTCGGGGAACGACATTGTGAAGACGCACGATGAACGCGCACGTGCTACCGCGTGGAGATGAACCCGAGTGGCATGCTCCAACAAGGGCGCGGGACGGGATGGTCCCAACTGACCCTCCTCCAGATTCCGCACTTGCTTTGTGTTCCATGTCATGCCTCCTGCCGAGTTTTCGACGATGGACGCCAACAAGAAAGCGTGTAACTCGAACACAGACATGTTCTTTGACACATCGCAAACCTCCTCCACCTCGGCATGACGCGCTGACCAATCACGTACCGTGCCCACCACTACACGCAATGCGCGTAGCAAGGTCCTTCGACCACGGCGTTTCCGTGTCCTGTCAACTGGGCGCGAGGCCCACCACTAGAACCGCGAGCGCTGCAATCGCTCTGACATGCAGGGTTCGTTCACGTGATCTTGCCTCGCTCTGGCGAAGAAGAGCTGGCGGTTGGATGCGTTGCCTTTACCCGTGACTTCGCGGTGTTTTCATTTTTTAACAGCGTTGTATTGCTCTGGTTTAAAGGGCGCGAGCTTCTGTAGACCACACAATGCGAAAAATCGCAGTAAAAGTTACTGGCGGTGTGCCACATTTCACTGCGCATGCGATGCCACTGTCACGGCCGCTGGCAGTGCTACTGTCCCCTCTCTCTTTCTTTCTTGTGGTTGTTTATTCGAGCCCAAGAGGTTAAAATAAGCAGACACCATGAGTGTTCACATAAAAGCAGATCGCCTCAGTTTGCACACGAGAGCCTCGTTCACAACGAAAAATAAATGTGCAAATGGTCTGATTATGTATATCTTAAAATAGGACGTACAAGCATACATGTAGGGGAAGTTGCCTTGAATATATTAAAAATGTGCGCCATTGTCTGAATCGTCAGAGAGTCAAGATAGCCCGGACGTCCAATTCTTTTCCCTTTACTTTAGTTATGTTCACCCTATTTCGATCCATTTTGTGGCCGGATTTCCATCCGCGAGTGGCGTAACCAGGGGTAGGCACAAAAAGCGCGTGCCCCCTCCCCCCCACCCCCCAAAAAAATTGTTGGAATATATGCGCACAAAATATTGTGTACAGCCTCTTCCTGCCCAGGCCCAACTCTAAGTAAAGTGGGGCCGTATCCGAAAAAAAATTCTCCCAACGCCCCTGCCATTCGCGACTTCACCTCACAGGTTTCATTCTTTGCCTACAGACAACGTCTGTAGAATGGGCTCGTAGCCACTGTAACTTCCTCTCAATGTTGTTTCAGTGTGCAGGGGAAAACGTGGTCAGCTTCGAGAACTGATTTATCTGTTAAGAGCTGCGCAAAATATAACACAGCTTATGAATAAAGCTGTAAAAAAAACGACATGAGCAATTTCACTGAAACATGAAATTGCCGTTTAGATCGCGGTACGCAAGATCCAGAAGCATGCGCATTCAAGGACACAAAATGATACGGCAGGCTGATCGCATTTTTTCCTCATGATTTACCCTTTATAGAAGTTCTGGAACTGAACTAATCATGCATAATTTTCACCCACGTTTGACTTGGTGGCGATCGAATGTGCATCGCGTGACCGCCATAGAAGTTTTGCGCAATGAATATTAGGATCGTGCCGCAGAGAAAAGTTAGATTTCTGAATGAGGCACGCGCGTGCGTGATTCTCACATTTGCTGATAACAAAAAGGCTGCGGCTGCATGAGGCTGTCATATTGCTGTGTTGCTTCCCGCAAAGCGTGGAATCCGTTTCACTGTGCATCGTAGGGCTATGTGTGTTAAACAAAAATGTAGTTTGCGCATGCTTTTCATGTCGACCGCGGCCCGTTTTCAGACGCAAACCTACAATGAATGAAGTAGCATGGTTGCACGCACTTCCAGCAGTCAAGGTAACTTTTTTTGTTTGTTTACGATTAATACTCATTCGATACTTGATTTGGACACGGAATGAGCTTCCACCTCTTACAGAGCTAGGCGGCCGCTTAGGCCCCCGTGGTTTTCATTTAGGTGGCCATGGAAGACGACGCCGGCAGTCAGGCATTACGAGAAGCGTAAAACTTTTACAGGGCATTCATTCAGCACTTCGTACAGTCAGAAAAGAGGGTGGAGCAGTATTTCACTGATTTTGTTGAGGGAAGTTTAGGAAGGTAATAATAAAAATTGGTTCCAAACCTGCATGTTACACCGCAAATGTCGTCGGAAGATGACAGTCTTGCGTCTGAAGAGAGTGAACAAAATGTATTTTGAAGTTCTGCGTATTGAATGGTATTCTGGAGGCGCTGCGTTAGAGTGCCTCGAGCGTGTAGCGCAGGCGAACGAGCTCATCGAAGCACGTTAGGCACAAGTGCCATCTGGCAGTTATCTTCGAAAACGAAGGCGTGCAGTCCGCGGAGAAAGATGCGCACCAGTTTCGGAGGTGAACGCAAAGCGACGGGAAGGTGCCACCATCGTGACGTCGTAGTGAAGCGTTGGAAACACCTTCTTGAGCATCGCGTTGCATTGTAAGCGCAGCGCGATAAACGCTACATTTCTCAGAGTTACTTATGTGTGCTTCTTTTAGTATAAAGGCAGACATACAAAACATCGAAGCGTTGTCGTGGCGTCTCAGATATGCGCAATAATTTCTTTTTATTTGACAATTGCACAGCTATGAACGCTAAACCTTGAGCAATATTTGTGGGCGCTGTGGATAGGGTTGGCCGTTTGATGCAGTTTGAGGTATCGTTAGGGTGGACGGACGGACGGACGGACGGACGCACGGACGGACGAACGGACAGACAGACAGACAGACAGACAGACAGACAGACAGACAGACAGACAGACAGACAGACCAAAAGTTATCCGTCGAAGGTCCTCAAGAAAGACTGTCGTCTTTAAAAGAGGACACGCCGAAGTGGCTGCGGTTTGCACGCGAAAGAGCGGCGGAGCAATCCAACCACGTACGTCACAGGGACGCCTCCGCATGGTGGCGCCATGGTATGTCCTCGCGCCCAATTTCCGAGTAGAAACGCCGGCCACCATAAGACGCAAAGGAAGTTGTTGCACAGTGTCACAGGTCCCGTTTATTAGGGAGGTGATCGCCGGGCTGATTCCAAGGGCCGAAGTAACGCCCCCCCTAACCGCAGCACCACGAAAGCGTGGACAATTTAGAAGTGGTCCTATTTGGCGCGCCAGCGGACGCCGGCTGTGGCCCAAAGAACAAGTCACAGCCGAGAGGTGATAAACAGAACAAAGTTATGTTCTCAATTATGGCAGATCAAATCGATACAAAAATATGCACACTCCGCAATAGATGAATACCATACGTCACCTATCAAACGTACTACGCGTTACAATCAGCCACACTCGAAACGACGGACACAAACAACAATACGCACTACAATGGAGTCGCATGCATCGAACAACCAAGACACTTAAAGACTAAAAATTTCGAAAACTTATTCAGTCCAGTCCTTGAAACAAAAGTCTGACTCATACTTTTCAGAGAATCACTCACTCAAAGTCTAGCGCTGTTGTTCCGCTGCCCCCGAAGTTTCGCTTCCGGAAAACCTCGCGTCTTCAATTGGCCGCTTTACAAGCACCAAACTTCTTCGCCGGTAACACGTCGGCTTCCCACGCGCAGCTATTGCCACGCGTCTTCGCTCGCTGGCGGTAGACACACACTCTTGCCTGTAGCACGAGTCTTTACCCCTCAGGTAGAAATCCTCTTCTTCTCCTCCTTTGTAACTGAGGACAAAAGGCTTCGCCGACAAGGCGGAACACCCTACGCACTCTGGCGTGAAATTCCTTCTTCTTCTTTGTCACTAAGGACAAAACCTTCGCTGACAGACACGGCGGAACACCCTACGCACTCTGGCGCATAATTTCTTCTTCTCCTCCACTCCCATCTCTGCTGCTCGGTTAAATATCCTTCGCGCTAAATTCCAGAAAATTCTCATCGTTTCGTCGGCGCGATACGCAGCGAAAGCTGGGGAAAGCGCGAGATTGTTCGAGGGCCGTCCGCGACAGATGACGCAACCCTGCATCACCACGCCCCTTTCCATCGAGAACCTTCCAGGGCTTGCTCGGCCGCCAATGTGAGGAGGTTCGTAGGCGAACCTACGCTTCCGATGGGAGAGAGACGCGCGCCCGGGGAGTCATTGGGTGCTTGTTTTTTTTCTTTATCGTTCACCTCGAGGCGTCTCTCCAGCGCTTCGTCGAGAGAATTCTCGGCGCGCCCTTTTTTGAGCGCTCGTTTTGTGACACACAGCCACCGACGTACACAGCAGCCCCACCAATCTGCTGCTGCCAATGTTAGTGACCAAACCGCCACTGTTCTAAGCCACGTCCGCTCTCGCCACTTGGTGCGCTAATGAACGCACCCACCAAGCCATCGAGGCACCTGCATGTCTATATGAATGCCCAGGTGCCTTGTTCCTCAGCCACTGCGTTTCTGCCCTACAGAGCATGCGAAACCAGTCCTACAGAGCATGCAGTCAGTCCTTCGACGAGGTTGCCATGAACAATTAACTTACGAAGTTGTCAAGCTTGTTCACCACGTCCCAGAAACATGCCACGAGGTCAAGTTTCAGTGGCTTCCTGGCCATTGTGGGATCAGTGGCAATGATTCCGCAGACAACGCGGCTAGCACATCGCACCAAGAAGAGCACACCCTTCCGATTTCTTTGTCAAGGACCGACGCTGCAAAGCAACTTCGTCATCTGGCACGTAGTTTGAGTCTGCAGGAGTGGAACACCCCAAGCATAAGACATACGAGACTATACAAAAAACCCTCGACTGGAACTTCAACCTCCATCCGGACTTCGTCGACGTGAAGCTTCACTTCTTTGTCACTTTTGGTTGGGGGTTGCCTTCACAAAAGCATATAGAACCCTCATCGGATTGACCGACAATGCGGAATGTGACGTCTGCTGCACCAAAGAAGACATCCACCATCTGATATACCATTGCCCTCAATTTGACTCTGAAAGACGGAAGCTTTCGGACACATTGCGACAATTGGACGATCGGCCACTCTCTGTGCAGATGCTACTGGAACACCATCATCGCCTTTCGTCGGCTCAAAAAGCAGTCAAAGCTGTCTTTTGCGTTTTGAGGACTACAGGCCTACGTGACCACCTTTCACTTTTGTGTAGTGCCACCGCAGCATACGCGCCAGCCGATGAACTGACAACCCTCTTTTTTTCTCTCTCTCTTTCTCTTCCCTCTCTCTCTCATCTTTATGTCCCCCTTCCCATTCACCCAGCGTAGGGTAGCAAACCGGACATGTGCCTGGTTAACTTCCCTGCCTTCCCTCTTGTTGTTTATTCCCCCCTCCCCCCGCGTTCCTGCCAATGCCGGCCATCGGCAAAATCATGACGACTTTGTGCGTTTTCATGTTAACGACTCGGACTTCCCAAAGGACAGCCTATGGATTGTCGTTCGTGCATTTAGTTTGTTTCCCTCCATTTATTTTGTATATACCTTACAAATCGTGCTAAGCGCTAGGGGAAAACCCTAGATAAAAAACAAGTTTCATCTAGAGATACTTGGCAGGGAGCCCTGTAGCGCCTTCATCATCACTTAGAGACAACACTGCGCCACTCGTGCTGGGAGCTCGAGGCGCGTGCTAGAAGAAAACCATTCCTGGCGGCAGGACGCAGGCAGCCTTCACCGCTACACTTTGGCTCTTTATAATACATTTGCGAGATTCATCACGTCTCTCTGCCTCTCGCTACAATCACGTGAACTATTTAGACATTTAAAGTATGAAATATTGATAACAAAAAGAAAGCGATTAGTGCCTTATTAGTTTTTAGTGCACCAGTAGTGAGAAGTAGCACTTGATTTTATTCGCGCATACCGATTCACGATGATGAAAGTTTCCTGGCTTATGCCCATCAAGATTATGGTAGTGTTCTGCGATCGACTAACAAGAAACGATTTGCTAAACAGCTTCGCTCTTAAAGACTATCCGGCTCTCAACTACCCAACCAGACCCATGCACCGAAACATAGCCTCCTCTATAACTTTGTGCCCGAGCGGTCGGTCCCTCAGCGCCGTCCCCCGAGCTATTATGGGATGCGAGCGCTCCTGGCGGAGCGCCGAGGCGCAAAACGAGAGAATGGATGGCAGCTATGGAGAAAAAACCGGCTTTGAGTAACTACCGAAAGGGCAAAAATGAAATAAGGAGGGAGGCATTTTACGATAATTCAAGGGGAAGCGCTTTACTGTTTGAAGCGAGATCGGGTTGCCTTAGAACGCGTAGTTATAAAGCAAGATTCAGTAAAGAAGAAGAACAATGCACATGCTGCGGGAAAGATAAGGAAACGGCGGAGCATGTTCTGATTGAATGTGGAGATATCCACCCAGGTGTACTCCTGTATCCGTCAACTGAGCTCGTAATGGTTCTAAATTCTCTAAAGAATTACGCGGAAGTTTTCCTCGCAAGAGCGAGAAAGATGAATCAGCCACTGAAGGCTGCCGTTGACAACGCCGCGCAAATACTACAGAAACGTGACAAACTCAAGTGCTCGACCCCGGGACATCATAAAAAACTTTTGGAGGTTGTGCTCGTGAAGTTTCTCCGCCCACTTTTTCTGAACTTCGCATAAACGCAAGCGTGCATAGGCCGCGTCGTCTGCTGTTATTATGGGATCGGTGCGGCATCTGGCGGCGAGCGCCAAAACTATAAGGGACGGATGGCGCGTATGTATTTAGCGCTAATGCGCGGGCACAAAAAAATATAGGAGGCTATGACCGAAAAGTAGGATGCCTGTCGAGCAGCCTGTGGAACGGGAAGCAGTAGAGACCAGGCACGAGCCACTTCGAGAGAAGAAGACGAAGAAGAAGAAGAGCTTGGCTTTCGGGTCGGCGTTCCCGATAACTTCGGAAGATGAATGCTAAAACGGACGTCTCGGTGCAGAGAAGATCACCTCACTCTTCTCGCACCAGCTCACCGACGCCACGGAAGAGCTCCGCCGCGAAGAAGCCGTCGGAACCGGCTGGTCAGCATGGACCCCTCGACGAGAGTCCCAAAGCGGTGCCCAGCGCTTCAGAGAGCCCTGCGGACGGAGACTCGAGCCATGCACCCAGGCGTAGCGACTCCATCGGCAGCTCGGTGCTTGCTCACATGCATGACCTGGTGAGTGCGCGTGGTGTTTTAATTCGTTTTCGCGTTACTGCGCGTGTCAACGTGGCTTTGACTTGTATTATACTTCGTCGAAGGGAAGAAATAATTACTACAGTATTTCGTCCTTGTGAAAAAATTGTGACTTTTAATGCTTTGACAATCTGGAGAGGGTTTCACCTCAAGTCCTTGGCCTCTCTGGCGATGTTGCGACCTTTAAGGATTGCCTTTTAGATAAATCTGACATTTGGTGCTTCGCCTTTTAGGAGAAACAGTGACTGTATTACTTTGCCTTCCGCGCGAGCTATGTTTTCATTGATTGATAGATATGTGGGGTTTAACGTCCCAAAGCCACCATAGGATAGTGAGAGACCCCGTAGTCGAAGGCTCCGGAAATTTCGACTACCTGGGATTAACGCGACCCAAATCTGAGCACACGGGCCTACGAAATTTCCGCCTCCATTGGAAATGCAGCCGCCGAGTCTGGATTCAATCCCGCGACCTGCGGGTCAGCAGCCGAGTACTTTAACCACTAGACCACCACGGCGGGGCCTCCGCAAGAAATTTAGTTCCTTATCGGACATCATCAAGCACTCTTAACTCAGACTGCTCTCCCATACTCCTTGTATAAATAATAATAATATCTGGGTTTCTACGTACGAAAAGTACGATATTATGAGAGACGCCGTAGTGAGGAGCTCCTGAAATATTGGTCATCAGGTGTTAACGCCCACAGTACGCGGGCCTCAACCATTTCGTCTCAATCAAATTGTGCACGCTGTAACCGGGATCGAACCCTCGACCTTTGGGTCAGCAGCCGAGCACTGCAGCCGCTGTTCCACCGAGGTGCACCCTAGTTCTAGCATGGAAGGCTTCACAACCAGGCGTCACACAATGCGAGTTGCCTAAAGTGTGGGTGTTCCACTGAACCAACACATTATCAAAGCTTCTTCTTCTTCTTATTCACCTAGTAACTGTGGCGCATACCCACTTGAGGCATAATTCTTCATTCTCGTCAGCCACTGCATGAAAGTATTGCGCAATGTTCTTAACAAGTGTGTAATGGATATCAGGCTTCTCCGAAGAATGACGAAGGCTAGAATAGTGAATGCCTGCAAGTGGGCTTGTAGCAGCGTTAAGAAAATGCTCTGAGCTTTCACTGTGACAGTGCTGCACGTTCCATGTCAGGCATTCTCCGGCTGGAAACCCCCGAGACACCGCAGCAGAAAGGGCTTGATTGATGATATCTTGCTGGACGTTGTAGCCTGGGCTGCATCGTATTTACCCGGAAGTGTCCACACCATCTTCGACCAAATTGTGAACCTCGTTACAAAATTTGCACTGGGAACGGAAATCTTCTGAATGCCACTTTCTGTAAATATGGTACCTGGGAAAATCCGGTCCGTCTGTAACTTTCACCACATAACCTCGTCTTTCTTACTGTGTGATCTGTCCGTTCCCGGTATACTTGCTGATTATTAAGCCTGTAGTGTGCTACGATTTCATGATATGTGCGCATATCGTATCTTCTTTTTGTAAGTTGGAAGGTTCCGGGGATAGACCAGTAGCTGAGACCTAAGGCGACCAAATGAGCCCCCAGCCCCACCGTGGTGGTCTAGTGGCTAAAGTACTCGGCTGCTGACCCGCAGGTCACGGGATCGAATCCCAGCAGTGGCGGCTGCATTTCCAATGGAGGCGGAAATGTTGTAGGGTCATGTGCTCAGATTTGGGTGCACGTTAAAGAACCCCAGGTGGTCAAAATTTGTGGAGCCCTCCAATACGGCGTCTCTCATGGTGGTTTCGGAACGTTAAGCCCCAACAAATCAATCAATCAATCAATCAATCAATTAATCAACCAATCAGTCAAATGAGCCCCTCTCACAGTCCCTGGTGAGCTGGTGCTCGGACGAGCAGGACCATCTCTCGGGGTCCACCCGCCATGTTTAATATACGGAGGGCAGTCTCCTTCAGCTTCCGCGGTTCATGATTTCTCACGGCGTTTTTAGAGTCCCTGATATCAACCGGGACCCCATTTTGGCTGATGGCTAGGGTTAGAGCCACTTGCTCGGCCCCTACAACCTCGACACTTCTGACTGCGCAGCACGTGCACCATTAGGGCGCCGTTTTCTCTGACTACTATTGCCATGTGTGCACTCCCAGAAAGGATAAAGTGAGAATTTAGAAAGATTTCGCAAAGCGATTGAAATAAAGAAGTAAATAAAAAATAATAAATAAATAAATAAATAAATAAATAAATATATAAATAAATAAGGTCAGGCATGTATGTACATGTGCCCAACTTCCCTTTTTCTCATTTTTGTGATAGGGGAGGTGCACCTAAACTTTTTTTAAGATCTGCTCGCCTGCTCACTCTGTCTACAGGCTTTGCCATCTGAAGAGGACCAGCATCGCTCCGGCGTATTCACCTGGCGGCATGCGGCGGTGGTGGCGTTGCGATCGTGGGCCCACAACCTGGCCCCACTCGGCGTGGTGGCTCTCACCGTCTTCGTGCTCGTCGCATACTTCGTGATCTCGTCTATTGTGCGCAAGCCGCACCCGGACGCCTTCCAGATTGAGAGCTGCATGTCCAGGCAAGTCAGTTATTCGCATTTCTACGAGGAACCAGTAGGCCTATAACAGCCTTTGAGCAACCGTCCAGTGACAGTACTTCGAACCAATCAGAGAAGCCGAGGCATCCTTCTGGTATAACAATAGTTGCGAAAAGAAAGTTGGCCGCATATCATCTTGCTTCGCTACAAATGTCATTGAAACACAACAGTCTTCGGTGTGGATGCGCTGCGTGAGATATGAACGCCATCTGGCACTGCCATCGGGAAACATGAGTTTGTGTAGATCCCAGGATCACTGCCAGGTGGCAGCAACGTGTTGTCGGCAGAGCACTTTTTCGTGCATAGCGCCGAATTTTTATCGTGGCAAGAGAAATACTAGGGTCTTCAGCATTACGTATATTTATGTATTTTCCAGTAAAGGAACACACGACCGATCTATGTTTTCATGAAGCGACTGAGATATGCGTAGTATTAGCTTTTTGATCGACAATGTTGACAAGTATCTACGCAGTCGCCAGATCAAAATGGCTGGGCATCAAGGAAGTGCTTAAACATTGGGCGGGTGGATGAATCGCATTCCAAGAGAGACTATCATCTTCAATAAGTAAAAAAAAGTATTCGAACAGTAGATACGCACAAACGTTGGTCGACTGATAATGAAGTATCAGTAGGTAGTAGGTTTGTTGTAGACTCGTCGTGAACTCGTTCACAGCGTAATTTTGTCAACAGGGACTGATCAAGTGTGAGGCCCACGGGACAGCTTCATGCTATCAAATAGAATATCTAGTACTCTAAATAGTTACCCACTTTTTCTAAACACAAAGAAATGACCGAATCTCACTTCTGCCGAATAGCAGTCCAGCTCCGCCATGATGACGAATTAGCGGTTTTTATCATAGTGGTGCTAAGTCAGCTCGAAAAAACTCAAGTTAGATTGGAGGCTATGGTAGCCGCAAAACAGCGGCAAGCACGTCAAGTGGCGCTAGCTATGACGGATAAAAAACAACAAACGCGCAATCCACGTTCTGCGAGAATCTGTGAGCGCCCTTCGGCACTCGCTAAGCCTAAAGCATTGATCACTTCAGTGTGGCTCTTGAAAGCGGTGTCGACTCTACGTACATTTTTTTACTGACGAAGCTTGAGAACACGAATCGAAAGCAAACAAAAAAAGTTGCCCGCAGCTTCCCTCGGGGGAACACTGAGGAGGATGCGGAGCATATAATTGGTTAACGGGGTGTTAAAGTGCGACTTACTTGGGTCGATGGCTAAATTGGTTAACGTGGTTGTGAAATAGGGTGTTAAATTGCGACTTACTTGGGTCGATGGCTAAATTGGTTAACGTGGTTGTAGGAGGGGGTGTTAAATGAGTGAACACGTACACACGTATGCGAAAGGGCGGCGCTGGTTGAAGGGACGTCGATCATTGTGTTTGTGGATTCGTTTGAATTCATTTCACCGCGACCTTGGACGTCGACGCGCCGTACAAACCAACCAACGAGCGGCAACTGAGCGAGCGAGCGCCGACCTTGAGTATATATACAGCGCGATGGCGCATGCGCTGTCAGCTGTCGAATGTTCTCGAAGGAGAAGCGCGCGCGGCACAGATGGTGGGCGACGGCGCGACGGCGCATGCGCGCACGTCAGCTGTCGAATGTTCGAGAAGCGGTGCGGACGGCGCGGACGGCGCACTACAAGGCGCGAGTATAAGATGCTTCCGCATCTAAAACAGAACTTCAGAGATCACGAGCCATAAAACGCACTGTGGCTACTTCGTAGATTCGAGCTCGACTCGATGGCAACCACTTTTGGCTGTGTGGCCACGTTTTAATTCTCAAAAATGTGCCGTTCACAACCGGCATTCCGCTACGCGCGAAGCATTTCATGCATACCGGAATACCTAATAGACCAAAATGAGCCAATAATGTCTTAATTTTAGCAGGTAAATGCCGAAGTCTTGTCACAATGTCCAATATCGATCGCTTCAGGGAACTAAGATATAAACGATGACGATTGTAATAGCGTGACTTCAGAACGATGTCGTTGTGAGCTCGCGCTATAGCAATCTTCACTTCGCTTCATTTTTTTAAAGACCCCCTCTAGGGGTATCACATAAGGGGTGGTGTTAACAAAAACTATACATGGGTGTTATTAATAGCTTCAGCAAACATAGATAAGTTAATGATGGTACAGATGGCGTGAGGAAGGCCTTATTAGTCCTTTTCTGCTAGTATAAAAAAAGAGGCTTGGAATGCAGTGGTTCGCGTACGTGGTATTTTGACCAGTGTGATGAGATATGTGAGATTTTGACCAGTAAGATTTTGACCAGTGCGATGAGATATGTGAGAAGGGGGCGTGATGTATGTAGGATAATTCAGTGAACTGAAATATAACATGAAAAATAAAAAGGGCGGCAAACCTTTGGCAGGAACCAAGAGTTCCTAAACCCGATTCTGCATTGAGAGATGAGATGCTGATATCATATGACTGTGCAAAATGAACCTGGGAGCCCGATTTCTTAGGCCTCACAAATGATTTATATGCAAGCATCTTGACATGGGTCGGGGTACGGTGTAAGGGGCGTCTGAGAAATTCAAGTGATTTATTAGCAGCTGAAATAATTTCAGTAGTGTGATGATGCCAGGACAGATGATCAGCTAAAGTGACACCGAGGTACTTGAATGATTAAGGTGATTGAATAGGAACATTAGCGATAGACTAAGGAAACTTTAAAAAGTCATGGCGGAAAGAACAGGAAACAAGTTTACATTTATTGGGATTAAGGTTGATTTGCAAACGATTACTTGATGTTTGCACATTGTTAGGGCCATGCTGAATTATTGTTTGGTCCACGGGGTTGGTTACTGATCAGAAGATCAAGCAGCCATCTGCAAACTTACGAAATTAAGTTACACGATACATAAAATGATAGATCGTTAATATTGTTACGTGAGTAACGAGACAAAGTATTGCGAATATATTCGAAAAATATATTTCCAGACTTGTATATCACAGCAAAGGTGTATTCTTGCAGTCGCAGAGCCCAGCGACCAAGTCGACCTGTAGGATCTCTTAAGGATGAAAGCCAGCAGAGCGCGTGGTGGTCGGTGACGACGGAAAAGTGAGTGCCATATAAATATGGGCGGAATTTTGAGACCGCCCAGACAAGAGCAAGGCATTCTCGCTCCGTGATCGAATAGTTACGCTCTGCAGGTGTAAGGAGGCGGCTAGCATACGCGATAACGCGGTCGTGTCCCTGTTGGCATTGGGCGAGAACGGCTCCGATACCGTGACCACTGGCATCAGTTCGGACCTCAGTTGGGGCAGATGGGTCAAAGTGGGCCAGGATAGGGGGCGTCGTCAAAAGTGTTATGAGGTGAGAGAAGGCGGCAGCTTGAGTGGACCCCCACGAAAATGGAACGCCTTTCTTCAAAAGATCGGTAAGTGGTTGGGCGATTGCCGCAAAATCTTTCACGAACCGCCTAAAGTAGGAGCAAAGTCCCACAAAGCTCCGGACATCTTTGGCGGATTGGGGTATTGGGAAACTCGTGACGGCACGAATTTTCTCAGGGTCCGGTCTCACACCAGAAGCATCGACAAGGTGGCCCAGCACGGTAATCTGTCGGCGGCCGAAGTGACACTTCGAGGAGTTCAACTGGAGGCCAGCTTTGCGGAAGACGTCGAGAATGGCCGACAGACGCTCAAGGTGGGTCTCAAATGTAGGTGCAAATACGAGGACGTCGTCTAGGTAACACAGGCATGTTGACCATTTGAATCCGTGTAGCAGAGAGTCCATCATACGTTCGAACGTGGCGGGGGCATTGCATAGACCGAAGGGCATAACCTTGAATTGGTATAGGCCATCTGGAGTGATGAAGGCGGTCTTTTCTTGGTCTTTCTCGTCTACGGCAATCTGCCAATAACCAGAACGAAGGTCGATGGATGAAAAGTAGCGTGCGCCGTGGAGACAATCGAGGGCGTCATCAATACGTGGTAAAGGATACACGTCCTTTTTGGTGATTCGATTTAGATGCCGGTAATCGATGCAAAAGCGCCATGTGTTGTCCTTCTTTTTAACCAGGACGACGGGTGACGCCCATGGGCTTGATGAGGGCTCAATAATGCCTTTAGTTAACATCTTATTCACTTCAGCTTGAATAATCTGGCGCTCCGACGCGGACACGCGATACGGTCGACGGTGAATGGGAGCAGCATCACCGGTGTTGATGCGGTGCTTTACAAGAGAAGTTTGGCCGAGTGGTCGGTCGTCAAGGTCGAAGATGTCACGGTAGGAAGCTAGAAGGCGTGCGAGAGCGGCTGTTTGCTCTGGGGGAAGGTCAGGGTCGATCATGGGACGTATTGACATGTCGAGGCATGTGGCATCGAGTGGGCGACAAGAAAAATTGGTGCATGCGTCGGCTGCGAAAGTGGTGACGTGATCATCGGCTAAGGACCGCAACGTGGCGATTAGGATGCCTTCAGGGAGGACTTGCTTTGTGAAGCCGAAATTTATGACGGGTAGACGGGTCCGGTTGGAGGCTACAGTTACGATGCAGTGAGGGACGGTGACGTCACGTGCCAGTAGGACATCAGGAATCGGTGTGACGATGTAATTCCCATCCAATACGGGTGAGGTCGTGGCGAATTCGGTGAATGTGAGGGCTTTAGGCGGTAAGCGGAGGAAGTCTGTGGCAGAAAGGCCGTGTTGAGGTTCAGGGTGAATATCCGGCTGAAGAGGAAGGTCTAAGCAAAGAGTACCAGCGGAACAGTCGATCAGAGCAGAATGGGTCGACAGGAAGTCCATCCCTAAGATGAGGTCATGAGGACAGTTCTGGAGCACCGTGAATAGAACAGGAATGTAACGGTCGGCGATGCTTATGCGAGCCGTACACATGCCAATGACAGGAACAGTGCCGCCATCGGCCACACGTACAGCTTCGGTAGCAGGAGGCGTGAGTACTTTTCTTAAGCGGCGACAAAGATGAACGCTGATTATGGACACATGAGCGCCAGTATCGACTAGTGCCGACAGAGAAATACCGTCCACGTGTACATCGACAAGATTTTTGTTCGTATGAAGCGTCAATGGAGGGTTTGGTTCAGACAGGGATGATGCAGCACTACCTCCAGGGGCTGCACTGTCTAGTTTTCCGTCGGGTACGATGAAAAGTTAGGCGGCGAGTGATGGCGGCGTGGCTGGGGCGACGGGGAACGACGGCGTTGAGGGGACGGAGAACGAGCAGGAAGGCGGCTGTTAGACGTGTCGAAAGCAGGGGCGGTACGGCTGGACGAATACCGGCGAAGATCTTCATATGGGCTATAAGGTGCGAAAAACTGGCTCCTATGTGGCGGCGTCCAGGAGGCACGGCAGTAGCGGGAGACATGTCCAACGCGGTGGCACCGGAAGCAGATCGGTTTGTCGTCAGGAGTTCGCCATTCCGCCGGGTTGCGAGATCGTGGAGCAACAAATGGGTCACGTCGAGGTGGATTAATGGGAATTGGTCTGGAGGAGGGGCAAGAGATGGGGCAAGCATCAGGGAACCCGCGGTTGGCGAATTCTTGTCGTACGACCGCCTGAATAACGGAGATCGCGGGGGTTGTCGGCATCGTATGTTCGAAAGAAGTGGGCTGAAGCGGCGCTGGACTTGCTGCTTCAAGTTCCCGTCGAACGATACGCGTTACACTCTGCTCAAAGGGCGGTGTGACGGTAGAATCGGAGCAGGTGGACGTAGCCGCCGTGTTTGGCAACCGAGAAAAAGGAGGGCGCACCCGACGGCTTTTTGCTGTTTCGAAACGGCGGCATTCTTGAATTACACGGTCGATGGTCGAGACGTTAGTGTACACCAGCAAATTGAAGGCGTCGTCCGCGATCCCCTTCAAAACGTGTCCAACCTTTTCAGCCTCAGACATCGCCTCGTCTACTTTTCGGCAAAGAGCGAGAACTTCTTGGATGTATGACACATACGATTCAGTTGGCGACTGGACACGGGTAGCCAGCTCCTGTCGTGCAGCTGCGTGGCGACCGGTCGGGTCCCCAAAGATGTCACGTAGCTTCTCCTTGAACGTGTCCCAGCTGGTGAGTTCGGACTCATTTGTCTCGTACCAGACACGCGGGGTTCCGTCCAAGTAGAAGAGAACATTAGCGAGCATCATGGTAGGGTCCCAGCGGTGAGTTTGACTGACCCGTTCATAAAGGCGAAGCCATTTGTCGACGTCGAGGCCAGGTTGCGCAGAAAATGTCCCGGGATCACGGGGTGTTTGGACGGCGACAAAGGTTGTCGGAGAAGCCGCAGATGGTGAAGCGGACGCGTTGTCACTGAAAGCCATGGCGGGAAGCTGGAGGATGCGGCCACTGCGGAGCTGCGTGGTGAGGACGGGGATCGTTCCACCTCCACCAAATATGTTACGTGAGTAACGAGACAAAGTATTGCGAATATATTCGAAAAATATATTTGCAAGAGCGGTTGCAGCACTGGCCAGTCTGGCTCCGAGCTCGAGCAGCCAGCGACCCTCATCTTCTTCGTCGGGCGCACACGCGCATTCGCACTATGGTTTGTGGCAGCCTACAGGTAGCAATATAAATAAGAAGAGCAGGGTTCTTAGAACAGACCTTTGCGGGGCACCTGAAGCGACAGGGGGTCGGTTATAAGAGTGATTATTAACAAACACGAATCGGGAGTGATTAGTCAGGGAAGATGTTAATCATGCAAGTACGTTAGGCTCTCGATTTAGCAAAATAATTTAAGAGTTAGGCGTTGATTAGGGCAGCATCAAATGCTTTAGCGAAATCTAGGAAGAGAGCACCAGTCTGGGTGTTGCAGGTTAGAATTCTGATACGTCACGGTTGTTGTACCGGTGGCGTATGAGCAATAAAACTTCAGTTTTTAGCCAGCGCCCGTGTATGTATCTTTCTTTGCGTGTGTCCGTTCTCGCCAATGCACGATGTTTACGCCTCGACAGGCCCTGGAAACTGTCTCGTCCATGATGCAGTTACATTATTGGGACAGGTGTTCTTGTACTATCGCCACGTCTGTGACAGCAATATGAGATGAAGTCTGCTGAACCAACGCGTAAATGACGCGCAGGCTTTTATCTCCGTCGTTTCGATCTCGGTGTGGCGCTGTGAATGTACTGAAAATTCAGGTTCTCCTATAGACCGTTTACAGGAGCGTTATGGAGTCTTCTTCAAGACTCTTCTCCTTGAAGAGCCTGGATACCTGCAGCAGCATTTATTTCTGTGGCTCGAACCCTGCACCGTGCACCCCGCGCTTTCGCTGCTCAGTTGGAATATATTTTCTGCGATGCTTGCGCAGTTGCTTCGCGCGGTGGCAGTCCTGCTCCGGCTCCTTTTTTCAGGACCCCCAGCTTCACTTTCGCAGTTCGAAGCAATGCTTTCACTTTCGTTTTCAGGCGACCATCCCTTTGTTTTGTGACAGAGTCATCCAGTTCTTCCAAGTTGAGCGGAACAATGTCGTGACGGGCAGCCTGTGCAAACAACAACTGGGGCCCCACAGGAAACAATAGATTGCTGGCTTCACCCCCGAAGAGGTCGGAGGAGTCATTGTTGCTGATAGGCAAGGTGTAGGCGAGGAGTTTTCATTTGTCCGCTTCCTCAGTTGGTCACTGACAGCAGCGCGCTCATGTTTTTCGATAGTGTTGTTCATGGCTTCTACTACTTCGACTTCCATCTGAACTTTCGGGATTTGTTATAGACTGATACTCTTCTCTTGGTTCTTCCTGCCACTTCGAAACTGATCCACTGGCTCATCCTTGCTTACCCAATAGTGTAACAGCTGTCCGTGAGCTCCCTCTTCAGGTTCCTCTTCAAATGATTCCTGGTGAAGCTCCTTGTTCACGCACGTCATCACCACTGATTGGGCGTTAATGATTTCCACTTTGATTGAGATCATTCCATTTCTCTCTGTACTCGCTGACAATCCGCTTTCGTGCTTAGAATGTGAGCCTTCTTTCGTAACTTGGGATGTCTCTTTCCATGTCTTTGGGGATGCTGTTACAGTTGTTGACAATTCTACACAAGCCAGCTCCGTTGTGGTTTGCATTGTCGCGTCGCAAGAAAGCGCAGAATAGGTCGTGTCGCGATAGCTGAAAAGGCTCTTCATGTTCAGAGAGGAAGTACTGCCCCTCAGAAATTGCATACACTATATTCTCATGATAGTGTGCCGCATCCTCGAGTTCTTGGTCAACTGCCTCATTTGCAGTTACGTCGAGGATTGGCTTGGTCAACGGGAGGAGCTCACCTTCTCTAATCGTCCAAACGGTGATTTTCCTGTTCACATCGTGTTTCACGGTTTCGGAGTCCCGCAGTTGTCCTATCAGAAGCATAATAGTGCGTGAGACGCTGACCCTGACAATCCCACGCACCTTCCGAAGACGCTCGGCTGATGACATCGTAGTCCTGGAACGAGCACTCCCTGGTTTCGGCCCTAACTGTAAAAAAGACAGGGACCGACGGCATGCTCACCTCCTCCAGCCTTCAACGCTACTCTGAAGCCTAATGATGATTTTAGGCGTACGGTGCGAGACTGTCCTCATCTTTCATTTTAAGCAATTATAATCATATTGCGATTTTGGGACGTAAAACCCCAGGTATTACATTATTAAATAATAAATTAGATATTAAAAGAGGATCCTTCCCCTACGTGAACTCTATATAGCGTTTTTTTCGAAAGCAGCTTCAAGAAATATTGTGGCTTAGTGTTGAAACACCTGCTTTCAAAACAGACGACCTGCATTGGATTCCCGCTCGGACCACAAATTGTCTACTTTCTTTGCACCTTTCTCAATTTTTCGTCATTGACAAGATGAGGCTTTTCCCTCATGCCCAATGACGCCGCCATGGCCGACACCAACGCCAAACTTTCGGAGAAATTAGCTGTTTACCGCTACAGCATATAAAGATTGACAACCATATTTATATATTGACACTTAAGTCTGCTTAATCAGGGTGGTTAGTACATTGACACACCTATATCACGCCTGACTTGCCTGTGTTCCAGAATATTCTTGAACACATTAATCTCATCCGACCACCCAAGTCTGCTTTTTCTTGGAATCCGTTCACTTGCAGATGCGTTATCAGCTGTGCACACTGCTTCCCGTTCTAAAATGTCTTTAAAATAGCACTAAAGCAAAACCATGAATCGACCTAGATTGATAAATTGTACCCTGAGAACTCTAATGTCGTTTATTTCATCATATCTTTTAGATGCGGAAGCATCTTATACTCGCGCCTTGTAGTGCACCGTCCGCACCGCTTCTCGGACATTCGACAGCTGACGCGCGCGCATGCGCCATCGCGCCGTCGCCCACCATCTGTGCCGCGCGCGCTTCTCCTTCGAGAACACTCGACAGCTGACAGCGCATGCGCCGTCGCGCTGTCACCATCTGTGCCGCGCGCGCGCTTCTCCTTCGAGAACATTCGACAGATGACAGCGCATGCGCCGTCGCGCTGTATATATACTCAAGGTCGGCGCTCGCTCGCTCAGTTGCCGCTCGTCCGTTGGTTTGTACGGCGCGTCGACGTCCGAAGTCGCCGTGAAATGAATGCCAACGAATCCACAAACACAATGATCGACGTCCCTTCGACCAGCGCCGCCCTTTCGCATACGTGTGTACGTGTTCACTCATTTAACACCTCTCCTACAACCACGTTAACCAATTTAGCCATCGACCCAAGTAAGTGGCAATTTAACACCCCATTTCACAACCACGTTAACCAATTTAGCCATCGACCCAAGTAAGTCGCACTTTAACACCCCGTTAACCAATTATATGCTCCGCATCTTCCTCAGTGTTCCCCAAAGGGAAGCTGCGGGCAATTTTTTAAATATAAGAGAAAATGAATGTTAGAACTTCAATTTAAATTTTCCTGCCGAAATATTCACAAAATGGTTGATTGGGTGAGTTGGTGACTCATGATTGCTTACAGGGCATTCCTCGAACCATTACTCACAGACTTCGCGGTGAAAGTTGCATGGTCCATTACGCGTTTCTTCGAGGCAACAACAAGGCAAAAACTATGCTTGATTTTTCCTACTTTTTTTTTCATTCGACTGTTGCACCTATTGTGGGTTTGGCCATTCTCGGCGATCGGCATGCTTTTGAACTAACGATGATGACACCATCATGCGGCGTCATTAGGAGGTCACAGATTTTGTTGTTACGTGTCATCACTGATGACGTTATGCTTATATGTGACTTCGTACACTGAGTGCACACACACACACACACACACACACACACACACACACACACACACACACACACACACACGCACGCACGCACGCACGCACGCACGCACACGCACACACCGCATACAAAACAGCTTTTGACCAACTTTTATGACTTGATATTTTGCATCATTCGTGTCGACGCCTACGCTGGCCTCGTGAGGCATCGTCAGGTCTCGCCGAAACTCGACAACTTCGACTCACGAGGCATACCGGGCTTTCGTCTTAAAAGCGTATAACATGCGTAACCCTGTATGGCACTGCTGCGTTTAGGAGTGCCAGGAACGATTCCCGCTGGCGTATAGCGCTTCGTCTGATTATCTAGAACCTTCGCCTAACGACACCCTTGATACTCTACCACCGTGCAGAGACTGCATCGACCACATGGCGCGCCTGTCCGACGAGCTGAACACCAGCGTCGACCCATGCTGGGACCCAGTGGGCTACGTGTGTGGCAATGTGCGCTGGGACAGCAAACTCGTATCGGACGCGTCCACCGACATGCTTGCGCGCTGGTACAATGACGGCGCCACATTTCTCGAACAGCGAAGAAATTCGCGTGAGTGAGCAGCTTTGAATTTATATGGGACGGCACAGCGCCCCCTTGACCAATCAAATGTGTTTGCTATGCCAGTTTACCAGTTTTATATGCAAGCAATGACTATGGTAGACGACGAAAGTGCTTAACAGCGCAAACGACCGGAGGGGATAGAAGAGACCCCTCCGGTCATTTAACAACCAAAGTTATTGTAATCCAACTGCAATATATAGGAAAACAGAATCTGCGCATAACCACGCAACATCACCAAAATCGGACATACATGTGCCGAACGGCCTACCTTCTTCTTCTTTCGGTCTGTCTCCTTTCTCTTGTCCCTCGTTATTGGCGCTGTTTTTTATGTGAATTATGTCGTATCAACTCACCCAAGCAACCCCATTAGCTACCTAATCAAGAGCCAGTCATATCAGCGGACCCTAGATAACGAAATTCACAGCCGTGATGAAAAATCGAAGGTATAATAACACAGGAAGCACCAAATTGTCGAATGTGGAAGGCTTCGCTAATCTCGTGCTCGCGCTGATTTTTATGTCACCCCATAATCACACGCTGGTAAAAAATTGGGCGACGGTCGCACTTTATACAATGGTCCACCAAGTGGCTGGGAACAAAGCCTTTCAGAGAATAAGCGTGCTCCCTCAAGCGATCATCAATGCATTGGCCTGTTTTGCAAATGTAACAGAGGCCGAATGTAAACAATATCTTGTAAACAATCGCTAAAACACATTCAACATAGCGCGTAGCATGTTTTTTAGCGCATGCTTTTTTCCTAGGTCCTTCAATATTAACTCAGCGACATAGCCCAGCGAGCTTGTCGCGTGCGCAGAACACAACTCGTACACCTACTTTGCCGGCAACCTTCTTTAGCCCATGGGAAACCTCGGGTACGTAGGGAATAACAGCCGTGCTGGAATGCGGTTTGTTGAGTAGGCTGTTGCTTTGTCCCTTATCAGGTACTCTTAGTGATATAAGGAGAGTTTATTGACTTGTGGGGTTTAACGTCCCAAAACCACCATATGATTATGAGAGACGCCGCAGTGGAGGGCTCCGGAAATTTCGACCACCTGGGGTTCTTTAACGTGCACCCAAATCTGAGCACACTGGCCTACAACATTTCCGCCTCCATCGGAAATGCAGCCGCCGCAGCCGGGAATCGAACCCGCGACCTGCGGGTCAGCAGATGAGTACCTTAGCCACTAGACCACCGCGGTGGGGCATATAAGGAGAGTCTCGGCGATGGAAGTTAGCAGGGGAATAGAAAAACCCGCTTGTTGAAGGCGATGAACTTGGTTAGAAAGACTACATTCTACTTGGTGGGGACAAGAGCGAGTTAGAGCTGCCTTTAGGCAAGAAAAAGCGATGCCACGTTTGACTAGCTTCGAATGGGCGGACGTAAAAGAAAGAAGGCCTCCTTTGAGCGTGGCTCGTACCGTCAACAGACATGGTCCACTAAAAAAAAGCATTTTTATGTCTAGAAATCGTAGCTTCTCATCAGAAATAAGCTCCGACGTTAATTCAAGTTGCTCCATTTCGTGCCGAAATACGTAAAAAATCTCACCGGTGGTTCGTCGAGGGTCAAATTGGTCGATGGGGTAAAACACTAAAAAGCCGTCAACGTAGCGGAACACTTTAACAGTGCTTGTCTGATGAAAGTTAGCCATGAGACTTCTGTCACACCACGCGAGTAAAAGGTCACTAGGAACCGGAGCTAAGCAAGAGCCAATGCACACTCCTTCCCGTTGATTGTAGAAGGTGTCCTTGTGAAGTACAAAGGTCAAACGTTGATAAAAGCACAGTAGTTCTAAACACCTGTGAGCAAGGATTCCACATGCATTCGGAAATTTGGTGCAGCCATAACGCTCAATGCACTGGCTAACTTCATTGCACACAAGGTCATGAGGTAAAGAATAAAACAAGTCCCTGACATCAACACAGAAGGCGCTTACTCGTTTCGGGCACTCAGTCCGGACGTTACATATATATAAATATATATATATATATATATATATATATATATATATATATATCTCATCCCCTGATGACGGGAGGACCCCTCCCGAAACTGTTGGGAAATAAATATATTTATCCTTGTTGACAACGCTCCCGTTGTGCCATATCCCATATATATATATATATATATATATATATATATATATATATATATATATATATATATATATATATATATATATCTTCGAGTGCTCAAACATACATGGAGGCTGATATACCGTAGCAGGTAAAGTCAATCAAGCCCTAGAAGGCGAATAGAGCCGCTTCTTTTCTTTTTTTTTTGCACACAGAAAGTGACCAAGGCAAGTTTCTTTAGAACTTATGCATAAATATCGAAATTTTGAAAAAAAATCTGCAGCACCAGCAATTGAGTCATATTCCACAAAAAGCCGTAGGATACGGGTTATACGCTGTCCTCGTTCTTCAAATACAACGTGAAGGCTGTGATCATCACGGTATACCCCTACCAGGTAGTGGAAGGACTCAAACGTACGAATAGCCAAGTAGCAAGCGCAGGCACAGTTCGAGGCTGGATACAAATAGTGCAGTGGATGGAGGACAACCATTGCGAACACGGTGGATTAAAGACGTCGAGCACCTTCAAATCCGATCAAGAAAATGCGTGCTGAGTGTATTTCCGCAGACGCTTCTCAGAAACTCAGTGAAGCTTTGTGGCAAGCCAACGGTACCATCACGTTAAACATGTTGCAGGCGACTGGGTGCTTTTTTTGATAAAGGGAAAATAAAAGTTCACGTGCTTATCTTGCCTATGCGTTTACGCAATCGCACCACGTCTAGCAAAGCAGAGTCTGAATTTCTCTACCAGGATTCGAGCACTCTTGACGAGGCGCTCTATTAAGGAATGCTTTTCGAACGCCGAGTGACTATAACAAAAAAGTTTTGTAATCAACGTTGAGAAGCATAAATGGTCACCATTCTTCTGGGCTAACTGCAAGACGGGTCATGTTTAGGTACTGACATCAATTTGCCATCGCGAAAGCTGTTAAATATTGTGTGAACGACGAAGACAGTCATTATCATTGATGGGAGAGCATAATTCAGAATAAAGAAGAGGTCGACGGGTAAGCTTCGTTATGGGCACGGCGGTTCGTCCTTTTCTCAAGATTGTGGTGCTGCGAAAACCGGGAGGAAGGACCTTCGGAGGTGAGACGGAGTGGTCTTCACGAATTTCGACCACCGTGGTAGCTTCGAAGACTTTTGTGAAGCCGCCGTGGCGTACGGCCTATTTGCGAGGCCTAACCACCGCCGAGACCTGGGAGCACGACTCCGGTTGCAACTGACACCCCTAGGAGCACCAATGGACTGACGTGAGTACAGACATCGTCTGGAGGTTCGCGAGACGGGAGCCCTCACATCTACTTCGGCTCCGTCCTGACTCGCCCTTTACGACGACGGCCCGATATTCACAAGGCAAGGCAGTCCATAGATCAACGAAGTGCATTTTGGCAGTGCAGCCCCGTGAGTGCAGGCAGCGCCTGGAGGCTCGCGAGACGGGAGCACTCACGTCTTCTCCGGCTCAGCGCTGACTCACCTTCCACGACAATAGCCCGATATGCACAAGATAACGAAGAGTGACAGCCTCACAATTGACAGAAGTTCGTTGTGCGAACCTTCTGCGATGGATGCCGTGGCGACTCCGACTTCGCCTCGTGACACGGCCGGCCAGTGACCTCTCACGTTTCCGATACTGGACCGGATCATGGAGGCCCTCTACGAAAGGCGGAGTCAAACACGCAAGGCTGTCACGCAGGTCATTGCAGACGTCGAACGTCTTCGGCGATCGGATTGCCCACCAATCTGTGATTTACGACGTATTCACTGAGTTTTGATTGAGAAATGTGAGCAACTCAGAAGAATCGACAAGAAAATAGAGGATGCAGTCGACATCAATGATTTGGAAGCCGAGATGGAGGAGGCGGAAGCTTATGAACGTCAGATCATTCTAGAGAAAGTCAGAACTGAATATATAATTGCCGACGCATTAACGGTACGGCACAGCAAGACTAGAGACTGAAATGGAAACAGAAAGGCACTCTGTGTCTGCGTCACCAACATCCAGCCAATGCCCATTAGACAGCAATATTGTAGCACAGATGCCAGTCGAGTCAGCCTCAGGACATATTCTTGAACGTGGCGGAAGCCAATCGATCATGACCTTCACTGAAGTAACGACCATCGTACGAGCCTGCGCAGAACAACCGATACTTACAAGGACCCGGCCCACGCCTGCAGAGCTGTCGTCAGCGTGCCATAAACATGAACCTGCTGTCAAGACACCAACAACTCCGGTGTTCGAGGTAGAAAGCATTCCCATGATTGAAAAGGCGGAAGACTTTGTAGACCCAAAAACCCACCCAGTAGATGTTGAGGATACGTCCAAGCCAAGGCTGGCATATTTAGACGTTGTAAAGTCCTCATCACCCTGTGTACAAGTGCCCGATGGAGGAAAATCAAGGTCAATTCTCAAAGCGACAAGAAACAGAATAAAGAAACAAAAGGCCACGACGACACAAAAGCCAGCCCTTGCGCTGCCGAAAGCTTAGGTTCTTCGAGAAAGCTACAGAAGTTAATATTGAAAAGGGTGTGCCAGACACATTTTATTTCTGCAAAGTTGATAAATGCTGACTCAGCGCAACAGCGCCAAATTAGAGAGACCAGTCGAAGGCGGAAGCAGAAGGGTTACAAGGTAAATGCAGCAACGAACAGACAGCAAAGAAAAAAGTTACTCAAGTATAGCTACACGAGATCTTTCTGGAAGAGTCTTATTTGCGAATTTTCATCCCAAGGAAACTTGCTCAAGGACAATGCAAGTTCATCAAGGTCAACGCGTTAAGAAGCACGAATGTTGAACAAGCGCACCGCTGGAAAAGCAGACGCGGTTGAATATCACGGATTTTCCTACATGGACTGACCTGGACTTATACAAGTACTCTTGAACATCGTGTGCTTCAAACTAGGTGTGTGTTAGTGTTCTTCATCAACAATGGTTAATGCGGGGGCGCGGAGGATGTTGTGTGAATGACGAAGACAGTCGATATCATCATGTGTGGAAGAGCGGCATTCGGAATAAAGAACAGGTTGATGGGTGGGTTTTGCCACGGGCACAGCGGCTCGTTCTTTTCTGAACAAAAGCTATTAGAATTATCTAAATTATTGAAACAGCCGCAAATAACACAAATTAAAAAAAGCAGTTACCTCAAATTCTTATTTCGAGATTTCGGAAGTCATTCGATTGCTTGGATTGCATAAATTTTTGTTTTAGCGAAGTATTGATGGAGTCTGTTACGTAGCAGTTGTTCTAATTAGAGCATGCAGTTTCCTAAATATACACTAGAGGGAACTCTCGCTCCAGTGTCTACGGGAGCTGAAATGCACGGTGCTTCAGCGAGCATCAGAATTACGGGTATGACATGGATTTGCTTGGTCGTGGCCATTTCCGTTCGTTCCAGCTTTACGTGGCTTGAAGCTGCTTTGTCACGAAAACAACAATCGGCCAATGTTCGGTAGTTATACGCTTCACCACCTTAATCTTTTAGGCTTATACCGCTTCAAATCGCGTCACGAAGTGAAAACCGGGTTTGTTACTTCCTTCGAAGCAAAGCTAAAACGCGGCAATAAACGAAACCACAAGTGTGTTCGCCGCCCGCAAGCACGAAGACTAGGCAAATCTGCGTCTTACCCATATTTATTATGGTCACTGAACGATCGCAGCGCCAAAATCTCTTCTAGGTAATCACAGGAAACTATATGATTTCGAGAGCAGGGAGCGTCCAAGTGCACAACCGCGTGTTCCGCGCCATGCGACATCGACGATATTTTGACGAGTTCAGCGAGCTTCTTGGCCACATAGAGTTGCCTAATATACATTAGAGGGAACTCTGGCGCTAGTGTTTATGGAAGCTGCAACGCACGGCGCTTCAGCAAGCGTGGGAATGAAGGGTAGTACACACATTTGTCTAATCTTCGTACTTCTGGCCTGCTTTTGGCTCCGTGTGTGTTCGTGTGGCTTGAAGCTGTTTTCTCACGAAACAAAAATGCGCTTCACCACCTTATTATTTTAGACTTACCTTTCCAAATCGGGTCACGAAGTTCAAAAGGGTTGTATCTTTCTTTCAAAACAAAAACGAAACACAGCAATAAACCGAGCCGCAAGTACGATTCACCGCCCGCAAGTACGAAGACTAAGCAAATGTGCGTACATCCCATCATTCCCATGGTCGCTGGACGATCGCAGCGACAGAGTCCCCTCTAGTTAGTTTTAGGAAACTCTATGCTTGGCCACGCGTCAGGCGATGAGTGACGATTTTATTTCATTTCATTTTTATTTCTTTAAGGACCCCACTGGGGGTATTACATAAGGGGTGGATACACAGGAAAAGAGAACACTTAAACACGTTAATTTTGCAGCACAGGTGATTTGTAATATTTGACACGAAGGATTATGGGCGGGTGGTTGACGATGAGTGAGCAACGATGACGTCGACAAGTTAGTGCTGTGATCATCATCATCATCATCAGCCTGACTACGTCCACTGCAGGACAAAGGCCTCTCCCATGTTCCGCCAGTCAACCTGGTCCTGTGCTTGCTGCTGCCAATTTATACCCACAAACTTTTTAATCTCATCTGCCCAACTAACCATTTGTCTCCCCCTGACCCGCATGCCTTCTCTCGGAATACAGTTAGTTACCCTTAATGACCAGCGGTTATCCTGTCTACGCGCTACATGCCCGGTCTATGTTAATTTCTTCTTCTTGATTTCAGCTATGATATCCTTTAGCCCCGTTTGTTCCCTAATCCACTCTGCTCTTTTCTTGTCTCTTAAGGTTACACCTACCATTTTTCTTTCCATTGCTCGCTGCGTCATCCTAAAATTAAGCTAAACCCTTTTTGTAAGTCTCCAGGTTTCTGCTCCGTAGCTAAGTACCGGCAGGATACAGCTGTTATATACCTTCCTCTTGAGGGATAGTGGCAATATACCTGTCATAATTTGAGAGTATGCACTCAGGGACAAAGAAGGCAAAATAACTACCAATATGAATAGGATAGTTAAAATAGCGGGTGAATTTTACAGAGATCTGTACAGTAGCCGGGACAACCACGGCTTTAATACTATAACAACTAGTAGTAACCCAGATGACACCCCACCAGTGATGATAGAAGAGGTCAAAAAAGCTTTCGAGAGCATGCAAAAAGGCAAAGCTGCTGGGGAGGATCAGGTAACATCAGATCTGGTGAAAGATGGAGGACAGATTGTGTTAAAAAAACTAGCGACCCTGTTTACGAAGTGTCTCCTGACGGAAACAGTACCAGTCTTGGAAGAACGCTAACATCATCTTAATACATAAAAAAGGAGAAGACAAGGACTTGAAGAATTACAGGCCGATCAGCTTGCTCTCTGTAGTATACAAGCTATTTACAAAGGTAATTGCATACAGAGTAAAGAAAACATTAGAATTCAATCAACCAAAGGAACAAGCAGGATTTCGATCAGGCTACCCAACAATCGACCACTTTCATACTATCAATCAGGTAATAGAGAAATGTTCAGAATATAAGAAACCATAATACATAGCCTTCATACATTACGAGAAGGCAGTTGATTCAGTAGAAATATCAGCCGCCATGCAGACACTGCGGAATCAGGGCGTAGATGAAGTATATATAAACATCCTGGAAGAAATCAACAGGGTATCGAACTGCTGCCATAGTGCTTCCTAAAGAAAGCAACATAATACCAATCAAGAAGGTTGTAAGGCAGGAGGACACAATCTCCCTATGTTGTTTACCGGGTGCTTACAGGAGGTTTTCAGAAGCCTAGAATGGGAACACATAGGGATAAGAGTTAACAGAGAGCACCTTAATACCCTGCGCTTCGCCGATGACATTGCATTGCTGAGTAACTCAGGGGACGAACTGCAACTCATGATTACGGAGTTGGAAGAGGAGAGCAGAAAAGTGGGTCTTAAAATTAATTTGCAGAAAACGAAAGTAATGTACAACAACCTCGGAAAAGAGCAGCGCTTCGAGATAGGTAATAGTGCACTTCAAGTTGTAAAAGACTATGTCTACTTAGGGTAGGTAATAACCGAGGAGACGAACCACGAGATTGAAGTAACTAGAAGAATGAGAATGGGGTGGAACACATTTGGCAAGTGCTGTGATTGTGGTGCCTATATTCTTCTGGTACCGTCTGGCGGTGACGCTTCACTGTCAGGTGGCAACTACGCTTGTTTTGTTTTTGCTTGTGCAACGCGTTTCTGTGAATACTGCATTTTCGTTGTGTCGCTGCGGGTAATTTGTCGTTGAGTCGTGAACGCGAATTTGATTATACAAATCTACGATCATTGCCAACAAGTAACACGCTTGCAGCGTTCATGTGCGTGATTGTGACATGTATTCATGCCAGTGCATCCCAAGCCTGTAGGGAGACTTCATGTTCATGTCGTCTCCGTTGCGCACATGAAGGTTCCCTACAATAAGCACATTTCTCCAGCTGCATCGTCGCTGCTTAGTCGGGCGTCGACTTCAGAATCATTGCTCTTAGTAGGATCGAACCAAAAATGAGTCGCGACGTCGTGAATCTGAGCCATTTCTTACTCTTGGTCTTTTGATAATCGCTTGTGGATGTTGATGACGGTGCCGACGACGATGGAGGCAAACGAAGACACGCCTACACGCTCGCACGAAGCAGATGCAATGTCAGCTGCAACTCGCTTCACCCTTTTGTGTGGCCACGTGATCTGCCCGCAGGGGGTGACCGCTTGGAAGCGCTGAGAATGGGCAGGCTTTGCTGCTGTTTGGGTTCGATACTGGCCATAGTATTCAATTTCGCACATAGAAATTCGTACCCCTGTTGCATTATCACTTCTGAATTATCGCAAGGTGAATGATAACTACACGTTGACACAAAACACGCGACATGCGTAGATTGATGTCACTGAAATGGCACTGATGCCATCCCGAACGTTAAAATGAATTGTTAACGCTCGATAACACTATATTGATTATACGCACCCTGATATGTGAGAGCCACGGGTTGTCCTGGTTAGGCACGTGATCGCATCAAAATACGAACCTGTTTAGAAAAATTGATTATCCCACACGTTTCCACAGAACAGTTTCTTTTAGACATACAATAATGATGGTGACAAAACAGGCTTCATTTACATAGAGGACCAATAGCGAGAAACACAAAACAGTGAACGATGTCAAATGCTTTACGCAGTGGCTTCAATTACCAGTTCTTCAGAGCCACTATTGTTGCTACGTAGATTTTGTCGGGTTTTCAAGATACTGAAATCAAAACATTCTGAAGATATTAAACGCAGTCAGTACTCTGTAAGATGTCCGTTGTGGCACAAATCTTTTATGCAAAAAAAAATGTGCGCAGCGCGTACTTGTGTCAAGCGGTTGTAAACAACAGTGGAACTGGTGTTAAACCTAGCTTTGATCAAGTTTTTGCTTGTAATGAACTTTTCTTGGGAATGCAGTAAAGGCTACAGAGACAAACTGCGCGTATCCTAAGGCTAATGAATGTAGTCCTACAAATATGTCATTGTCTACGTGAGATAGGAAAAATAGTGGCACTACTTTTTTTTCATGTAGCATTTTAGCACAGGACGCAACTCAAACCCAGTAAGCTATTTTTCATTTTTCTCTGTCACTTGGCGTTTTTGAATGCGTGAGAAATCATGGCCTTTTATGTGTATCTATACTCGGTGACAACTTTCTATGGCAGCACAGCCAAAGCTACGAGGGCGGAGCTTCTGCACATGTGTTACTACGCCCAGCAGTTCGTTTTTGCATGATCATCGGTTTCGCAAACGCATCCAACATGTACTTTTTCGTACGAACAC
Source organism: Rhipicephalus annulatus (assembly GCA_013436015.1). Lineage (NCBI taxonomy): Eukaryota > Metazoa > Arthropoda > Arachnida > Ixodida > Ixodidae > Rhipicephalus > Rhipicephalus annulatus. The sequence goes on along the minus strand of WOVY01012171.1, from coordinate 5,778 downwards.
CATGCAATGAATCTTACATTTATTTGTGAGGAAATATACATTCTAGTGGGGAATTCGCAAGGCAATGACTAGTGGGACCATCGCTGAGTGCGAAGCGCGAGCGGGAGCACGAGCTGTAGACGCTGGACTGCCCGAGCATTTGTTTCCGTACCGGCTGTCTGCCTTTTACCTGGCGTCGCTATTAAACCCCCTTGCAAAGTGGTGGAGGTGCGGGGTAGTAGGCACGATGACCAGTTGAGATTGGGCCGTGCTTGGCTGGGTGGTGCCTTGCTCGGTCGTCTGATCAGGCATTGCTGATGCAGAGGGCATCTTCCGGCTTCGAAGTTCCAGGTTTGCGTACCCAGCACACTTCCACCACTTTGCAAGGGGGTTTAATAGTGATGCCAGGTGAAAGCGACGCCAGGTATAATGTTCATTTTTGAAAGAAAAAAAAACACATGGAGCTTTTTTGAGCATTGCGATTTATTTAGGCAAAAAGAAAACTACGGTGAAGCGGGTACTGGACGATTGGAACAACGTGATCTAAGAAATCATTTTCTAAATTGGAGTGCACACTTGGTCGGAATCATTGTTTTACTTCTTTTAGAGACACAAAATGCTGAAGATGCTCATGCTATTTTTTTAAGAGACGCGAAGGCAGTGACGAGAAGCAGAAATCTTGACACTGATTGGTCATGAGTGGGCATTTCATCTTTGCCATGAAACGGTGAGCGCGCATGGCCACCACTTTTCCACAGCGGTACGGAACGCATGGCATACCCGAGTAATGTGCATAAGCTACGCCCCTGTAGCTTTCCCTTCATTGCCAAGAAAAGTTGTCAGCGAGTATAGAGATGCTGTCTTTGTTAGAAACTGCCTCTAGAAAGTGACACTGAAGAACACGCTTCTAGAAATGTATGTGTGCTTGTTGCGAGCTCTTGAGTAGTAATATAGATATCCAGGGCAATTTAGGTTCTGTGAGCGAAGGGGTGTGCTTGGAAAAAGTGTTTGACGATTTCGAGTACTTTGTACTTAGCTATGGGAGAGCGGTGAGTCATTCCTATTGTAAACGAATGCGTGGTACTGTTTAGAAAAATTTATTTACACTGGGTAAAAAGCCTAAATTTTATACCATTTTAATAATAAAGGGTACATAGACATCGGCACATCTACGTGTCATAGAGACATGACTATGTTGTAGTGAACAAATTATTATTCCAAATTACATGGCACACATGGCATGCCTGTAAGTAATTACATCAAAACATCATCATTCAAGTATACGTTTTTGGTTCGGAGCATCGATGACTGGAATCAATTACCTCAATACATAGTCGAACATTGCGATTTACAAAGGTTCGAAAAGGCTTTGTCAGAATATTTTTAAACAAATAGCTTGTTACTTGTTGGTTGAATGTGTTCAATGTATTATATCAAAATGTTCAATATGTACTATATCTCATCAAATCTTTTTCTCTTTTTGGTGACGTGTACGAGATGTACTCGAACATGATTCTTTTATCCGTGACCTATGCGTCATGTATTCTGATATAGTTTTGCATTTTTGTTTTATTTCCTTATAGTGTGCATCTTGAGCGTACAGTGTGAAACTTGTTTTCACATATGTTCTTTGTACATGCCAGATATGTAACCCCAACTCCTGTCTTGGCCCTTGGGCTGATAGTATGAATAAATAAAATAAAATAAATTAATTACTTAGTGCAGCGCGTTCGTGCAACGCGTCCTAAAAATTATGCCTGGAACATGAGCCGCGAACGCGCTGCTTTACCATATGATTTCACTCTCCTACTTCGGTATGAAGGCGAAGCGTCTCTGGCGGCCGCCCCCTGCGAACACAGCAATGCTCTCACAGTTGCCTCCAAGCAGCCGTCATGTCACGCGGCAGAGTGGTACGTTAATGCAGCGCCTCCTGCAGAAGATTCATGCCGCATGAGAAGAAAAACGGTTGCCACACCCTTTCCCTCCTTTATTTTAGAATGTTCTTGGTCGCTAGCGTCACCTGTGGCGGACAGTGCAACAACGCAACACTTCGCATAGCCTCCGAAACAGCGGTGTATAGTTGCAGGTCTCGAACAATTCTCGACTGAAGTGCCCCTGGGGGCCGCAGATGAAAACCGCTTAGCTGGTACCGCCCGCTGCCGTGATAATATTCTCGGTCGCGAGCGCCACCGCGCGTCGCCTGCTCAAAACTGAAGGCAGGCCAACTCCGCTGGGAGCGCGAGCCATTCCCCAGGCATTGTTTAGAGGAGGCGTTGGTTAATGTCACGTGACTGAGCGGTACGGAGGCGAGCGGTCTCTTGCGGCGGCTGGTCGCAACACAAGGTAGGAGGCATGGCCCCCGAAAATAAGCGCTTAGAAGAGGCTCTCAATTGAAAAGAAAGCGACGTTCTATAGGTATAGTTTTCCTAGGAGGCGTTGGTTCGTGTGAATACTGCGTTATCGTGAAACCGCTTCGGGTGATTTGTCGAGAAGTCGTGAACGCGAATGTTATTATTAGAAGCTACGGTCACTGCGAACGAGTGACACTCGCGCCTCGTTCAAATGCGTGAATGAGACATGTATTCCAGCTTGCTTGAGCGCGTCTCCAGCCAACACCACCTAGAACTAGGAGAAGGCCCGCGCATGGCTCCCTCTCCACACCAACTACGTCACCACAGTGAGATCTGCAAGCCCGACGACGCGAGCAGAGAGAGCGCACGGCGCGCACGGGAACTGGCGCGGCTCGGCTTGGCTTTCGGCTGTGGCTAGTACGAAATCCATCTGCCAGCATGCGCGTTGTGGGTAGAAAACTGTTTATTGAATGTGGCAGCCGCAAGGTGTTTTTTGATGCAGAAAATAAGGAAAATTTATATGTGTTTTCATTTACATCATGGTCTATTATGCGGCGCAGAACTGGTTATAAAAATTGCGATATACTGCAGGCTTGAATACATAAGAGCACCAATGCTAGCGGTATCAGCCTAAGCATCTGGCAACGCTGACACTATTTCCAGTGCTGCAGCTTGTTGGCGTGCATTTTCTTTGTACTCAGTTGCTCAGGCGTGCTGCATGAAATTTTGCTGGTGTGCTGGCGAAAATGCCTGGGTGCTGCTGTGCACCGAACTGTCGATCGAACTACGCTAATGGACCGCGAGCACGCGTGTGCAGGTTTCCGTTGGACCCCGCCCAAACGCAGCGTGGACGAAGGCTGTGCGGCGGGAAAACTTCACACCTACGAAGTACACTGTGGTAAGCACATGTTCCCGTTTGTTTTCCGGCAGTCGTGCTTCTCGTGGGAACAGAGTCTAGTTAATTGCGTGACGCATGCAACCGTTACGACGCGCTATGCACCTTAAGGATTGACAACTGAGCAAATGGTGTGTTTCAGTGTAATATTGTTCCATGTTCGTGCCGTAAAGTGTATAGTGCCATGTTTACGCCTCAGGTTGCTCATGTGCGATTCTGCCTAATCAGAAATTGATTTAGCGCAATGTATTCGCGAGTAAAACTGCCTGCGTCGAACATACGATGTAGACGGCGTAGTTACTTTACATGGGGGGCGTCCGCCACTACTTGAGCGCCAAACAAACGATGGCTCGTGGTTTACCGTCTCAAAGCAAGGTTCGGTAAGTGAGACGTCATTCTTGTTGACTGCGTGGTCGTGGTTGCCGTACAGAAGCAGATAAATAAAGCGAAAGAATTTGTCTTAATCTTTACAAAATGGCGCACTGGGATCATATAATTCTGTAAAACTGTTATGTATAATTCTGTCTCTTTCGTCTTATACTTCGTTGTTTGTGCTTATGTTCCAGGCCTGTGAGCACCACTTTCTTGAAAGTGACTTCGTAGACTCCACCAGCTACACTGACAGCATGACTGGGAAAGTAATTGAAGTACCCCTCAAGCTGAGGCGCTTGAAGCCTCTGCAATCCCAAGCGTTTTCCCTAATTGCCCTGCTTACTTTTCCCGCCAAGAAACTTCTGCACGCGAGAGCCCAGAAGAAAAGCGCGCTCGTGTGGACGCAGAAGCGTTGCAGCAAGCAATACGGTTATCAGAGCAGTCTCACGAAGCGGAAGAAAAGAAAAATGTCATCGCCACTTTCGAAGACCTATTGACAGCAGTAGGTGACCTCTCTCTTACTGACTTCTGGACCAAGGTGGTCACCCAGAAACAAGTACTTTTCCTCAACTTCAGCGACCAAGGTGCCCCAGTTGTGCATCGTGCAGTGACAGTGGCATCCGACCTTTCTTTGGCAGTGTATGTTGGTGAAATGAGGTTACAAAACCTAGGTTCCTCTGTGCTTCCTATGACAATTTCTGACTTGAGAGTGCTTCACAAAGTTCTGTGCGATGTGGAAGACGTCACGAAGGATTCCACAAATAATGAACTCCAACTAGAGATTCTGCTGAAGCGTGTCGTGGCACTCCTGGAGCAACTGTCATCTTCAGCTCTCCGCATGAGTGGCAAGTGCAAGTCGTCAAATTTGTGACACAGCAACTTCAAGTTCTCCTCACTAAGGCGTCGACTTAGCCAGCTGACTTTCTGGTGTTCTGCAGCCTTGTGTACACAATATCGCCGCACGCATACAGATTCATCAGGAGTACAGCAAAATTAAAGCTCCCACATCCACAGACAATAAGACGCATTTGTGCCTCTTACCGTGCTAGCCCATCCAGAGAGCAACAAGAGGATTCATTCCTTTCTATGCAAGGAGACTGGCATCAACACTAAAAGACCATGAGCGCTTTGTGACGCTTATGATGGGCGAGATCCACCTGCAGGCATCCTTTCAGTACAAGGGTGGTTATGTCACTGGTGCAGCGACAAACAATGAAAATGCGGCAAAGACAGCATACGTCTTTATGATAAAAAGCTTGTTATCATGAAACAAGGATGTTGTGCATATACTTCCAGTAGCACAAATAGAAGCGAAACAGCTACATGAATTTCTTGATCTGCTGATCAGGCACCTAGAAGACATTGGAATACGAGTAGTTGCAGTGGTGTCTGACAACAACTCGATCAACCGAAAGGCTATGTCATTTTTGCTGATCCTCCCAAAGTGAGCATTGTATACAGGCACCCGTCAGACTCATCAAGACCCTTGTTTTTTATTCTGGATGCAGTGCATATATTGAAGTGTATCCGAAATAACTGGCTGAATCAGCGTAATTGTGGAAGGTGCATCTTTTTTCCCAATTTCAGTGCCCTCTCGGAAAACCCATCTGTCCTGACAGCCTCGTTTAACACACTATGCAAGTTGTATGAAGGAGAAAAAAATGAGCTTTTGCGACTAGCTCCAACTTTGTCCTTCAAGTCGCTGTATCCATCCAATCTAGAGCGACAAAATGTAAAGCTTGCACTGAGGATCTTCAACAGTTCAACTGCTGCAGCACTAAGAAGCACCAAAGTCGCACTTGAGCATAAAGCTGGTACAATAGAATTATTAACATTGTTTTGACATGGGTGGAATGTGGTGAATGTAAAGACCCCATTCAAAGGTCAGCGTCTCCGAGACCCATTTCAAGAACCGATAAGTGCACTGCAATGCCACAAAATAAGTTTCTAAACAAGATTGTGGATTGGTTGGACCACTGGCAGAGCTTGAAGCATGATGCTGGCCAGTTAACTCGCGAAACGCACATGGCACTGCGACAATTCTCACTGCCCTTGTTGGGTGTCAACGTATTGCATTGAAGAACTTCGGTTCAAATACGTTTTTGCTAGGGCAATTTCAAACCGACAGTTTGGAAGACAGGTTTGGCAGGTACAGGCAGCTGTCTGGTGCCCAATACCACA
>WOVY01012170.1:75000-175677 GCA_013436015.1 Rhipicephalus annulatus | reverse complement strand
GTGTTGAGTAGTGAGGCAACCAAAAACAGCTTCAGTCACACAAAACTATCAATGTTACTTTAGCAAAATGTGGCAAGTCATCACTCGCTACATGGATGGGTATCACACAACCTCACAGAGTGTTCTTTCAGCAACAGTAATTGAGGTCACACAATGCATGCCCTTCAAATTCAAATCTAACCAAGTTCCTGGAGCCTATCATGCAAGAGGTCAGGCAATGTGTTGACATCCACTTTTTTGCTTCCTACAAAAGTCAGCAAATTCAAGGGTTGAGACAATGCATACATGGACTTCATTTGGTGTCGGCGACAAGTGTTGAGCAAATGTTCTTAAAGTTTGCGGGTTTTCCTAGAAAGTGATTTGAAAAATTGGTGTTTGGCCTCAAAGCGTATGCAAGAGAGCTTTGACAGAGGGCCATACAAAGCATCAATCTAGGGTAATGAACTAAGTAGTGCATCTTTGGTATTATGTTTACTGTATTAAAAGTCTCTTTAAAGGCATGATAGAAGTCTTCAATGAGCACTTTCAAATAAGCACACGCGCTGTGGCATACTTGGGGAGCCAGAACTATATCTTACCACAGTACGCAATGCAAGATAGACTTCGTACGCTGCATTTCCTTTTGGGACAATGTCACCGACAAGAAAAGAAAAAAAAACGAAAAAAACATAGCTTTTCTGCGGCTGACCCCTTGATGGTGGTTGTTCCGAAAATTGCCTGCCGTGTCAGAGGAGGCAACCTGGACTTCTTGTCTGGTCCTCGAAAGGGAAATGCAGCAGTCTTTCATTTAACTCTTCAAGGGTCAGAATGTCATCTCTTAAATCTGCCGAATGACATGCTTCATTACGAATGGTACTACTCCTTCAAAATATCATGCATGACGTCGGGTGGCAGTCCTTGAGTTACATCAAACGATTCCAAGACTCAGGCCTCAGGCAGCTTTTACCCGTTATGCCGTAAATGCTGCAAAGGCTTGGGTCCTGCTGAATCAGCTGGATGTGACGATCATGTGTCTGCTTATTTCGAATGCTGAAGTCCTCTTCATGCCACTTTTCATTAATTTCTGCTTTTCGTTGCCAGACAGTAACGGCAGATAACCGACCGATGAAAACATTCCCGAAAGCCACCAATTTGATGGCTAGCCAGATTGTCCCCGGACACGAACAAAAGCGACCCCTTCACTACTTCGCCATTCAGTTCAATGCCAACTTCTTCAAGTGCCTGGAGATCTTGAACAATTGGCCGGACAACTTCATGCAAGGAGTACTTGGCTACAAGGGAGCTTTTCACAAGAAGGACTAGGTGTTTGTCAGTTGTCCTAGACCGAAACTTTGCAGGAAAGTTCAGGATGGTCAAATATCCAGCCAAGAGCTTGTGCTTTCCTCGTTACTGCCCAGGGGATTACAAATTTCAAAGTCGTCAAAATATAGTTGCAGAGCAATTTGCTTATTCCTGCTGGCATTTTGAAGACGCTGTGTCCTTGATAATATGCACCGTCACACATATCGCATAGAAGGGTTGAGTGGCCTTCTTTGATTTCTTGAAATAAATTACGAGCTCTTGCAACAGCTCTAATTGTTTCCAATATGAAACATATTCAAAGTTGTCACTTCTACATTGCCTAGACAGATGTATAGTCTTAGAGGGCACCAAAGTCAAAAACACTTTTCCAATGGTTCTCCCTACCCAATTGCTGCCGAGCTGCATCAGTGCATCTGAATTTAGTGATTCTTTACACAAGGGTGGTGAAATTGATCAAATCATTAGCTATTTCATTATCGTGCTCTCCGGCAGTTGCCTGCCCTCCTGCCATTTTAAAAGTAGAGAAGACAAATGCATGACGCCACTGATCACTGGCACTAATAATATATTACCAGGCTCAGCACTGCCTTCCTCGATAGTTTCCTCAATGGATTCTTCAATGGTCTCATCCACTCCATCATGTGTGCCAGGCAGCAGCAGGTCCACAGATTTTTCGTTGATGCTTGAGGAGAAACAAATGTTGGTGATGGCGGGTGACATGTTTGCGAAATGAACTATAAAGTCTGTAATTTCTCATGCACCCCTCCAAGTTGCAATTCCAGCCGTCCTCTGTGCCATGCGAGGCACAAAAATGCCGAAAAAGGGCAGCCAAAGAATGTGTCCCGGTGCTGGCAGCGAACACATGTATATGTATTCGTTGCATCCATCTGGAATGAAAGGAGGATGAAATATCAATACCTTACAATGTTATGTGCAGGTGTTTCAAAAGTAAACAGAGCACACAAGCTGTGGCCAAGCTACACAAAAGTGAATGCTGGCACATTCCATCAGACAAGTGGTTCTTTATTTTTATAAAACAATGTACTATAGGACAGTGCTATCATTTCCATTTAAAAATATAGAACCACTTTTCTGATTGAACACACTGGTGACAGCTCATGTGCTCCGTTTTACTTTTTAAAACACCTAAATTAGACAAGCAAAAGAGGCAGATGCCCGGGGGCTTTAAAATTAGGAGTTACGGAAATGCAAACCAATTTTTAGAAGCCCCATGCGAAGTATAGGAATCAAATAATGTGCATGGTACTGGCACTCTTTCGGATACTATCTGCACAGTTGTGTACATTGCGAACTAGTACTGGTTCCTCCAAGCATGTCACAGATGCTGCCGGTTTCAAGGTTTCACGTGGTTTCTCCATTTCTTGAAGTTGTGGAGTGAATGCATGTGAGAGGGAAGCTGCATAAAACTATTGTGTAAAATATTGAACATGGCAGTGCCATATGATCCGTCTTTTCCCTGCATTTTCAGCTTCATCGACAACTTTAAAAGAAGAATAATCATTGATGTAACGACTATGAATGATCTGAGAACAAATAATAGCCACGCGCACTGGGTACAACATCAGTTACGGTGTATATACATTCATAAACGTGAACAAAGCATCATGGTGGAAGTGCTGTGAACACCAAATGCAGCAGTGCACCATACAAATGTATTGAAACTGGGCTCTATCCGGCTACCCTTTGTATCACTTCAGACTTGAGATGAATAGTGCAAAAAAACATGACCACATAAAAGAAAACACACAGACCAGAGTTTACTGAGCCTATACCTTCTGTGTTGATTGCACTGCTTTTTTCCACATGTTATGAGAGGAATCTGAGACAAGCTGCTGTAGATAAAAGAGATCCTGAGGATTCTCAGCTGTTCACTCCAATTACAAGGAGGTGAAGTAGATTTTGTCAATTCAACTAAGAATATGCAGAAGAGAATGTGCCGGATGTATAAGCAGGCAGGTCGCTTTATCACTTTGAAAAATTGTGAGAAACACTCACAATCGTGTCCAAAATTTTAATGAAAACAGCTGCTTTCTCAGTTCCCTATTATCTCTACCACCAATACCACACTAGGTCAGCAAGCTGAAAAGCTCTTATATATGGCCATCATGCAAACAACACACAATTTGCGGGGACCATTGCAGGGAACTTGCCTGAGCTAAACTTCCAAGTTGTGTTTTGAGGCGGTAAATGTCTAGTGTTAAAACAAAAACATGCAAATGCAATTGCGTTTTCCAAGGAACAAGTAAAGGAGACAATAAGAAAACCACCTTCTCTACACCAAGATTCTCAGTGGAGACAAATTTGTCCAGCTTCAAGGATCGAACACAGCCCAAACGCCTTTGGCGGCAGTCGCTTCATCAACTGAATGATTTCAATTTGCTTTTGTGACAGGATTTGTCGGAAAATGGTTTTAAATGGAGAGCACTGTGAGAAGGTTTTAATTACTACCATTTAAACAGAGCCGGTGCCAAGCCACCAACTGTATGTAAGAGGAATAACAAGCTCTATTGAGGATGTGCTGGCCTTCTTAGACAAGAAGCCTGTGCTTGTACAGTTTTCACACTTTATACACCCTATTGCTTTTTGCAACCACAATGATGATTTGTACAAAAAATCTGTGTACTATACTTATCAAGTGACCATAGAGCTTCATGCTAGGGGGTGGTTCTATATAATAAACTGTTTTACAAATGGCATGCAGCATCTGAAAGGGCTAGAAGAAAAGGGGCTACTTTTGACATAACAGCTTCTGCCAAATTAAGCAATATGTATATTTATGCTACTGAATATTAAAGCGAAGATAATTGTCAAGATAAAAAAGTAAGGAAATTAATATTTTTTCATTGTTTTCCAAAGTTTATAACACTCACGTATCCCTGCAGCTCAGTACTTGAGGAACTTATCAGCTGTAAGTGCACAATTAGATTCGGCATAAACCTTTAAGTATCATATTTAATGTAAATTTAGCCCACCTCCCACTATTAACGCAAAGAAACCCATGCACGTCAGATCGGCATACTTCACCTCAATGAGTTTATTGAATTCTGGCATTTGAAGAGTGAAAACTATGATGAAACTTTTAAGATGGAGTACAAGACTGGCTATCAGGCACGCTGTCAACGCCGTTCAATGAGGGTTCCCTGATTGATAATAATTTAAACGGGCTTAGATCCCCGAGACACAAGCCTATTTTTTATTATTTATCCCCGTTGGAATACAGAAATCAAGGCTTCGACGTATGCCTGTCCGGTCGGAAAGAATCATTGAATGAAAAGAGGCAGACCACCACCATAACAAAGAAAATAAAAAAAATGAAGCAAGACGTTTCCGCATCCAGAACGGCGAAACGTCTTATTGCATTTTTATGCTACTTTTGTGGCCAGCGTTATCGTCTTTTTTCAGCCGCTCATTGATCGTTGCATTTTGGTGAATAGCAAAGCGGAAGCGGACGGTGTTATATTATTGTGTTGGAATACGCATTTCTATATCGATTACAGCATCACCGGATCCCTTATCTGAACAAGAAAAACAGCCAAAATACGACTCACCTTCCGCCAGGCCTAATGCGGCTCCAAGCAGTTATTCAACCTGGCTCCGAGTACGCAAACTTTTGCGCAGCAAAACGCACAGGAACTCTAGGGGCTTGTTGAAAAGCACGTGCGCTCGTCAGTTCTCGTATAATCAACAGAATAATACACGAAGATGGCAGAACGCACAGCGCCAGAGAACACCTGACAGCACCAGCCCCGCAATCGCTCCCAAAGAGCTTTCGTCCCGTGCGGTTTCGAGAGATGTCGCCATAGTTGAAAGAAAAAAAAATGTGGCGTAAGTTTGTAGAAGTACTTAAAGTGTGTCTAGTGTGGTTTTATAACAATTCCACTATTAGCGTTGTACTGCGTTTTATTTCAGAGAACGAAAAAAGACAAATCGAAAGTAGAGCGAACCCAGCGAAACATAACTTCGTATGTTGTCTTGGAGTAAATGACACCACGAATAGCTGTAATTGCTTGGGTTTTACGTCCCAAAACTATGATATGATTATGAGAAACAGCGTAGTGGAGTACTCCGCAAATTTCTACTATTTCGCCTCCATCACGGCCTCTTACTGAAATGCCACCGCGGCCGGGCTGGGGTGTTCTGCTTCGGCATCGCTAACCTTCGGGTGAAATCTGCTAAACCACTGTGGCGTGTAGCTCCATGGGTAGCACTTTGGCGAGAATTGAGCGATTTTGAAGTAAAACCGTCTCTGCAGCGAAAGGAAAAAAAAAAAAGCTGGTCGGCACTCCTTTTTGAGAGGGAAACAACGGCCCCCATGGTGCGGGTTGTATGCCAAATAAAAATTTGTGACCCTTCGTTTCGGCCGGAACGGAGAACCTTTAGACTTTATGCCAATAAAGTCGATCAGCATGCATGTCAGTTAAGTTGAAAGCATCAACAGCGAAGTCATCAAACTATTGATGTGCCAGAAACGTTTTTGTGGCATATTTATTCTGATAGTTACTGATAAGTCCAGATTGTCTTGGGTTTCTTTAGGACTTGTGGGTTCGGCATTCAGTTAAGGTTACTTGTCTTGACTCATTGCCGTTTTCGAACTGCTTCGGAGTAGTTGTTAACAAATACCACAGTTTGGAGCAGCACGATTTCTTTTCTGGGGAAGTTTGGGCCAGTTGTGGAAGCCACAGAGTTCATAGACATGCTTCCATCAGTGGAACAGATTGTACACGTTGACGAAACAGCCATTTGGTTCGCATGATGTCTCCGTACCAAGTTTCACGTTATAACAGCACATGTCATAGCTAGAAATGCAATGTTGTTTAGAAAGCCCCTGCGTGGCAGGGAGGAACTCGTCGGTGCAATATAGGATGCGGTGTTACCGGAAAGTGCCTGTCGAAACATTACGTTATACACTGAAATCAGACCAGCGCCTGTAGTACATCGGCATCCACATTGGAAGTTCCGTGCTGTTCCGCGTCGCCTAAGACGTGCCTTTGAATGAATAAGTTAAGTGTTGATCAAGTGTAAGAACTTTAGTGAGTGGGGAGGCGCAGACTCTCTCGTTGCCATTTTTTTTTTCAGCCTTCACATAACGAACTTTCTAGCTTTTTCAAGTACATGCTTGCTTTGGGGAAGCCTGACAAGTTCATCGACCGAGTTTGTTTCTTGACACGCAGAAAAAAAGCTAACCTCAAGCGCTCGTTTTGATTTTTTAATGGGGTCTTCTGGAATTCATGTCCCCTAGGGCCTCTTCCATTTTGCCTGTATATTGATGGAAATGCGGCCGCCGCGGCCGGAATTCGGTCCTGCTACCTTCGGGTCTGGAGACAAGCACCGTAGTTATACTATTCTTCACCTTTCTTTAATTATCACTACAAGTAATACCACTACATTCAACTTGTATGTACTATCTGTACGTTCTCATTAGGCCTAATATTGTTTATGTTGCATAAGATCCATCTGAGTTTGTTGTACAATAAACAATTTTTTTATATCTAACACGGCCTAAAGATGAGCTACAAAGCCATGTTTACGAGTTGTTACTTCTGCCGATAATTTTCACAAGTCAATGCCAGCAGCCACTTGCGCCACTCTATTTTACAGTTTTTATTATGCGTGTGCAGCCTGGTTCCCGCAGCAGTCCTCAGCGCCAGTTGGCGCCAATAGTTGTGTTGTTCTTGATCAGCGCATGTGAGCTCCGGGCCCCGACATACGAATTTCGCAGTATATATCACCAAAAGCGTTTCGTATAACCGCGGCGAGCTATGGAAACCAGCGTTGCTTGCGTCGTCATTCTCGAGAACGGCCAAAAGAAGAAAGTGAAGTTGCAGACTGGGCTACAGGACGAGCTGCTCTTGGCACTGTCGTCACTGACTTCTGTCTCTGACGACACGTTGGTAAGTACCTTGATGTTCGCAGCTTAATATCGCGGTGCCGCGCCAACGCTTTCGATAGCGATCGATCCCCGCTCGCTTTTGAGAAATTTAGCTGCCGGGTGACCGCGGCCAAGAAGGCCTCGCGTAACCCTTGTACCAAGGCCTCGCGTAACCCTACCAGTCGACCTTTGTTGCAATTTATTGGACCGCCGAGTGGAAGACCCTGCTGTTATTCCTACTACTCAACCCGGTATTATAAGTTCCTGCCGGAAAATAAAGGCACCTCAGTGGTGAAGTTATTTTTCATTGCTGGGGTCTGTATTAATTTATCGCGCCCATACAATGCCTTGGAACACAGTGAATTACAACTCGAAAAAGCCATACAAGAAAGCGGCGCTTCGAGAAACAGATAAAAATAATCTAGGGCATGAATGCATTTTAATCAACGCGTTGATGCGTGTGTGCATCCCGCCAGAAATTTTGGGTACTTGTCTAGAAAGTGCTGATATACACACAATTCTTGCATGGCTATGATGCGTCATTGATTAGGCTCCTTTAAGCTTTCAGAACATGCCCCTTTCCCCTCATGAATAGTCTCTAGATAGTGAAGCTTCCTACATTAATACCGCACTGCGATTTCTCCTTAGGATAGTGTCGTGCATTTTGAAATAATCCTGCTGATGTGACAGTTATGCCGCTAGCTTTTTTAGTAAGTTTACCAAAAAAAAACAAAAAAACGCCTATCTACACAGGCTACACACACTCGTAGGTTAAGGCGAATGGGTTTATGATGCGAGTAACAAGCAGCAGCTCAAAAAACGACTAGAAACAAGAAGCGGGTGTTTCTTTGTTGTTTTTCTAATGCTTCTTGTTGATCGTATACAGGCATTATTTAATTTTATGCTAATATATCTCTCATGTGTAGTCCAAAATGTGTGTGCACCCATTTGCTGCAGCTAAGATCAGAAGTATTATCTAGCAAACTTTACTGCATACACGACCAATATGCATAGCAAGGAATTGATTTGGGTCACTAGCTTATATTCATTCCTGCATATTAGTTTTAATTAATCTATTCAGGAGCTTCTGGCAGTAAGCTGTAGCCTTCAGAAGTGAAAAATTTATTGCATTGTGTGTTGTCAGAAGCTTCTTACTGACCTACAACTGAAATATATCGTATAGATCCAGATTTATGATGAGGAGGTGGACGACTTCATTGATTTGGAGCCTGACACACCTGTTCATAACAAGGCGAAAATCAAGCTGAGCAGGAAGTTGAAGCCACAAGCAGATGTGAGTATTTGTAATAAACATTGGCATGTTTTAGACTGCTGGAATGATGTGTGAAGTACATAAATTTTGCATTAAGGTTCTGTTGAAAATGCCATATTTACTCATTTCTGTTCTGCCTCTTGACTTAGAATGAAAAAAATTTATGAAAATGTTACATTTGATAAAAAAGCCAAAACTGTAAAAGCTGATGCCCAAAGTGCCTCTTAGAATCAGTGCACCTTGCAAACTCAAAAGGCTGAGGCACCTTGCAAACTCAGAAGGCTGAGCTTTGCTGCAATGCTAGTGCGGAAAGCTCATGAGAGCTCAAGAAGCTTGTCATCGTTGTACAACACCCATAGTCTCATACTCTAGAGAGGCCCTTCCCAGGCGACAAGTGTGGCAGCTGAACACCTTGTGACTGCACAAATAGTCCCGCTCATGTACTCGACAATGTTCTCTAAAGGCAGAGTCGCAGGCTTGTATGCTTGCATTGGTTTAGGCTTGTTTGCATCAGTCATAGAGAAGAAAATGCTGCATACTTATAAAGTTTTATCAGCCTTGAAATATAATGGCCCTGTTTTTAGCATGAGAACTGAAATGCAAGGTATCATGTGGTGTTTACGGCACAGATGCGGCCACGTCTATGTAGAACACGCGGCCAGTTGTTCTGTGGGGCGATACTTTGGGGCATTATCAGGCTCTGACATCTACGCCGTGCATGCTCTTGATACACTACTTCAGAGGCCGAAACTGCCTCAAGGTTTCGGCCCGCAGAGCAAAAACTGGCTGCTCGAGTGCTCTACACAGACGTGGTTGTGGCTGTACGTGCTTTTAAAGTACAGTATTTGATAATCCTTTCTTTCACCATTCATTTGTGTAAAAGAAATAGGCATGACTAATCCTGGCAGTGCACATATTTTGTCATAAAACCCTGGATTGCTGTACTTCAATGTTAATTGCATTGGAAAATCATGTTGCCTTTAAAAGTACAACTTCAGTTCCTGTTGGTGAGTTGCATTAGACAACTCTTGTACAATAGATTTGCGATAATTAAAACTCTGATAATTCATACTTTCGGTAAATCAAAACAGATTCCAATTTTTCGGTTGGCCCTCTATTCTTTCAATGTATTTAAAAACCTCTGAATTCAGACTCTGTCATTCGGTTAATTCATATTTTTTACACTTCCGTACCTGGAAATATCTGCTGCTTTCCCACTCCGATTTAAAAATTTGCGTGCTTATATTCCTGACAGTCAAAAAATGAGGAATAAGCACCTCAGGCCTGCAAGAGAGGACTGCTTTGCTAGTAAAAAAAAAAAAGTTTTAAGCGAACCACGTGCACGGTAAACTCTGATGCTTCTCAAATAGCATGGAGTGCTTTGTGCTGAAGACGCATATAGCAAGGAAGCTGTTGGCAATTCATGATTCCTTTAAAAGGTCTGATTAGCAGTAAATGGCCAATAAACTTGTGGACCGTACACCTTTGCTTTTTGTTCATTGTGTGCAGTTAGTTTTTAAAGAATGCTTCAAAAATTTGTAAATTCGATAAAATCAATGCCTAATCGTGATGTGTGGTGTCACCTCGCCCAGAGTCTTATATTTGAGAACTTCTGATAATTCAAACCTTTTGATTAATCAAACTAAATTCAGAGGTATGTTTGAGTTAACGAGAGTCAACTGTATATGAATTCCTGATGCTGACTCATTTCTTTGTTGCTACCTTATGTGAGGGGACCTGAGCGACTTGAAAAATATCATAAAGTGCTTTCATGTTAGAAAAATATGGGTCAGCCATTGAATATATATAGTTAATATTTTGAACAGGTTTCATTGCTCTAAGCAAGTGATTAATTTTTAGAACAATTTTTTTTGAAGAGAATGTTGAAATATAGTATACCTTTCTATTTCCTGACATCTTTTCAGTGACAGATGTTTTTATTTTTACAATAACTGTCCAATGCATTTTGCCTTATTTTTTAAGAACATTTCAAACTTGAATAGAAGTGGTGCACTTTGCTCGGTTTTAGTGTTGTGGTTATGCAAAGCACCACATTTTACAATTATGGCTAGTGGCATGCCCAACAGTAAAAATGTGTTTTTTTCAGTGTGCATATGCAAAGTTATACACATGTGCTAATCAAGCATACTAGCAAATTCCTTAGGTGTGAGTGGTGTTTTCAAGTGCGAACCATGCTGCTATTTAGCATGTGCTCAAACACTTAAAAAAAGTGCTACAACTGACTAGAGTTACTTGCAGGAAGAGTTTCACTAATAAGCACCAACCAACTTCACTTATAACTAGTCTGCTTAAATGAAAATATTATGTTGACAATTACCTCACATGAATGCAATAGTGAAAATAGCAAGTGCGTAACCAAGCCCAAAAATTTAGCTCTTGTGCATCTCAGGTTTCTCATAAAAGGGACAGGAGTTTAAGAGAATAAGAAATTGTGTAGTGCTAATAATGTTACTAACTAGCTGTTGAGTATCCTGGCTGCTTTAAAATAATGGAGACCATTGATACACTTACCACACCGCTCAGCAGTGGAAAAAGGGATACACACCTTTTCTCATAGGGAGCCACATTTCATTGTAGTGTTTATACCCTGTACAATACCATTACATTCTCCAAGCAAAGCTTTAAATGATGGAGGGTATATGTGTGCGTTCGAGCTTGGTTCTCTATCTAAGGGCAACTATTTGGTGGTACTTGCGCCAACTGGAATGTTTCGCCTGCAGAACTTGCATAGAGGTACAAATGTAGCTTGTTGTAGGGGTGTGCACTGTGGCTTTTTTTGTTGTTTTTTACTCCAGTGTGCCACATCTGTAAACAGGTGGGCGCTGAGGCCGGCCTGCTCGACTGATGTACATTCTTTTCTCATACCACACATCGAATTCGTGATATTCTGTTGTATGTCCTGAAAATGGGCTATTTTTTTAGTGATATGTTAATGTTACACATCACCTGTTGGGTGCCAAAGAAGGCAACTTAAAGGCACCAACAACTGATTTCATGGCATCTGTCCTTTTCAGGCCAGACGAAAGTTTACTTTCCATAGTGCCTAATACTGCCACCACAATGTGAGAAACAGTGTGAAGCATTTCCTGTATATGTTTCTCAATCATTAACTCTCAACTCGTGCTTGAAACAGTGGTAGGGGAATGTAATAGTGTTTATACACTAATGAATAACTGAGGCCTTGTCCGTGAAGCTTGTGTACGGCACTTCGTTTTCATGTGCTGCGGCCTAGTGTGTGCATGTGCCGTGGCTCTGTATCTTCTTTCTGGTTCTATTAACTGCCGTGAAATCGCCCCCCTTACTCTGCATTGGCTTCTTTAGCTCGTAGTAAGCTCGCATTAAAGCAGTGATGATGAATAATATACAGATGGTAATTTAAAGCACAAATTATGATAAGCCTAAACAATAGCACACTATGTCCAGCAATTCAAACGGCTCTTGTGCAATTCGAAAGCTTTTGTTCCAACAAAGCATCATAACAATTTTGTGTCTCAAATGCAGTTAATAAATTGATATCCTATTCAAGTTGTAGAATGAATGCTTAACTTTGTCTTTCTATTTTCACTAGTTCATTGCAGATTCTGGCAGATTGTCTGACTCTTTAAATTAGGTGGTGGGATCTTTGGTAAATCACGCAAGAAGTCATGTTTGAACCTCGTGATTGTGACAGCTATGGTTTCATGCTGTCAAGTCTCTAAATAAAATATGGTGTTTGTTGAAATCATATTATACAGTTGTGAAGAAAAGATAAGCATTGCTTCATGCATACATGCTCTCAAGCATACAAGCATGAGAGCATGTGCAAACAAGTGGTAATGCTGCGATTGTGCTCCTAGAGTATCAGATCAGATGAAAACATTTTTAATAATGTTGCCGGCGTTTCAAGTGTAGCGATGCTTTCAGCAGCATGCTGGTAACACTTGCGACATGTTTGTTCTCCAACAGTCCAAGCAGTTTACAGCTACGATGATGTTTTCACAAATAACAGAAATGAACATCCAACCTGCCAAGCGTTCAAGCAGTTACCTGCACTTCAATAATTATATAAGTGCTCTATAAGTTATCATGCTTGCTTGCAAGGTCTTAGTACTGTTGTACGAGATGAAATGCATTAGGCAATTAAAAAGGCATTTGGGCTGTAGTATTTACTTCAACAGGTGTCCACTGAGGTAGAAACTAGGCAGTTTTGCACACGCATCTTTTTGTTTTGCAGTGCGCTAGCCCCCTAGAGGAGGTGATCAATCAGCCTTGTACCAGCCAAGCAGCTGCATTGAGCAGCGATGCTGTTCATCCCATGTAAGGAGTAATATGTCTTTACAATAGTATTCTAATGTTGCATATTGAAACTTCAAGAAACTTATAATGCCATGGTTTTCGTTTATGTGTCTTGGTTTCAGTGCTGGTACTTCAAACCTTGTGGTGTTTGAGACACCTGTGCCCATGGAAGACCGGCGGGACTATTTAAACTTTGCCCTTCCGTCCTTTGGATGTTACGAAGAGGTACTGGCAAGGGGCACGCCCATCAGCGGGCCAGTTCGACGTGCCATCGTCGATAAACTTTTTCAAGAATGCTTCAAGCTAGCTTGGTATGTGTTTTATATGCAGGCCTAACAATGTGTTTCCTCCCTGCTGCGATTGTTATCGGGTGATAAATTTTTTTAATGGAATGCTGAACAAAAATTGTAAAATGCTAAAAAAAAACTTTGAAATCGAAAGTCTACTCGGAAGGTGCAACTGTTCCCAAAAGCATAATCTATTTCATCTATTTTTAAACTGGTTGCTGTACTTTTGGTGGATTGCCAGCACACGGGGGCTGAATGCCAGCGCGAGTTGTGACATCAGATTGACCACAGTGCCTGCACTGTGTGCATGCTCCTGTCCTACTTTATCTCTTGACCTCTCCTTCACATTTCACTTTTCCCTTTCCACAAAGAAAATGAGACATGCTCCATTATTTAGGGGCTTAACCCCAGCCATGAGCATTGTTCTCTCTTGGTGTTGTTTGTAGTGTCTGAGAACCGTAATGGGAGCTGAGTGAATCGACAAATGCGGGCGACAACTGGCATTGTTGGCTGGCTTGTTTTCGGTGCATAAAACGTTGCCAAATGGCACCTCCTCTATTTCTTGGTTCAGCCACTAGACTCTACATTATCATTATTGCCCTCTAGTTTGTGAAAGCAGGGTGGTGTCTTCATTACAGCACCCTATCTTTCAATTAGGCTCAACATCTTGGTGGCAGGAATTTCGTTCAGTATTCTTTACTTTGGGATAATTTTCAAAAGTATTATTGCCAGGCAGCATTAGCTCTGCATCAAAATATCAACAATTTACTTACAGGTACCCATCACGGGAACTTTATAAAACGGCAGCCGAAAGGCTGGTGCACAAATACCCGCACCTGGCCGACAAACTTGGTGCCAAGACAAGTGGCTTGGTAAGCATCAATATTCTTTTTCTAATGATTGTCACTGTATAACTGTTTTATATATTAAACTGGATGGTGCAGTGTTATGCTCTCATGTGTTTGTTCTAAAGGGAAACTAAAGACAAATGCGACTTTATGTCGAACTGAAAATGAAAGGTCAGTGCTTGAGAACATCTGTAATGTCAATTTTATGCACAGCAGCGCTTTGTGCAAAAGAAATGAAGAGAAATGTATAGAAATATTTGCAGACATTATGGTAGCGTTCAGGCAGCCTTCATTGAACGGCACATTGACGAGTTATGCAGGCTTTGTGTGAATGGACCTTTTACAAAAATACGCTTTTTACTTTAGTAGATGTGGGATTTGCTTTTTTTGTGAAAGAGCTTTGCTGGTAGAAAGATACTCCTTAGTTGTGTGTCACACGCATGAGCGCCTCACCGAAAATATCCTCATACATAGAGAGTGCCTGTGTGTCGAGGTATGAGCATGAAAACTTGAACCTCAGTACATGTATACAGGCATGTGTACTAGTTGGTTGAATATTTAGGCCTTCGATTCATGACTTCTTGCCCCTGAAGGTCTGATGAGCACATGGTTGCAGGGAAGCATTTCCTTAAAGACCAATAATGATTCATTGTGCAAAATTAGTTCCTCTGACTGAAAATAAAAATGCTAAATGTTCCCAAGTGAAAATTGAGGGTCTAGCATTAAGGCATTCAGCATTTCCCATGGTAGCCTCCATTCTTTATTCAGCTTGCTGCACTTCTTGGTCTTGGAAACAAAAGGTTTTCATTGGCAGCTTTATTGGCTTTGTTGCTGCTTTGTTGCTGATGGTTGAGACGTTTGGTTTTTCTTCTGCATTGATTATTGCCTATTCCTAAAGCAATCAACCTGGGCACCTAAGCTTTGTCTAGACTAACGGCCATTGATTCGTCAGGATTTACTTTTACTTACTTCAAACTCCAAAAATTAAAAACGCATTGTGCAAGTTGAAATAAGGCTGCAAATTGCGAAGTTGAAGCTTTTAAATAAACTTAGTAGGTCGAGGGTGCTCGACTCTTTCTGGAAAACATTTTAGCGTGTATTTGCAAAGTAGCAGGAACATTGGGAGCACCCTATTGCTGTAAAGCAGCTATATTAATTGCAAGAGCTTTTTTTAGATGCACAAATTACTTCAAAACTGAACCAGTCTTCAAACATCTTGATTACACATTGTATGAGTATTCTTGGCCACATAGCTTACTCGCCTTTTCATTATGCAGTGTTTAATTTGTTAATTCATATAACTTGCAGGAGTCTTGGGTCCTGAGTCTGAGGAACAAATTCAAAAATATGAGAAAAAAAGTGGAGAATTGCCCTCCAGAGATGGCTGAAAAGCGGGCCCAGAGCCTACATAAAAGGCCGCGGCAGCCTCAAGGGGACGTTTTGAACAAGAAGTTGTGCCGCCTCTTTGTGAGTCTTACGTCTATGACTCTTCATACCCAAAGACAATTTGTTTTCACATACTGTATTTACTTGTGTAATAGAGGCACGCGCTTAAAAAATGCACCCCCAACTTCAGTTGTCAAAATTTGGATTTTTTTCTCCCGCATCATAAACGCGCCCCCTGCATCCTTCCGCTGCAGTCTTGCAAACAGACACCTGGCACCCTTTTGCCTGTTGGATATCTTTCATTTTTTATTATTATGCTGACTCCTCTGCTACCGTGGCTCGCTACCCTCCCCCCTTCACCTGCTGCTGCGCGCTGTATTGTTTCTATCTGCACGCGGCACATCCCATTTCTTATATCTGTGCGTCACAACGCATTCATGAACCTTTCGAGTGTAGAGACATTGCAGCTCATAAGCACACAGTGAGGAAGGCCACGAAACTGCCTGCGCCAACCAACGGTTGCTTTCTGCGAATCAAACTTTAAGGCCCACCCAACTGCCCGTGATTTTCGAGCGACAAGGACAGGGTTTGCTATTGCCAGTGCTGTCGCCAAGGGCCATTCAGTCGCGTCGCACGTTTGTGGAAAATGAAAAAAAGGTCGCTTGTCGCCCAGAAAAAAATTGACGATTTCTGAAACATGGTAGCACCCCCGATTCTTGTATCGGTTGCAATTTGCTCTTCATGCTTGTTATCCACGCGTGCTTCAAGGTTACCTTTTCTACTTGTGTAACTTGTGTGCACAGCAAGACTGGAGCCATATTTTGTTAATATTATCGACGGTTTGTTTTGGATGCTTTGGTGGTAGCTTGATGCAATGTCAACGTCACTGTTGTCATGCGAGGTTGCCACGGCGTTGGCAAAGTGCATCGTAGTGTCATTGCGCATGCTTCTGGGCACCCCTCGAGATCACAGCATATACCACTGTTGCGGTTAAACGATTGTGAGAAAAGAAAGCTGTGAAATGCTTTCATTGAGTGTGCAGGGAGCGCAGGGACAGTTTGCAAAAGATAGCGCCTTCAACCAACCGAAGATGAGTGAAGTGGAACAAATAAGCTGTTTCCAAACAGCGTATGCGTATGTCAGTTGTGAAAGGCTAAGCGACTTAACTTTTTTTTTACATTACATATTTATGTCATCCCGAAAAATTTTTCATATAATTTGCCCTGCATAATAAACGCAACCCCAACTTTGCTACGATTTTTCAAAGAAAAAAAAGTGTGTTTATTACACGAGAAAATACGGTAATTGTTCGTATAATAATACAACTAATAGTCATTATTACTCGCAGTTCTTCATGCTTGTATGAGGCTGCTTATCAAACAGTATTTTGTTAATATGCTTTTCCTCTGACTTCCTTTGTTTCGTGCCTGTGCCTGTTCATTTCTCCATAAAATGTACACCTGGCCTCATACTAGACTAACCTCCCCATGCACCACTTGGCTTTCTTTACCACGTAACGCAGTGATTTTTTTGCTGGCCTAATATTCTGGCATAGCACAGCCCATTGCTTGTTCCTCTCAGACCAAGCAGAGCTTATCGAAATAAGTTTGAGGTTTCCCAATTTGTCTCATTAGGCTGGAATAACACCCATGCTTTTAACACTTTGGCCTAAAATTCTTGTTCATACATTGCAGGACTCCAGCCATCTGATTGTTTATGGAGAAACAATAGAATCGATTGAGCGGCACAACGAATGGCTGCACAATCATGCAGAATTTGCCCACCAAGAGGATATTAGGCCACGCCTTTTGGCCACAGCTCAAGAGCGGCATGAGCGCCTGCAAAGCCTCAGTATTTCCGAGGCGTTGGTTCTATTCCCTTTTTTGGGATCAGAGGCTTCGGTATGCCCTTATAGTGTGTTCTTTGGGGGAACTTGTAGTAACGCTATTGCATTTTATTTTCAGCTGCTGCTTGAGTTCAACATTCTTTACAAAAAGAATGTCGTGGATGAATTCAGCCAAGGGTGCCAAAAGCTGTGCGATTTGGCACTCAGAAATGGAGATGACATAGAAGTGGCCAAATTCAGTGAAGCTGCTGGAGGTAAAACATGCAAGTGCCATTTCCACTTAGATATATGGGGAAGCTGGTAAAGATGTTTAATAAGTACTTTTGTATGCTTATATCTATCTGATATATGTACTAGAATTGTGGGAATGTGCAGTTGCACAAGGATTAACCACCACAACAGACAGTGATAGCCAATTGTTTCATAGCTCATTTGATTGCTTTGTTTCATTATGTAAAAATTATAGACACTGCAAGTGAGAATCAAACTTGCATATCTGTACTGCACATATGGAATCCTAATGATTGAGATACGGCGACTGGCCTGTTTTGAAGTGGTTTGTACGCAAGAATCGCCCTAAATTAGACTGCGATCATGTTGGTATGTGTGCATAGGGGCAAGGCAGCTAAGGACACGTGCCAATGTCCGCATGGTGAAGCCCACCGTTGACCTCTTCTTTATTATGTTGAGCCAGTTCAACAACATATCCATACTACAATTACAACACTCTGATTTAATATAATGATGACAGTGTCACTTGTCTTCTGCACAACATTCACCACCCCCAACACCAGTGAAGTGTCTAACCCCTTTTCTACACTAAAAGAAAAAAAGAAAAGCAAAATATAAGCTACTCACCTCACATGACATTTTGTCTTGAGATGGTATCATGACCTATCATTTTGATTCATCTTATTTGTATGTATATTCGAACCCCGATTATACGACTTTGAGGGAACCTTGCAATACTGTCGCACAATATGGGTGCCATATATCCAAAGAATACACAAAAATATAGGCAATGAGGCACTGTATTGTCCCCCCATAACCCATGTACAGACCACATGATTAAGGCTGCAGCACTAACCTGCTCTTATACAAGAAAGGTAGATTAAATTATTAAATAGTGCACCAACCATTTAATGTACAAATGACCATGTACGTTTGTATCGAGGCAGTTGAATGATTTCTTAGAAAAGCGTTTCATGCCTCCTTTAACAAAATCTAAAGATCAAAGAACTGAACTCCACCTACTGTTTTCAGATAACCCTATACTCGCAGCTCTGGAATTTGCAGCGGCTCGTTGCAATGAAGCACTCGATGTGATTTTGCCGGAGGTGAGCACTTTAAAATTAAATGCATGTCAACGTGTTCACGTGATTTGCACTAATGATTTGACATATGTTATAGAACATTGCCTATAATTTATTTTAAAGAAATGCAAGAAGAAAGTGCAAAAGTGTGCAACTCAGTATATTTACCTGCTTTTTACGTCAGTATGTTGTGAAGTATCAGGCAAGTCTTTTGGCTTGAAAAGCAACACAAGTCAAGGTGGTGGGGCTTTTTCAGTGAAGGTAGGTTGTACTAGAATAGAGGGAGCACCCAGAACGGCAGCAGCACCAACAAAGTGAAGTTCCAAGAGGGTCAATCCGCTTGTCGCGTTGTGGTCAGTAGTCTGCAGTGTGTTGTCGCTTCAAGAGTTGCGCACGGCTTTGCTGAAGTGGTTCGGGGGTGGAATGCTTGCTTCTTACTCAAATGGCTGGGGTTTGAAATGAAGTTGTAGATGGTGAATTTTTATTTTCTTAGTGTCATGTGTTATAGTTGTAATGGTTTGCCTTTTGTTTCCTAATTCTAGCTTCATTTGCTATGTATAACTACAAAAAATACCGCTAAATGTGAAGTAAAAAAGTTTTACTGTGATTGTATTTATGGTGAGAACAAATATTCATTTCCATTATTTATTTTTACTTAGGTCTTCCATGAATACAGCTGGAATTTACATCATTATTAATTATTCAAGGTATTTATTAACAAAATCAGCTGTATGAGAATACAACATTTTCATTCACAACCTCAGCACGTTCACCTGTTTACAAACACCTTGTGATTGCTTTATTAAAGTTACCAGCCAAATATCCTTTTCTTGAATGTGAGGAGGAACACTGAAAGAACATATGAAAAATTGCTATCTTTGCAATATTCAGACCTTCATGGTGCCCTGCTGACTGAAGGTTGTAATATTTCAGTTTTTCCTTTGAAGTCGGCTAGTTGCCAGTGATAGAAAGCAGCATTATCGAGCACACATAGGACGAGTTTCATATTCACTAAAATATCGGAGGCCACACTTTAGGTTTTTGCTGAATCTTGTATGGTGGAACTGCAAAAAAGATACGCTCGCTGTCAAGTTTCGTCTTCTTTACTTCACATTTTGCGTAACTTTTTGTAGCAATATGTAGCAACTTGAGCTATATTAAAGAAACCAAGCCAAACGAATACAGCTGTGCAAATGACCCTAAAAGTGAAAATGCACTATCTACAGCTGTGCTTAGAACCCGGGCCTTTTAAAAGGGAAGTGTTGCATTTTACCCCTGCACCATTTTGACCGAAAAGCACGCAACTCTCAAAACAACGACGCCTTACAGACTACCAATGCTTTGAGATACTGTCAGTTGGATAAGTGCACGTGGTTGCAGCGGCGAGGAGCAGCCCCCTCTTGTATTCCGTGCAGCGGCGGAGCCGCTGTCGCTTTGAGATTGGCGAAGGAGCGTCGTCTGCTACCTCTGCATGCAAAACAGCAAGAAATTCGTTTTAATATGCGGGGATTATAGTTAAAGCAGCTTGACGGGGGCCGAATGAATACTACTTAGTGATAAATAAGGTTCGCACCTGTACCTAAGAAATTTATGATCATTTCTTTGCCTGCAATGACTCAATGGTGTGGCCAGCGGGTGGCACACCGGACCAGTGCCGTCCTCTCCCCCCCCCCCCCCCATCCCAAAAATATTTTAGCTTTTTCTTACAGAGCAAAAAGTGACACTTGACCACACTTATCTGTCCGGCACTCTCTTCAGATCAAGGTGGTGCCCCCCCCCCGCCCCCCCCCCCCTCGAAAAACAATTCTGCATGCGCTTCTGTAATAAATACAGGGAACCAAGTGGTTGCTACATCTAGTACACAACTCAAGATAGTAGGCGGGATAGTAGTAGCTTCGTCAACATCGCTGTTTTCCATGTTAACTTCGACAGATAGCCACCACTTGCGGACACACAGCCCTCGAAATTCGCGGTTTGTCCAAGTTGTGGTGGTTTCTTTTTGTGCTTTAATGCTGCTGGTTTAGACAGATGTGCAGGAATATTCGGGAAAATTTGAGAAAATGCACCAGGCTTAGGCGTCCACATATCAAATGAGTTTCAAGTTTCCCTTTACGATGTGCTCGCAGCAAGTGGTTAGGTCCTCGGATTCAATATGTAAGTCGGAAATGTATGTCTTGATTATTACCAGGAAGGCTTTTCGTGGAATAGCAGCTGTTCAGGTCCTGAGAACTGCAGGGTGATTTTGGGAGTTTGAAAAAGTGCCGCAAATCGCAAGTGTCTTCCTCGGAGTCTTAGCCACTTCAACAGCCCAGCGTGCCGCACGTCGGCATGTTTACTATGCTAAACTGCTAATTCAATGAAGCATGCTTGATTGTCATGTAACATGTTAAGTACTATTGCGATGACTGAAATCTAACCTTCAACTTTCCTTCGAAGCTCCAGCCGCTGTGGTCTGAGCAAGCAAACTAAAAAAGAAAAGCTTCGCTGCCGCGGGACGCCGATGACGGCGACGGCTCACTGTTAATGCTACACTAGTGCCACTTCTCGGAGCGCATACGAGTAGAGGCCGCCTCCGCAGCGAGCTTTTCCAACTGACAGTATCTAAAAACATTGCAGACTACCAATCGCAGCTCCACAAGCGAATCGACCCTGCTTGTGCTTAATTTTTTCGAAGCTTGATCTGGGCACGCATTGTCTTTATTGCTTTAGCTAGCTTACATCTGCACTCTTTGGTTTCGACCTGGGTCAGCAGCATCTCTTGAGGCTGGACTTTTGGCTGAAAGTTTTGACATTGCAGCAATAATGGTGTGTCAGGTTTCTCCTCTATTAAAGGCACCGTGTCGTTGTGTTTCCAATGACACGGTGCCTCATGTGCAGTCATATTAGTAAATATGCTTATCGTAGTGGAACACAGTGTGCAGTGACCATGAAGGAAAAAATTTTTACCCCCGAGTATTGGAAGAAAAAACAATGTGTGTTTTCATGTGACACAGGCATGCCACTGCTGTGGTGGACTGCTGCTTCACTGTTGGTTGTGCCTTGCACGTTTTTTGTTCACATGAATGTAGTGCTAGAAAACATGATTGAAGTTTGAAAGTAGGCTGTACGTTGATACTAAGGTAACTTGTTTTTTGAGGGCATATTAGCAGCACAAAAACTAGATAAGGCCCTTTCTAGTGTTATCAAATGCAATAATTGTCATAAGTACGGAACTGAATCATATAGAAAATGTTCAGCTTACTAGTGCTGAATGCTGGGGAACGAAGTTTATTTTTATGGCTGTTGTCAGTGATAGCCTGAAGATGAGTTAAATATTGCAATATTGTACAGTTTCAAAGATGTGACTAATTCGGCCTTTAGAAGGGCAAATACCAGGCTCAGAAACTTTTTCTTCATGTACATTTTGGTCAATCAAATTATGGCTCTAGCAAAACTAATCTTAGTTTGTGCTTTTGCTCTTTCGTCTACAGAAGGACATACCCCTCACCCCTTGTCTGCTAAGAGAAGCGGATGGAGGACTGTCCCTATACATCGATAGGGAGAGAATATTGAGAGCCTCTTCGCTACTTGGGGGCATAACTTGTCTTTTTGCGTCATTTTGGGTATTCAATATTGAGTACCCAAAGAAGGCACACAGAATACTAACATTTTTGGAGCATGCATTCTTAAATTTGTGCCACACAAAGCCCCGTGTCAAGGCACTGGAAATGATTAATTTTTTCAGGGCCTGAGTGGCATTTCAGCAGTAGTGTTTCAACTTAGTGCCGTCTTGTTTTGAAGGGACCCTGAAACGGTTTTCTGAAGTTTTGTGAACGTTTAGGCTAAAGCATCATCAAATTATTCGCACCATAAATTTACTGACATCGTGTACCAAGGTCGCTACAGGCAATTGTATCATACCCTCCTTTTCACCTCTGGCTGACCTCCTCAACCCATGAGGGGCAATGGCGATCTCAGAGCCCTCATGAGCGCTCTCAAAGATTTCAGCTTCTATCATTCTAGACCTCCAAGACCGCACACCGACAGGTTGCACGCAGTCTCGGAGGCCGCCACACAGTGTGCCCGGCAGCTCAGATCAGCAGCCACGGTGACATCAAGTGGCCAGAGCATGTCACTCTGTTAATGGGCGGTTGAAAACGTGTTTCATTTTATTGCGTCGAATTTGGTATGCTGCAGTGCATGGTGGAGTACCTTTTGGACTGGAAAAAACGATCTTCCTGAGGCTTATGAAAAATAACTATTTTCACGCGGTAACTAATAAGTTAATGACACTTAGGAGTTAAGATATGTGGGGTTTAACGTCCCGAAACCACCATATGATTATGAGAGACGCCGTAGTTGAGGGCTCCGGAAATTTCGACCATCTGGGGCTCTTTGACGTGCACCCAAATCTGAGCACACGGGCCTACATTTCCACTTCCATCGGAAATGCAGTTGCCGCAGCTGGGATTCGAACCCGCGACCTGCGGGTCAGCAGCCGAGTATCTTAGCCACTAGACCACCGCGGTGGGGCGACACTTAGGAGTTACTCTACCGACCCGATGGGCTTGTACAAAATCGCCGAAAACCGTATCAGGGTCTCTTTAAGTCTTTTTTTTTCTTTTTTTTGTCTGTCTTGTGAGATAATTGGTTGGTTTGTTGACTTGTCCATATTTATTTATTTATTTTAACATACTGCTAGCCAACTTGGCTTAAGCATAACACTCATATGTAGAGACCGGAACTTTAGGCACAAAAAAGAATGTTTTAGGTGCCTATAATAGTCCCTAAAGCTTTCATTTAGGCATAAGGCGATAACAACTATCGTTTAGGCATATATAGATACAATGTATATTTGCTTCGGTAGCGTGTTCAGGACAAATATTCAACTTCTAACAAACACAGCAGGCAAATTCGGTGCTTTGGGAAAGCTAAATTCATTTTTTTCATGACAAGGATGAACAACGAGCGTAATCATTTAAACAGATTTAGGTGAAAGCTGAGGTGATTTGACATTGTGGGAAAGGCTATGAATGAAAACAGTGACAAAGCAGCATCATCTCAAAGTTTTCGGGCTTGAATTATGCTTTCTTTCAGTCAGTATTTGCTTTTATGCTAAATATAACGCTCGACGTCCACTGAAGTTAGTAAAGTGTACTTGTGGCCTAGCACTTTCAATGCTTTAATTGCATCCAAAATATCTGAATCAGCACCACTCTGAACTTTAGACACTTGCTTTTGCAGATTCAATCCGGGATTGTTTCCAAGGCAGATTTAAGCTTAGAGGCAACGCTGTCGGCGACTGGTCTATTGGGGTCGGGGTGAATCTATCCTGCACGTCTAGAAAAATTGGGAATCCGCAAGCTTGCCTTTAAGCGTTGCGCGATAGCGATATCTTGTCCCTGGTGCGAGCTTCAACCACTTAGTGCATACTTTTTATTGCATGATATTACTCAAGTTTAAATTGTGGATTACTCTACAGTGGAAACGGTAAAGTTAAAAGTGGCATGTGTAAATAAAGCTTTTGCGTATGGCTGCATACTGTGTAATGGGTGCATGCGAGTTCGCAGATGCGGAGATAAAAATAGCTAAATGAAGCGGTGTGCCCGTAGAATTACCACTAAATACATGTTATTTGACCATATTCAGCAGTTACTTAAATAAATTGGCAGTTGCCTAAGCAATGTTGGGAGTTTTATGCCTATGTGTGCTTCAGAGTGGACATCAAACTCAAAATATTGTTGATCTTTTCAATGTCTTCTCCCCTGTTTTCCACATGGAACATTTCTAGATCGACGGAGTAGCACTGTGATCACTGTTACATTGCTAGACAAGTACACTTAACGGTTTCTTTTTATTCCGCATTGCTCGGCAGACTTCAGACAGCTGCCGTTATAAAGAACATAAATGCCAATGAAACTTAACGTGTAGGGTGTAGGCGGCAGCACTAGCCTAGCTTAGTTTCGTCTGGTTAAAGTACATTCTAGCTACACTGTACCCTAGCTTCCCTAACGCAACCGCCGAGGATGACTACTCGAACTTAGCGACTGGGATCTTGAAGGGGCAGGGGGTACACTAGCGTTAGCCTCTCCTCTTTTTGCTACAGTACACTCTAGCCACACTCACGCAACCGCTATGCTGCACTACTCTCGGACCAGGCGGCGTAAATCTTTTAGGGGGGCCCGCTAGCGCTATAGATGCTATGCTAGCCTCGCTTTTCCTCGCTGGGGTATAAGCCCCGCTCACGTAAAAGTACGTTTATAGTGCGACGTTATTGAAGCGTTGGCAAGCATGACATGTGTTGGAGCGCATTGGCCAAATGTAGATATACATTGGCTGTGGCTGTGCGTCGGCCTATGATCTGTTTGCGCTGACATGACACAGCGTACGTCGAACCATAATCTCACCTTACCAGGAGCTAAAACACGAATGAAAAAAAAAGAAACTAGCGAGCCATGCACGTGTTGTCGTTAACATGGCCGCACCAAGGGCTTGTTTTGTTCCATATGAACAGCTCATTTAAGCAAAACCTTTATTCGACGAATGTAAAAAGGCATTTTTAGGCACTGAAAAGCTGAAATAGGCACGACCTTCAAAATAGGCACTGATAGGCACAATAGATGTGTGATTAAAATGTTTCACATCTCTTGATTCGTGTTTATATCTTAAATAGTCTCGAAATGCGCTGCAGCAAAAAATAGGCATTTTGCCTGAAGTTCTGGTCTTTACTCATATGTATTCAAATCAAACATCAGCTTTAAGAAAACATTTAAACTAACACAGAATTTGCTTTTCGAGAGACTGTGTGCCGAGACTATGACGCATAAGACTGGTTCTACATGAACATCTTGCTTTCTTTTTTTGTGTGTATGTGGCTCGTGAGCCTTATTATGTTCTTTGTTTCTTTTCATGCATTGTTTCTTGCTCGCGAGTTATAAGTGCATTCTTTTGTTATGATTGTGGTTCAACCTTTGTCTTCAACTTTTGTAGTGCTTACTAAGTACCTGTCAAGCACTATATGAAGGTGGCCTGAAAAGTTCTCGACCTGATGTAGAAAAAGCATATGGGACCTTCAAAATTAGTTTTATTTTTCAACACCCTCTCTTCCCAGTTCTACAGACTTGTTCTATCGGTGCACCAGAGCCAGGACTCTATCCTTAAAATAACTTCGTGGAAGTTCTGCAATGTACTCATCCACTGCAGCAATCACTTCTTTTGATGAAGAACATTGCTAACCAAAAAAGGTTTTGAGTTTCGGGAACAGATGGTAGTCTGAAGGGGCCAAGGCAGGGTGTATGCTTCAATAATTCCTACTTTGAATCAAGCAATTCAGCTATCGCAAGATGCCCTTTGTGTGCCAATGCATCGTCTTGATGAAAAGTCATTTTCTTGTTCTGCAAATCTGATGTTTTCTAACGAACTTTCTGGAGTAATTGAGCTAGAAGGCCAGAATTCTCTCCAAGTGTGGTTTACCCATTTTCAAGATAATCCCCTAGCGGACTGTCTTTAGCACCTCGAAATACGGAGGCCATCATCTTTCTTGCGAAGAAAACTGACATGTCTTTTGGTACAGAAGAACCAGCGTCAGTCTACTGCTTTGATTATTGTTTAAATTTGTGTATAGAAGGGTCAATCAAACTTTCATCCATTAGTATAAATCTGCAAGAAAAGCGCTGGATTTTTGTTACACTACTCCAAAGCATGCTATGACATCGTCATTTGGTTGCGTTGTTCAGGAATAAGGATACACGGCACCCATCTTACACAGAGCTTGTCCATGTGCAGTTCATTTTGCAAGATGTGACACGTATTCCGCGGAGATGCCAACAGCCTCGGAAATTTGGCACTTCACTCTCCTGTCTGCCGAAACCATTGTGCATACGGTCAATCAATTCAGGAGTTGTTGCACTTTTTGAGCGCCCTTTGCTCGGGTTGTCTTCAATGCTCTCTCTTCCCCGCTTAAACGCAGCAGCCCCTTCTTGCTTGTGGAGTATAAAGGTGAATTTTGCTACTAAACATTTACAAAGCTTCAGTCAATTTCATTTGGTCAATCTTCCTTTGCAAAGAATTTTATGACTGCAAGGTACTTGAGCTTCTCGAAACCTTGCGGTGCTTCACTGCATCTACTTTGTTCGACTGTTAAAACCAAACTACGGATCGGCACTAGATGGCATTTCATCTGACACTTGCAGAGACTTTTATGAACATTCACATGAGTGTGGCATGTTCTATGTAGTTACATGTATGCTTTTACGGTTGAAGATGTTGGCTTTTCTTTGCTGCGGCTGGTTGCTGTGGTATGGGTGGCATGACCCAGTCATACAATGTCGCCTTCGACCGGGTTCCTTTAGTGTGTTGAAGTTGATTCCAGTTTGCTATAGTTTTCAGGAAAAAGCTATTCTTTAATGCCCTAGTTTCTGTTAAACTTGGTTTCAATTTATAAGGTTAAGTGTGTCTAGTTTATTGCAATGTAAAGGGATGAAGTTATGGCAAATAATTTTTGATCAAGCTACCAGCCAATGTATTATAAAGGTATTTTATACAATGAAACTACCTTTCTCTGTGCCTAAGGAGCTTTTCGGGTTTCATTGCTTATTCACTTATTTATGTAGTGCAATATCTTCAGTGCCATTGAGGCTTTCACTGTCTTGCTGCAATGCTGTAAAGGGGAGTAATGCTCAGTTGTAGCTGCATCAATTGTGCATGCATTTAATTCAGCACTGGTCCTGTCGGTTATGTCTTCATCATCAGTTGTAGTTCGTGCTGTTTTTACCTTTTACTATGTTTTACCAACTAGTCCGACAAAACACTTCTGGAATGCAATGAGTGTTCGAAGTGACAAAATTCGCTTGCAGCATGATTATGAACAATTATTCTATAAAAGTTATTCTCCATATACCTTGTTTAAATGGGCAGTTTCTTTTAAGTAATTCATAGTTTGCGTTTCTGATTGGTATATTGTTAGATTTTTTTTTATTTTTGTTCTTGAATGCTATGGAACAAAGCTTCCAAAGTTGTGACCTCTACTAGTCAACAACATTGTCTTTCATAATTCCGTCTTCAGAAGTGCCACTGTTATTACCATTTTAGTTAATTTTGTTTCAATGTCAATAAGTGTGTGCAACAAATATGAAATAAATTTCATTTCACAATGTATTACAATACCTGTTTTCGTTTGCATTTCTATATGGCAAACTTTTTGTGCATTGCCAAGCATAAAAATCAATGAAAGATTCTGAAAGCTGCTTATAACTTATGTATGCTAACAAATGCTCACAGATCATCCTTCATAACCTCTTTATACATAACAAAAGTTTTATGGTTCCCTGCAAAACCACCCTGATGGACATAAACATATACCCTCATAGCTGCATGCCTGCAGAACCTCCCCGATGGATGCAAAAATATACTCCCATAACTGCCTGCAAAACCTCCCCGATGGAAGTAAACATTTACTCCCATAGCTGCCCGAAAAACCTCCTCGATGGAAGTAAATATAAACTCCCATAGCTGCCTGAGAAACCTCTCTGATGGAAGTAAATATAAACTCCCATAGCTGCCTGAGAAACCTCTCTGATGGAAGTAAATATAAACTCCCATAGCTGCCTGAAAAACCTCCTCGATGGATGTAAATATAAACTCCCATAGCTGCCTGAGAAACCTCTCTGATGGAAGTAAATATAAACTCCCATAGCTGCCTGAAAAACCTCCTCGATGGAAGTTAATATAAACTCCCATAGCTGCCCGAGAAACCTCCTCGATGGAAGTAAATATAAACTCCCATAGCTGCCTGAAAAACCTCCCCGATAGAAGTAAACATTTACTCCCATAGCTGCCTGAAAAACCTCCCCGATAGAAGTAAACATTTACTCCCATAGCTGCCCAAAAAAACTCCCCGATGGATGTAAACAAAAACTCCCCTCAATCCTTTAAAAAAACCCCTCCTAGAGGGGAGTAAATTTTTTACTCCCATGGACGGAGTTTTTAAAAACCCCCGTCTAGGTGTGCGCTAGAGGACAAGTCATTTACTCCCATCTTGGTTTATTTTCGTTTACAGTGTGGCTGACACGCAGTGGGAAGTGATAGAGGTACGATTCTGTAGACGCATCATGTCATATCACGATAAGTCTAGTCGTCGCAGCCGTGTTGGCGACATGAAATTTCACAAGCAAATGATTATATGCAGCCAACTAAATTGAGAAACGATTCTGCATTCGTCATAGGTTGTCCGTTGCGATGGTTTTATAATAAAAGATATAGCGCAATGATATCCATGGTGTATAGAAGGAATCCCACGGCAAGTGTGCTCGTAAAGTGAAGAACCCAATTTGCCAATATTTCTTGTCAAGATCAAGGTCATTACTAAGGTAGCGATGTTATGTTCCAAGATCTATTGTATTAAAGTTATTTGCTTTCTTCTGCTCAAAATACATTTGCTTGAAGGTTTATGACATGTTCCTTGCTGTTGTCGTTATTCTTGTACCTTTTACCGTTGGAGGGTCATTTGTTTGCGTGAGCTCCGCTATACGAGAAATTCTGTGACAGAAAAGGAAGATGTTTCTGATAAGCCTAATTCTGGGTACTCTTCACACAGGTAACACATGACCGCGATTTGAAGCATTCTATTTAGCGATGGCTTGGGAATTTGAAAATTTGTGGCAAAATGTTCACATGGAACAGTGCGCTATGAAGCTACCCAAGGGTGCTACTTTCTTAATCGGTACAGTTATCGGTGAGCCCTGTTACAGTGAGTGAGTTCTGGGGAATCCTGCAAGATAGCGAAAGCTTATAAAAGGGATAAATAACAGCCACACATGCATAGCATGAACCCACGAGGTAATCCGCAAAGATTTTTCGGAAAAATGATCTTCTAGTTGAAGAAAAATCGATTCTGGTCCGGGAACCAGGATGAATTTTCCTTCAACTAGAACAATTTCGTCAACGTACTCATATTCTTTTGTTAATGCCGGAGAGAGAGAAATATAAACGAAGGAGAGGAGCAGGGAGAATGTTCAAGCTAGGACTTCGGTCATTGGGCTACCCTACTGAACCATAAATCCATGGCGGAAAAGTGACTAACACGTACGGTAAATTATCTTCACACAAAAAAATCAGCCTAATTTCTGCAAGTGTGCTCTTTTAGTACAGTGGCTGATACACTCGACGGCATAGGAGTGTGGCACCATAGGTTCGGAACTCGGCACAGCCTCGATTTTATCCTTTATTTTATGCGTCTATCCATCCTTAGCAAATTAATAAGATTGAGAGATACACACGTCCAGCAAGCCTGGGTCTTTACCCCACTGGGTAAGACACTCACCTTTGGAGCTTGAGGCCCCAGGTTCGAGGTTCGAAACTCAGGGCAACCTTGCAATTTTTTTGTTTATTTGATAGGTGAATTTCTTGATGACGCATTCACGAAGTTCAGAGATAGTGATGCTTTGCATCCCTCGGCCTTTAGCTCAGTCGGCAAGGCACTCTCCTTTGGAGCGTGAGCGAGTAGTTTCGAAACTCAACGCAGCCTACGTTTTTTTTTTCTTTATGCGTTTCTTCAATGCGATTTGTATTACGTGGCAGAAGGATAGATGGATGGACAGACGCATTTAATCATTGAGACGGCTTCTATGCCATCAACGTACAAAGAAGCTCCGCTCACAGTATCCTTTTCGAGTATAGTGTAAGTAAATCAAGCGATCAATTATACTTTATTAGTCGAGTAATAAAAATGGTAATACCGTGCAGGTAAATATGCAGTAAATGTCCCAAGGTTACAAACTGCAGGCTGGAGGTGATTACTGAACGTGAAATTTATTTTTAGAAACTCTGTGACAGCGGCTTAACTTTAGTGTCACGTCACACCGTGCAAAGCCGGACCTCCTGTGCGCGTAGGAGCTTCCCGAGTAGAAGCTTCCCCTGATGCTCTGGCTTTTCCACAATGCATTTCAAAAAGCAATCGAAAAATGTGGGTTCTTATCACCCCTGATAAGGCACAACTTTTGTATGACGTCATCAGATATTTTTAGCCATTCCCGATACATCCAAACGAAAAGATGCAATATTAGGCCCACCACTTTAAGGAGTGACGTCAGACAAAAGTAGGGCCTTATCAGGGCTGATAAGGGCCTGAACTTTTTCGGCTGCTTTTTTTTGACATGCAATGCGGGAAAACCAACACATCCAGCTAAGTGCCAGCTCGGGAGACTAATATGAACATACAGTATAACCATCGTTGGACGGTGTGACGTCCGACAAAAGTTGAGCCTTATCAGGGGTGATAAGGGCCTCAACTTTTTCGGCTGCTTTTTTGACATGCGTTGCGGAAAAGCCAGCACATCAGGGGAAGCTTCAGCTCGGGAGACTCTAATATAAGCGTACAGTATAACCTTCGTAGGACGATGCGACGTCAGACAAAAGTTGAGCCTTATCAGGGGTGATAAGGGCCTCAACTTTTTCGGCTGCTTTTTTGACATGCGTTGCGGTAAAGCCAGCACATCAGGGGTAGCTTCAGCTCGGGAGACTCTAATATAAGCGTACAGTATAACCTTAGTAGGACGGTGCGACGTCAGACAAAAGTTGAGCCTTATCAGGGGTGATAAGGGCCTCAACTTTTTCGGCTGCTTTTTTGACATGCATTGCGGGAAAGCCAACGCATCAAGCAAAGCGCCAGGTCGGGAGACACTAATATAAACGTACAGTATAACCTCCGTTAGACAGTGGGACGTCAGACAAAAGTTGGGCCTTATCAGGGGTGATAAGGTCCTGAACTTTTTGGCTGCTTTTTTTTACATCTATTGCGGGAAAGCCAATGCATCAGGGTGAGGGTCAGCGCGAAAGACTCTAATATAAACGTACAGCATAACCTCCGTTAGACAGTGGGACGTCAGACAAAAGTTGGGCCTTATCATAGGTGATAAGGACCTGAGCTTTTTCGGCTGCTTTTTTTACATGCATTGCGGGAGAGCCAACGCATTGAGGCAAGTGTCAACTCGGGTACTCTATTATTAAGGTACAATATAACCTTCGTTGCATGGTGTGACGTCAGACAAAAAGTTGAGCCTTATCAGTGGTGATAAGGACCTCAACTTTTTCGGCTCCTTTTTTGACATGCATTGCGGGAAAGCAAACGCATCTGGGGAAGCGTGATCTGGGGAGATTCTAATATAAGCGTGCAGTATAACCATCGTTGGACGGTGCGACGTCAAACAAAAGTTGAGCTTTATCAGTGGTGATAAAGGCCTGAACTTTTTCGGCTGCTTTTTGACATGCATTGCAGAAAAGCCAACGCATTAGGGGAAGCTTCAGCTCAGGAAATTCTAATATAAACGAACAGCAAGGTATATGTAAAGTGGTAGCGTAACTTCCATAGAAGCCCATGGATCCAGTAGTCCGCGACTTGTTGCCAACCGATGCCACTTACGTTAGGAGATGACAACTAACAGTAAATTAAAAATAAGGAATAAACTATGACTTCACAACCGGAAGTGGTAGCGACGTCCCGCATTTGCCTTGCATGGCGCGAAATGGAATTTTTCTAAACTGCTGACATTTTACGCGCCGCTTTTATAACACTATTCTGTTGCGCTTTATTTGTGTCTCACTAATTTCATGCGAAAGATAAAACAAACAAAAAAAAACAAAGATTGTGGAAGCAAAGCTGTTTTATTAGCCAAATAACGTACTTGCAATATGCACAAGAAACTTTGCACAGGCAATTGTGAGAGAACTGTTCACTAGTTCGAAAACTCACGTTGCCCAATCGTTCAAAACAATGCACTGCAGCGAAACAGCAGCTTTGAGAGTATAACTTTGACAGCCGTAGAGTACCGCGTCTCGTTCCTTAGCGTGTCGTGTTCACCGTCACCAGAGGCGAGGGCACGCCGGCCTTGCACCAGGGAAAGCAGTCGGCAGTCACAGGAGCGGCTCTCGACACATTCTGTGGGCTATAGTTTAGCTCTGAAATGCCGAACCAGTAAATAGTGCATTAAAAATAAGTAAACCACCGAAGGTACGCACGAAACCACCAAGGAAAAGTGAGCGATGCCTCGTTAGCCTGGATATCCGCCGAACCAAAAAACACGCCAAACACACACTCCAAGGCAAAACCGTTGGCTCGTGTTACCAGACTGCCTGCATGTGTCCGCTGTTTTTGAAACTAAACTAACAAAATCAGGCGCTCAACCTCGTACCAAAGGCTAAAGTTTTCTTAAAGTAATTTACTAATTTTTTGCAACAAATAAAATGAAAACTATTGAAAATTAACGTTTAATTTTTTTTGTATTCAATCTTTGCCCCCTCCTCACCTACTCGCACTTCAGTCGTCACGCGGTTGTTGATGTCTGTAGCAATGGGTTTCAGACCACTTTTCTATTCTACTTTCGCGAACTATTTAGAGTGACCTTGCAGCATATCCTTCGTTGCACGGTGTGACGTAAGACAAAAGTTGAGCCCAGTCAGGGTTGATAAGGGCCTCCACTGTTTCGGCTGCTTTTTGACCTGGACTGCGAGAAATACAACGCGTCAGGGGAAGCTTCGGCTCGGGAGAAAGGAAGAGAGAAAGGAAGAAGCGGAAGGACAGGGAGGTTTCCAGTCCTTAAACCGGCTGGCTACCGTGAGCTGGGGAAGAGGGCAAGAGAAGCAGGTTCATCAAATGAGAAACAAAAAGAAAGAAGGAATGGAGACCATTTTTCTCATCAAAGTAAGTGCCTTTGCCGTCTAAGTGCGCTCATTGTCACACATATTCGTTATCCTGAGGACAATCATTTGTCGCGTCACTGCGTAGTTGCCCGTCTACAGCATGAGCAACTAGCACATCCTGGAAATCATTTCGAAGTGGGAATATGTAAAATAAATAGAATTCTATGGGGTTTAAACACGTAATAGAACGCCTGTAAAAATAGTTAGAGAAAGGTACGTTAGTGGGACTGTTTTTCGCACCTGGGGCGTAACGGTTCAAAGGCGAGTGTCTTCACCATTTATATACGCGTCAACGTTGACAGAGTGCCAATGTATTTACCCTTATGAATACTCGGCACCAGAGATTAGAAAAAAAGGAATACTTTCTGTCAAGACATTGAAGAAGTCTTTCGCAATGTGGGGAGGAAAGCCCCCTCCAGGAACATTAGCATTCAAAGACACCAGGGAAATTCGGACTTTGCGAAGATTTATTTTATAGGGTTATCAATTATATGGACACTCTCTGCTGGATCTAGCCGTCGGCGTCGCCGTCATACACCGTATATGTATACCTATCTATATATATATATGAAAACCCAAGAAAGAAAAATAATCTAGTAAAAGACTGCGGCGCATAGAGTCGGACGTCTGACCCCTGAACGTCGCTTCAAAGGGGACACGATTGTGTATGATCTAGTAACGTTGGGTTAATGTTCTCAAAGCCTGCAATTGCCAAGAATTTCGGAGTAAGCCTGTAGAGCACCTTGCCGACAACTTTCACTGGACAGTACTGGTAAGGGGTACACAAGCATAGAGTTTCCTAAAATTAACTACGAATCTGGCGTTGCGATCGTTCAGCGACCATGGAAATGATGGGTAGTACACGGATTCGCCTAGTCTTCGTACTTTCGGGCGGCAAATCGCACTTGTCGCTTCGTTTATTGCTGTGTTTCGGTTTTGTTTCGATGGAAAGAACGAGCCTTTCTTGAACTTCTTGAACCGATTTGAAATGGTTAGTCTAAAAGAATAAGGTGGTGACTCGAGAAATTTCTATTTCGTGAGAAAACAGCTCCAATTTACACGAAAACACACGGAGCGAAACGTACGAAGATGAGAAAAATCCGTGTACTACCCATAATTCCGATGCTTGCTGAAAAGCCGTGCGTTGCAGCTCCCGTGTACACTACCGCCAGAGTTCCCTCTATATTTTGGAAATCTATGTAGACAACAGGTAATTACATCCTGATTGATTGATTTGTAGGGTTTAACGTCCCAAAACCACCATTTGATTATGAGAGACGCCATAGTGGAGGACTCCAGAAATTTTGACCCCCTGGGGTTCTTTAACGTGCACCCAAATCTGAGTACACGGGCCTACAACACTTTCGCCTCCATCGGACATGCATCCACCACAGCCGGGATTTGATCCCGCGACCTTCGAGTCAGCAGCCGAGTACCTTAGCCACTATAGACCACCGTGGCGGGGCAGGTAATTACATCCTAGTTTCAACGATGTGACAGAAGCGAGACTATCGAAAATTCAGGACGTTCTGGTCTACGAGGAAGGATATGCTATGTACGGGACCCCAAAAAGGTCAACTCGAGAATGCAGAGACGCCTTAACTACAGATACCATGATCACTGTCTCTGCAACTCATGAGTGCTACGGTGTCGCGAAGCAGTTTCACCTTGGGGGACACCTCTACCTACTGATGACGCTGTTTCTCACAGCTACTTTGTTGTAAAGCAGCTTGCTGCCTAGTCAGAACTGCTACTAATGCCGGAATAACAAGACAAAAACTAAAGACGCGATCGGGCGAATCCACATCAAGCAATCGCCAAGGTCGCCACAACACATCGAAGCGTTTGCTTCATGCCATGTTCGATCGTTATTTTATGAACGTGAGTAAGTTAGAGAGGCAGAGAGATTGTGTGTTTGTTCATGTGCGTATACACGAGTGTTTACGATTGAGCGATAAGACGCCGGTTTCAGTCTGCCAGCTGGCACTGGGACACTTTTCGTCGTGTCGTTAAAACGACGGCAACAGATGGACGACCTTAGGTGAAAGACGCCGTCCGCGTTTGTGCTCCTTGCTTTTTGTCGGCCGATTTCCGTCGCCTCGCGCTACACTTGAAACATGCACGAAGCGACATTGACTTGCGCGTGCAATTTTCTCGCTTTTTGCAAACGAGGGCGAGTGGCATCATCTGGTGTCTTTTTTCGAACTATTGGCAAGATGGAGGGAACGGAACCGCCACCTTAATGTTGGAAAGAGTCCGAGCAAGGGGACACGTGCAAAGACATACAGCAGCAAAGTGACGCTGGCCTGGTGCGCTGCGGTTGATGGAGACAACGTTAGGATTGTATACGCGTGAGAACCGAACCGGTTGACCACCGAGCTAGCTCGTGCATCGCGCTGTAGTCGGCTTCGTAATTGCGTTAGATTTCCTTGTGCTCACCGCTCCGCTCTCCTGTTTTGAGGGATGATGCTCGGACGCCACAACCAATTTGATTTCCCATTGCGCCATGAGCGCCCGAAATGGAAGGGAGGAATCTGACTTCATTATAAATGCAAGCAAGCCCTTTGCGTTAATACAGCTGCGGGCGCGCGCACACGCAACCGGTTCGGACCCCGGCAGCGTCTTAATCAGTTCGCGCCCGTGACAGTTGTAATGACCAACTAGCAATCTCATGACGCGTGGCGCGTCCGTGTAAGCTTGACGAGTGCTGCATAGTGTAAATGAAGACGTCACCTGGCTGACGAATTTCTTGCACGAGTTTCTGCGCCATCGGAGCTTGTGCACGCAGTAATGGAGATCTGGAACGTAGGTACACGATGTGCACATTCTGCAAACTGAAACGACGAATGCTGAGTGGCAGTGCTACACTGCTTGTGGCGTTTGACAATGAGGTCGTTCTGATAAGACATTCCTGCAACTTAACTATCATATTAAACGTTCATTTCAGATGAACTTCTGAATAGCTGCAGCTGGTCCTTCTGTTAGGCAACTTCTATGCCAACCTTGCAGCCACGGTATACATTTTCTCTCTGGAAGCATCCTTTTTCAATTCGAAGAGGGTTTGGACAAATAGCTAATTAAGTTCACAGTTGACGGCTTTGCAGGGACGTCTGGGAGTTAACAGGAGCTGACTAGATTCAATGTTCGGTATTTGTCTCGTTTCAGAATTTCGTACGACTTTAAACACGCGGCAATCTCCCGCTGTGGCAATCAGTTTATGTGATTGTTCCGATGATGTTTCTTTTGCGGATTCTATATGTCCACTCGGTTCACCCTGCACTTCCAAGACTAGTTGACGGTACTGCCATCTGGGTGCCGTCGTCGTGCCATC
The DNA here is from genome assembly GCA_013436015.1 of Rhipicephalus annulatus. Lineage (NCBI taxonomy): Eukaryota > Metazoa > Arthropoda > Arachnida > Ixodida > Ixodidae > Rhipicephalus > Rhipicephalus annulatus. Next base: position 139,232 of record WOVY01012170.1, on the reverse strand, counting down.
GTCGTGCAGGGGATGTTTCAGCAAGTGGAGCAGCAACGAGACAAAGGAGCGAATGGGAAAGCGCAGATGTCATGGAAGTCCTATGCTACCGGTCGGCTTTCTAGCACGGTTGTGGAGGCTGCGATTCGTTCAAGGCGGCACCACTTACGTTCTTGGCAAGTGCAACTACCGCAAAACGTTCACTGTCGTACTTGTAGCACGTCGCTAAACGTGACATGCACAAATGCAATCGGCTGTGTCATCTGCTTAAGCTGCAGCCATCTTGTGCTGCACGAACTCGGCACTGTACACCTCACGAGCAGGCACAGGTAATTCGTGAACTTGTCTTGCACGACAGCTGCACTTTTTCGAAAGGTATAGTGGGGTGACCCCACCGCCATGCTGAACTCGCAAAGCGAATACCGAAGTGCAGCGCCTCCATGAACCGGTTCACGAAGTCCCGGTGAAACGAATGGACCTTATACTTCGGTTACAAAAACCAACGACAGGAGGTTTTGATACCGGTGGAAGGGCCGAATTCCCAAATCCTTCTCTTCAAAAGTGCCGAATTCCTTCGATATTGGTTAGGCGGCACTGCTGAACATATACCCAACATCACAATTTTCTGGAAATATCCCTGCGAACCATTTTCTTAAGAGACGTTCTCATAAATATGAACCCAGGACAATTATATTAAAGATATATTGGCAGATATCTGCTCGTGTACGATAAGGAGTACGTATGAAAGAAGGTAATCGTGCTGATATGAAAGAAGGTAATCGGCAGGGGCCGTCGAGTATACCTCGACGGCTCCTGCCCAGTGACAAACAGTATTTATAAATGAAAACCTTTGTAAGTGAGTACCGCCGAGCACGTATTCCTGAAAACGTCTTGCGCTGACAATTTTTGTAATAAGAACATTTCAGTCCATTCTGGCACTGCAAAAATAAATAAATATTGAAGCCCGTCAACCAATGGCAAAATGCGCTTACACAGACAAAAAGCTTCGTTAGGTTGCATCCCGATCACGATTGCATAATGGCCAAATATTAACTGCGCGATGGAAAGAGGAAAAAGCTTTCGGGCTTTATCGAGGAAATTCATTATCGAGGAAAGCTCCATGTAAACAAACAAGACAACGTACGTACGAATGGAAGCACATGATTGAGAGAAACTATAGCTTGATCAGTCATGAACTCTGATTATAAAAGACGGTTAGGGATATATGCAAGCCACGACATGTGTCTGTTCGTCTTCCCCTCTTTTTTTTTAGCCGTGAAAACGCAAATAGGAAGAATGAAAAGAAAGCAGCTTAGGATCACTTGAGAGAAGCCGAAAGAAAGGTGGCGCGTGCATTGGGATACAACCGAAAGAGATCCGACGATGCAACAAGGACTTTCCACTGTGTATCGCAAACGTTAAAAGCTCCAAACTTATCTGTGTGGCGGTGAGAATAGAAAGCGCTCTGTTGTCACAGCCGAACAGCCAGAGAATGTGGCCTTCAAAGCACCGGTGTCACGAAGATGAAAAAGAATATAAAACACACATACAAGTTGACAGGAGGATCCAAAACACGTGGATGTACCGAGCTCGGTGAAGGGGGGCTCGGTACATCCACGTGTTTTGGGAGGTGAGGCGGCGCCAGTGGCGACTCCTAATCGAGCCGTCACGATGGCACAGCGCAGCATTCCGCAACACAAAGATGACCGATGCGTTCGCTTCGCATCAGAGGACACGCGAGGAACGGACTGTGCACACACACGCTGAGGCCCGGACAGGGGGCCCCCAGGTGACGACGGCCAGGACGATCACGGAAAGCCTCACGGTCTGTTCGTCGTCCATCGCTGTGCCGGCGTGGACAATGCGCGCGTCGGCCTGACCCAGCATTGCAGACTCGTGGGAAGAAGAGGCCTCACAATATGTTTGCGGTTGCAGGGAAAAAGATGCAGATGCATCACTGTGAAACCAGAGTAACCATACGTAGCACGGTCAACCCACCCTTAACTTGGCAATTGCGCGCTTGCCACCAAGTGATCACGCGCTTGCTTAAGCAGTGGCGCCATCTCTTGGGCAGCACGGGCTCGAGCCAGATGTTTCAGAAACGTTTTTCACATATTTAGGTAAATTATTTTCCTTGATTCTTGTTTATTTTTGTAGGTCCTACCATTCTAGACATTATTACTTTATTTTTCACTGATTTTGAGCACTGATTGGCACGTTTTACGACTATATTGACCACTGCGTGACCACGCGACACGAGATTGTGGACGACAAGACGGCTGTCTAAAGTGCTGCAAAGCTCCGGGGCAGCTCAGTGGTTAAAGCTGTCTAAAGTGCTGCGTACTTAAAATCACATGTCCATACTGACGGGATGCCCTATTTGATTAATATTCTCAACAAATTTGGCTGATACCCGCCGTTGTTCTCGTTGGTACCGCGTTATTCCGATAATGCCGAAGGTCGCGGGAACGTATCCAAGCCACAACAACCACATTTTGACTGATGCGAATGGTTAGAGACCCGTCTTATTAGACTTATATGCACCTTAAAGAACTACATGTAGGTGGCGTCCCTGAAAACCATGTTTTGGTTCCGGAATGTTCAAACCAAGCAATTGTTACTTATTCCGCTTTTTATTCTAATGTTGCCGTGGTCGTCTGCGACGTCTGTTCTACGATTTGTAGTATACTTGAAACTCCAGACAACACTGCTTGTACAGTCAAAAGTGACAAAAGAAGCGGAATGATTACGATTTCGAAAAAGCACTTCCGGTCAGCGTGGTTGCTCGCCTGAACAAAAAGGCACCTTTTGGTTTTTTTTTGATTGCTCGTTTGATCATAAAAAGGGTAAGCATATAGCCTTTAGAAATCTTGCATATTTAGATTTCCTACGGCTTGTCCCGTTTCCAAACAGTTGTTTGAAAAAGGCATGACTGTTGCTTCTGAGAATCTCACCTATTTTAATTTTACAAATGTTATTCCCTTTCAATAACTTTCATATTGGCTGCACTTCTCACCAACAATGTCAGAAGAAAATCACAGAACAAACCGTAGTCATTAGAAATCTCGTATGTTTCAGTTTTAGTAGGCTTTGTTCAATTGGCTCTAGAGCTGGTGATGCTGCAAATCTACCAGTTTGGCCCTAAAATTGTGGTGCTGCAAATATGCCAGGAAGGTAAGCCTATTATCTTTGTAATTTTATGATATTTACACTTCACGAAGGTTTCTTTTTGAGTATTTTTAAAACTAATTGAGGTTGCAAGTCTTGCCTAGAAGAAAGTCTATGCCTGGAAAATGTCGGATATTTTTATTTTATCGGGATTCATAGCATTTTGATAAAACATATTTGGTTACGAATAGTTGAGAAATGAAGTCTACATATAGCTTTGAGAAATATGGGTTTCCAAAACTTTTGGAAGCACGGTATTTTAAATTTTAGAAAGGCTTATTCCATAGCTATAAAATTGGTTGCGGCTGCAAATCTCGTCTAAATGTACACATATTGAGTTTTAAATGTCAGATTTGCCTGTTTTTTAATGTGTATCCCATTCAAATAAAAGTTTATGCTCGGTCATCAGTAGTTCATATAAACCTTGTAAATCTTGTAAATTTTGATTTCATAAAAGTTTTCCCAATTTCGCCAAAATTGATTGCAGTTGCAAGTCTCAGTAAGAAAGAATTTTGCCACGTCAGGAAATATCGTACATTTAGATTTTACAAAGGCTTGCCGCATTTTTACCGTAATTTCGATAGACCACCTGATGACAAAAAAAATCGACTGACCCACACCTTAATTCAGGAAAGCGTACTTCTTCGAAAAATTTGGCGAGTCTACGCTGCATTTTGTGGTTTTGAGACAAATGTTAAGAGAAAGATCGACACTGTTTTTTTTACATAGTGTGGTAGTTGTGTGCACATCGTAACTTTATCCGGTGCGCCGACTACACTGGCGTTCTTAAGGTAGGTTATTATCTAACGTAACGGCAGCACTCACGTTAAAGCAAAAACGCCGTTATTGGAAAAAGCCCAAGTGCACTTTACGGTGCGATGCTGTGATTATCATACATAACATTCCTGAACATTCCTTCGAGGTTGAGCAACACTTGAATATAGCTATCGAATCACTGCAATAAAATTGAATGTTTATTAGGTTCTTATAATTATCTACAAAGCCAATACTGGAACCCCAACTCACCTTAATCCGACACTACACCTTCGTTATAGAAACACATTGATTACGTGAAAAGAATTGGTTGGCTAATAATTAGCTAACACTGCAACCAAAATTGACAGGGCATCAATATCACGCCTGCTACCGATTTAGGGTGTCTTTCCAAAGCAGTTTCCCTACCTGAGGTTGGCCCTGCAGAATGGTTGCGGTTCATTTCTGATCCTGTTTTAACGCCAGAGCGTTAAATAATTCGTTTCGCAGAAATTCTGGAGTCGGGGTAGGCGGTGGTGAGCGAAAAAAACATCTTGTGTCTGAATGAAAAATCGAGAGAAACGCAATTGAAAATAATAACGAAAATTTCCGGGTCCGAGTGAGTATCAAACCCAAACAGTATGCGTTGAAAGCAGGTGTTTTTCCATTCAGCCACATCTCTATTTGAAAAAAAAAAGTGAAAACTTTTTCTGTTGCGCACGACCAAAAGATAAATTCCAGTAAAATAAACCTTCCTGGGTTCGAGTCAGTATCTAATCTTGGCCCCTTGCTCAACAAGCATATTTTTTACCACTAAGCCACATCCCCACTTGTAAAGAGAGTGAAAATAACTTCCTCTGTTGTACATGACCGACAGATAGAGAAAAATAAGTGAAAAAGTAATACAAATTTTCGGGTCTCCGTGAGGATCAATCATCGAACCCTATCTGTTTCCGTGGCAAGCAAATATCTTACCACACAGCAACATCTCTAGTTTTTTTATTACTTATTGCTGGTCTCAGACAATGCACACAAACACATGTTACAAAATGTACAAACACATTTTTTTCGATTACACACACGCACACACACACACACACACACACACACACACACAATAAAATGCCATGAGTTCCACTTGTGTTGTCTACTTAAAATTTCTTCCAGGCTACCAGAGGTTCTAACCTCATCAGCCATACTGGAATGTACTCTTGACTTTTGCCATCTCAATGAAAGCAGACAAGCTTTATCTGAGATATATTCTTGCTGGCTTAGCATCCAGGTCGTAGCATCCAGCCATTTGTGCGCGCCATATACAAAAGAGGCAAGTCAACATCACAAGATCAAACGTGATTCCATCGTCATTCTTTACCGTCTGATACCCGATTCCGTCTGAATCCAGTGAGAACTCCTTCAATGTTCTTTGTAAGATGTCCCCAAAGTAAACCCCTTCCCAAGAGTGTAGAAAAACGTGATCTATTGTTTCAAGCTTCTTGCGTATCAGGCAGTGTGATCGCCATGGTGTATAATAGCCCCGTTTCCTCGGTGAATGCCTTTACTCTTAGGCTCCCTGTGTGTAACTTATGGAAAAATGTTTTCCCCCTGTAGGTACCTATGCTTTTCACTTGCTTCAGTTCGTTTTTTCCTGGTCTTCCACTTTATACGACCCTGTACAAGTTGGAAAAACCACGTCACATACATCTTTATACAATTATTTTTTTCTCACATTTGATAAAAAAGCAATAGAAATAACGAACAAGCAGGAAACGTACACTATCTACCACTTCCTTCAGATAGCCTCGCATGTTCCCGGCATGCCTTTATTTGTAGTGACGAGATCTCGGGTGCGCGTTGCCTAACCTGAGTTGGCATACCGTACGCAAAAAGAGATCACTGACCTCTCGGAAGAAGAATCTATTTACCAACTCTCTTACAAAATGATGCGTCCAACCTACAGGCCCCGTCGTCCACGCGCATGAATAAATTGGTCCTGCTGCACTTTTCCCAATCCGAGCCCCATATGAATACCGTAAACACTCTGTGCAACCTTTACATGTTCGTCCTGGAACAATGTAGCACCTGCATCACGCACCACAACTTACTGATTAAAAACATCTTGCATACTGTGGCCCTACCAAAAATAAACAACTTGGTGGTTTCCCACCTTGCTGCTTTTTTTTTCTTTGATTTGTTTCTTTGATTTGACTCCACCAATACTCGTCGCTGTCTCTAACATTCTAGTGGTGCACCAAGGTACCTTGTTGGTATTTTCGTCCAGCGCACATTTGCAAAACGTTCCGGTGTTGAAGGTCACCTGCCATGCCAAAGTCCAAGAGATTTCACCCAGTTTACCTGGCTCCCTGTGACATTACAAAAAAAGGTCCACTAAATTTATTGTTTCCTGAACACTTTCTTTGTTCGCCCAACACATGGCAGTATCATCTACATATGCGAGCAGCTTGACTTCGGCTGCCGCCAAGCTGAAACCACGTATTTTATCAGTTTCAGTGATTGCCAAACACATCGCTTCAATGTAAATGCAAAACATAAGAGGGCTGAGGAGGGCAGCCCAGCCACACAGAACGCATTACATGAATGGGAGTTCTCAAAGACTTATTGGCAATTAAACGTGTTGTGCAGTTCTGGTACGCTAAGACCACTCCCTGCCTGATGATGGAACCAACATTAACGCGATCTAAAATGACAAAGAAGATATCATACGCAACACAATCAAATCCTTTCTCCCAGTCGAGCTGGAGCACAGCAATACCAAGCGACGCTTCGTTACAGCACTCAAGCACGTATGGCGATTTGTGAATGTTGGAGCCAAAAGTTCTGCCTTTTATCCCACAGGTTTGGTGGTCTGCAACAGTTTTTTTTAAAGACACCTTGGACTCTCGCCGCTAGAACCTTCATAAAAATCTTGTAGTGAACGTTGGTTAGTGTTATAGACCTATACGATGTCACTAGTTGGAGCATTTCAGCTCCGTCAGTTTTAATAATCAATATTGTATGGGCCTTGCTAAAAGAATGCGGCATACTTTTTCATTCGTACACCTCATTGAACAGGTCTGCCAACAGAGGCGTCAGTTCGGTTTTAAACGTTTTATACCAGGCAGCGGTTACACCACAGGGTCCCGGTGATTTTCTAAGGTTTAAATCACTAATCACGCGCTCAACTTCGCTTGCTGTTATTTTCCCCTCTAATATCTCCCTCGTGTCGTCACTCAGCCGAAGCATGCGCTGAAGAAACTGTTCTTTAAACCATCTACATTCGCTTGTCGGACTGAAAAGAGTGTCTGATAATGAGCAAAAAACGCGAGCTCAAAGGTTTCATTGTCACTCGCGAGTGTGCCGCTGCAATAAATCATATCGATGTGATTAGGCCGAACCTTCGCTTTTTCCAGACCAAGCGCTCCTTTTGTGGGCATCTCCTCCCGCTACTAGTTCTTTTGAACGAGCGCAAACCCAGGCAACTTTGTAACACTGCTTGTCATATTGTCCAAGATTTTTTTTTTTAATACTGCGCACCTCGTCTTTACAAGTCCCAGGCTCATTGCTTTCGAGGGCTATCAGCTGCGTTGCAGTGTTTTATTCAGACTTATTTTTTTTATTTGCGCTCCAAATTTTAGTGAGCTCAATCTGCCCAGTGTTTAAAATTTTACCTTTTACTTTAAACATTCCCATGTCTCTGACACAGTGTATGTTTCTTCGTTAAGCATTTTATTAACGGCCCCGTGCACTTCTACAAATTGCTCATCGCTTAGAAAAGACGCGTTCAGTCTCAGGCTTCCATTGATTGACATTTCAGTGTTTCTTCATACCTGTGTGACGCACATCCAAGAAATGATCCGAAAAAGACACTGGCACTACCGAGAAGCCATGGCATGTCGACATAATGTCTAGCGATAAGTACACACGGTACACGTCGTCTAACCGCGCATGGCTAGTGCCTTGAAATCACGACTACGTCATTTTACGGTTAGATTCGACGCATTCGTACACGTCGTCCATGTCATGGTATGTAATTAATTTACTTAACACGTCAATACTTTAAACACGAATGCCAAAACTATTGACTATCACGAGCATTTAAAACACCATTGAAGTCCCCCAACAAAACAACCCGCTTATCACAATTCGTCCACTGAAACAGATTCGAAAAAAATTTGGACACACTTTTCTACATACTGTTCGGCGCATATCACTCGGAATTCAATGTGGCAAATTACAAAATCACAATAAACAACTCTTGCTGATTGACATGAAAATACACTTTGAACATGAAGGCCATGCAGCTTTTGTACAAGAAGGACTCACCCCGCGGACGTCCCTATCGCATGGCTACGACCGCGAAATATCTGTGAGTGAAACAGCGCACCATGCTCCCGGTCTCCTTCTCTCCATCAATTTTTAGTTTCCTGGACGGCTAAAACGTCTACACCTATATCTATGAGCAACCTTAGGAGTTGACTTTGCCTACGCCTAGCCGCCAGCCCTCTGACGTTATGCGTATATGCTTATAGACAGAATTGATGCCATGGTGTCTTATACGCAATAAGAGTAGGCCTGGAGCATGGTGCTTACCTTTCACGACCAGCCGCCGGCTACCCGCTTCCAGTACCATCCTGCTTTCCGGCATTTTGTTCCTTTATCTTGTCTGGAGGTCGATTTACCGCAGGAATTTTCGGTTTTGGCGTCAAACGGGACCTACTAGTTTGAGGAGTCTTAGCAGGTAGCGACGTCTTGTCTCGTTCACCTGTCTCTACCCGCATACGCTTTAGTGTAGCACTTATGGCACACATGTCGTCCTCGCTGCCCAAGAGTCTCCCTAAACCTCTGCTGCGGCGCCCGCCTCCACTGGAACTACCCTTTCGCTACCCGCTCTGGCTCAGCCACTAACCGGGTGATAGATGGTACGTTCCCATGCTGAGGAGCCTGTGGAGCCCTGTGTGTCTCTACAGACGCCGCCCCCTCAGTTGTCACAGAGACCACTAGGCTGCCGACTTCTTTAGCAGCGTCCTCAGCCTCAACCACGTCCATGACGTGTTCAGCAACCTCCTCCTTTTTGCGCTGGTCCGGTTGCACTAGCGTACGTCCTCACGCAGTCGCCTTCGACGTGACCGAAGCATTTGCAACGTGTGCAGCGAGGAACCTTGCACTCGCGGCGGGCGTGCCATATGCTTTGGCAACGCAAGCACCGCATCGGTCGACCATGGCACAACCACCAAAGCAAGCTCACCGTCTACGCGAATCTCATGTGGTAGGGCCTCAACCTTGACACCACTCTTTAGCTTAAGAAGCACATTCCTTGCCGTTGAGCGCTTGTCCGCCGTACCCGGGACGCACCACCGCTCACGACCAACTTCCACCACCTTTTCGAAATCCGAAAGTGCCGTTCACACCTCTTCGTCACTAACCCCGTGCAGCAGCCAGTGAAGTCTGAGCCGCACCTCCTGGTCCTGCGGGTCGACGACGACACATTGCCACCCCTTCACATAGAGCTCCTTCAAAGCGAGCAGGCATTAGGTGGGGGCCGCGTCATTGTATGTCACCACCCACAAATGATTAACCTCGTATGCCCCGAGGCTAACCACATCCGGCAGCAGGCCCGTTGGCGTCTATGCATTCTTGAAATATTCGATCTTGTATGGCCTAGCACGCACATCACCGTGTAAAAAGAAAACGGTGTTGATGACAAGTCGTCCTTTCGGCAGATGAGGCAAAATAAACTGGTATTTCTTGTCGTTATCACTGTTCCTGTTTCCACGGCTAAAAGTGGCCGCTGTTGCCGCTCCGCTGGAGCCCGTGATCCAGCAATCCGATCAGCTCGGCTTTCTGAAGCAGAATGACTCGGCAACATCTCTACTTGACAAGAAAGTGAAAATTACTTCCTGTGTTGTATATGATTACGAAATCGAGGAAGATGAAAATAAATAATAAAAACTTCCGGGTCAGAGTGAAGACCAAACCCAGGCTATTTACGCAGCAAGCAGATATTTTACCACTCAGCAACATTTACATGCTTGGCAAGAAAGTGAAAATAACTTCCTCTGTTGTGCATGGCTGGAAAATCGAGAAAGAGGCAAATAAATTTTTAATAAAAATTGCCTGGTCAGAGTGAGGGTCAAACTAAGGTTGTTTGCGTGGCAAGCAGGTATTTTATCATCCAGCAACATCTTTCTTTTTTGTTTCTATACTGCCCGCTTCGACGCACAAAACGGAACACAAATACAGTCGGAGGTTAAGAGTATACATGACACTTAAGACATAAGTACTCAAATAGGGCATGAATAAAAAAGAACAGCCACACTTGGACTGGCGTTTGATGGCTAAACTCGTTTCACGTTCCTGAGTGGCTTGATCCTCGATACCCATGCAAGTACTGGATCTAAAGATTTGTGTGCTTCCAGAAACCCGCCCACTGATTCGCGATAGTATACTCGTGTGCCGATCTTGCATCTATATCGACATGCCATGCGGCCATGCAGGCCTTCGATATGCAGTGCAAACCCATCAGCATGACAGCGTCGAACCGGACACTTTCTTCATTTTCATGAGATAGAAAACGAATACCACGCGGGTCCAGGGGAAAGTCGTTCTTTAGCGTTCTTTGCAATATGACGCCAAAAAGAAAAAAAAAACGCGCCTTGACAGCAGTCTAAGAAAACGTGCCCAATTGTGGGTCAGGTTTTCTGAATATATAAAGCAGGGCACACCCCAGCGTACATGCGCTCCTTTTTCCTGTATCCATGTTTTTACCTCTAGCGTCTAGATGGATTGATGAATGGACGGGCGGACAGATGGACAGATAGACGGACAGATAGATGGACAGATGGATGGACGGATGTATGTATGAATGGATGGATTGGATTAATTGGATGGATTGGATGGATGGATGAATGGAAATAATTGCTCTTGGTTCGCTAATAGATAACTTGAGCTTAAAAATAAACCTGTGAAAATCTAGTGTATTTTAGGTTTATGCAATATTCACAAAGGTGATTGTGGTTAAAAATCTCGGATATTTGGATTTGAGGTTGCAGATATAGTGTATAAATAGATTTGGTAATCGTCTGTCCGATTTTATTTAAAGTTATTATGGTTGCGATAGAGAGAGAGAGAAAAAATGAGGGAATGGCCGGGAGGTTAACCAGAAAGTGGAGCATCCGGTTTGCTACCCTGCACTAAGGGAAGGGGGAATGGGGAAGAAAGATGGTTGCATTGATCAGCAAACAAATGGCAATGCTTGCTCTAAGCCGCGCGCGGTTTGAAATAGCAGAGCTGAGGGATTCCGAAGTCCGATCTGGTTCCTTCTATTTTGTTACAGGGCCTTATAATTAGGTGAGGCTATAGGTGTTTTTAGGCTATAGTTTTCGGCTTTAGCTAATTGGTGTCAAGTTCTTTGGTTCTTTCTCAGCGTAGAGAGATTCGAGGTATACCTCGAATTGAGGTATATACCTCAAATCTCCTTGGTTTATAAACCACGGACATTCACAGACAATATACAAGCATGTCCTAACTATAGAGGGACAAAAACACGCGCTAAAACCGTGAGCACTCTCCCCTGCCGTAGATTGACGGGCACGTCATAGTTCGCGTAGGGGTCCAGTCGCTCGGGGGTCTTCTCAAAGCTTGTTTTGCCTTTCGCATTTCCTATTAATTTGTCCTTTTACGCACCACAGAGGCACTTCGTACAGATGCTTTAGCGAAGCCGAGACGCGCGGTCATGCATGGTCTTCATCACTCGGTCAAACCCAATCATTTACTAAAGCTTTTCCAAATAACTGCCTATGTTTGTCTGAAAAATCTTAATGGGTGTATTGTTAGCCGTCTGTTGCCTTCTTTATACCTTTAATGGACAAGTGGTTAGTAGTGGGGGTCACCCAATTTCGGTACCACATATACCCGTTTATTTATTTATTTATTTATTTATTTATTTATTTATTTATTTATTTATTTATTTATTTATTTGCAATACCCTCAGGGCCAAACGGCATTACAGGGGGGAGTGGTTGAGAAAGAAAAGAAAAAAAATTTACAAAATGCAGCGGCGAATCTTACATCGAGCAGAAGATCTTAATTATACAGGTTAGCTAACAGGCTTTATGGCAAACAAAAACGCGGGAATGATGATAATTACATCAAGACAGGAAAAACGACAAGAAAATAAATACTGTACAGGAACAACACAGCATCGGGTAATACAATACTTTGTTGGCTGTAATTACACATAACTAGCTAAGACACTTTTGAAATGAAAGTGATTTACAATGGTTGCCGCTGATGCGGCAACCGTTCATGATGTTGATAGAATTTGTACATATTCGTGGACATCGCAGTGTTTACGGCCGGCTTATATAAACAGCGTCGAGGGTAACAAGTAATCATATAACCCCTGGAAATCTTGTGTATTTATGTTTCTGTTCCATTTCAATAAAATCGATTATATCTGCGAATCTTAAGGTAAGCGGATACCCTCTGTAAATCTCGTTTTCTTTTAGTTGAGTTAGGTTCATTCCATTCCAACAAAACTTATTTTAGTTTTGTCTTGCGTGTATTACCAGCAAAAGTAAGGCAAAATCGTAAATGTCATATATTTAAATTTCAGCAACAATCATCTCATTTGGATGAAGTTATTGCGGTCCCATGTCTACCCAAAACATTAAACATGTAGCTGTTAGAAATAACGAATTTGTTTAAAAAAATTTCGCACCATTACGATAAAATTGATTCTGAATGCACCTCCAGCCGAAAAAAAGTAACCTTATTGCCTTTCTAAACCTTGTATGTTTCTTTTTTTTTTAAGGGGCGAAGCTCTTTTTGGCGTGGCTTGTGCGTCCCGTTGTCGTAGTGCGTCACATGTCGCACATACCCGCCCTCGGGGACATATCCGCATGTCCACATGTTACGAAAAACGTAGGACGGCCTCTTTATCACGCTGTTAACAAAGCGCTGACAGCAGAAATGTGGCACCTACTCTCGTTTAGTTCTTGTATTGTTCGCTGGATGGCGGTACTTGTATATGATGAATATACGATGAAAAGAAGCGAGATGGCGGTACTTGAAGTGTTCACTAGATATATGGACGGGCGCATGGACGGACAGACAAGCAGGTGGACAAACAGACACAAGGACGGACTGATGGACGCACGGGTGGACGCACGGACGGACGCACGTACAGACGGACTGACGCACGGGCCAACGCACGGACAGACGGACGGACGCATGGACGTAAGCATGGACGGATCGACGGACGCTTCACTCCCCTCATCATCATTCATTCCGTGGACTTGCTGTGATTTTTTTTTAGTTTCGCTGTGTTTTGATGAAACTATTTAATAACTTGAGCTATTCTGATGCAAGTTTTCGTCGCACAGGCGTCGAAATTATTCTGCTTCTCATGCGGTAGGTGCTGGATCGTTTCACAGGACCAGCTGAAGGCATATATACTAGCTATTTCGAAAGGGCAAAGTTGTCCAATCAGGCGTCGGTTATGGAGACGTAATATCTCGAAATATGGCTCAATCAGGACGTCAGAACTCCTATAGTCGTTGCTTAAGCCAGCACAGCCACGGTGTACAAGCCGAGAAATTAAGGTGTCTGTTGTAGGTAGTGAAATTGGCCACCGGATACCAACCTGTAAAATTGGTACAAGGGCGTTTCAGTCTTGTGTTCGGCGTTTTGAACCTACCTTTGGCCGCTTGGGAGGACGACCGAATGTCATCTGAATCAGTCATCTTTCTTTTTTAAAATGTCTTTCTTTCTCTCTTTTTTGCTAAAATTCACAGCGATATTTGACGGCTTACCCGGTCCATGCGAATTCACCGTCTTCCTATGACGATAATTCTCGGCCTCCCACAGCAACGGTCATGCCAATGCCGCGAGTGCACAATAACGATGCTGGTAGATTGATATTTACCCAGATGCTTCCCAGAACATCACAGCCCACCATTCGACACGAGATTCGCAAATAAGTATCTTTACTTCCTTTATTTATTTATTTGTGTATACCTGGATACGAGACTAATCATGACGGCGTTGTAAATAGTTTCTAAACGGTAAAAATAAAATACATATATCATCTGAAGCAGCCGCAGACTTAACATACAAAGTTTTAGGAAATTTCATTAAGGGAATGTGGTAAAAATGCGAAAAAAATGAAGACTTTGAAATCCGTGATGCACCACAGTTTTCGCGGGATACTCAATATTGACTTCTGGCATTTATTTTGTCATTCACTAATATACAAAACCTGTCATGGTGAAACCAATGACACCATTGTTTGCAGAGTACACTTCATATGTCTATACTTGAACTAATGTTTCCATGTAGTGTCTCTTAAAAGAACACTGCGAAGGGGTGAAAAGAGAAAAAAAAAAACCGAGGCTATTTACACCAACTGCCTATAGTTTGTGAGGTGGAAAGGGAGAGGGTGAGCTAAAACTTATACCCGGAAGATTGTGCGTAAAAGAAAAAAGACAAGAAAACACACATAGCGCGATGCAGTGTAAAGGACAATATTCCAGTATAGCTTTTTTTTAAGTGATGTAGCTCTTGTCAGGGCACCCGGGAGCAAGACCGTCTAGCCGCTGTAAGTACGGACCCGCGTTGCGCATGTATACTATACTATATATACGCAGCATATAAGCAGTCTACTCGGCTGTAACGGGTCTTAGACTGAGAATGCGCGCAAACCGCTGCAGGGAGCTGTCAAATGCGCATCTTGCCTTCGGTCGTCCTATACCACCAACCACCTCCTGTGACCCCCTTCTCACTTTTTTCGCGTCGATCTTTGTTTTCATTTTATTCGTCGGACGCCGCGCAGTTCCCTCGCGAAGGCATGTTTCTGTTTAGCCCAAGGCGGGGGCGACCCGTGTACGAGAAGAAATCTGCGAGATCTCACATTAAAAACTACTCAGGAAGTGCAAGCACCAAATGGCTTTATAAAGGCACTACTCTCACACCCGCGGCGGGCAAGAAGAAGGCGAGGGAGACGCGCCCAGTCCCCAAGTGCCGCTGCAGCCTTTCTGGAGCTCCCATAGCATCCACTTCATTCCCGAGACTGTCCTAGAAAAAAAAAGTAGAAATAATCAGGAATGCCTAAAGAGCGACAGGACAGAATTTAGAAAAGAACGTGATGTGTGTACATCCATGGCGTGTGCTCGCGCTTCTGCTGAGACTGCAAGACAACGAGCAAATAATAATAATCGCTTTTGAAAAGCCCCTATGGTGACCTGCTCAAAACACTGGGACGCTGAGTGTGCCGCCCAGCACAGCTCTCCTGCTTTCTCGGGCAGCCTGAGCTGGTTTCAGCAAATTTCAGCTCATACGTGTGTACAGCCGTAGCCATGGCTGGTTCTGAACGGTATAGCTAGCTACGTTCAGGTGTCACAGATAAAAAAGAACACAAAAAAAAGATATTTAAGAACCTAACAACGTGCGCCCAGCTTTCCTTGTGTTTTTCGTTTCCAACGAGCTGCACATGTTTCAGGGAATGCAGGCGTCCAAAAAGGATATTAACATGCATGTACGCCGCGTCATGGTATTATCTCCATGATGGAATCATTTGATGACGCCACATGATGAAGCATGGCACTTTATGTAGCAAATGCATTTGCGCAGCTGCATTCGCGCATTGAACGTCCCGACCTTCATCAGCATGTCTTCAATATGAACAGATCTAAAAAAAGCTCATCGACGATACGCTCAATCCAATGTTCACAAGTATATTTATGCGTACGGTTAAGCATTGATATATGTAGTGATCAGAATGAGTAAATAGCACTCTGAATGGAGAGTTCATGCGCAATAAACACGCTCAATGCACGCGCTTCGTCAAATGGGTTTGAGCCCTCGATGCCCGTCTCAATATCCTGCGCGCCATCTCACCACAGTTGCCCAATTTTTCATGAATACATGTGTAGATAGAAAACTCTGAACCCTTCCAAGTTTGCAGCCTACCCCTCATTCCTCGGTTGTGGCATATATTTCGAGAACTAACAATCCTCTGAGGCAGGACCTTTTGAACCCCTATCTGAAGACTGCTCGGTCGATATGCTGGACAACGATTACGTCTTAATTACTAAAAATCTACACGGACAGAAAAAAGTTTAGAGCTGTAAGTGAGGCCAATAACGTCCATTCGCAAAAGATTACAGGAAACGTATAGCCCCCCCGCCCCCCCCCCAAAAAAATAGAGCGGCCTGCGGACAAGCCGTAGAGAAGAGCAGCCAGTAACTCGATATATAGCACTACAAGACCATATGAACAGCGCGTGCATCTGTATGAGCACCACGCATATAAGGCACAGATTCACAAAGAAGGCGTCTGAAACCAGACACCGTTTAGTTTACAGTCCCCTTAGGGAAAGAAAGTATGACGCGAAATATGTCGACATAACGCGCAGATGCACGTAAGAACCCCCCAGACTTTTCAGCGAGAAAAGGGGGGTCCCGTGGAGGTGCATGGTGTATACGACATTTTTCTTTTTTGTGTGTGTGTTTGTGTGTGTAAGTCGCCGAGAGCTTCTTCCCTGCTTCCTCTCCTTTAGCGAACCAAGGAGTTTCGGCACTTCTTCCGTCGCTCGCGTTTTCTTCTGCTTCCGTGAACGCGCGGCTCTCAAAAACTCGGCGAATTGAAAACGTGACACCGATAGCGACATGACCCAGAGAGACCGAGAGTGCCCTGTTCCGAGAGAAAGGGGCCCCACAAGAGGGCCGCACGAGGGAACTCGCGAGGGTCGCCGATTGTGCGAGCCTTTTTTTGACTGATGTTGCGGCAAACTATGAATAATCCAACCCAAGCTTCCGTCGCTTCCCTCTGCATCTTTCCCTCTTGGCTTTCTTCCACACCTCTATCGTATATGGCTGTGCCTCGCCACCACTCCTGTCATCCTTGTTTCCTCCCTCAGATCTGCCTGCCCTCTTCTTCTCCCCTTCTCGAACAACTCCACCGGGACCTATCCATCGATTCGACTTTTTATCAAGCACCTATCGTCAACCTTTACCTGTTTTCCCATGCAAAGCGGCAAGCTTCACGAGTATAACGCTTTTCTCGGGGAGAACCGGTGTATATTCTTCGACTACGAGAGGATAACGCGGGGAGGAGCTTACATGTTTGTACGTATTTACACGCGCAACCCGCGCAACTGCACGCTACATAGTGCATGTCCCATGAAAGTCGAGGGTATAGGGACCGTACGATATCTATACTTTTGCATCGTCATTTCTTGTGTCTTGCATTGACACTGTTTTTGCTATTTTTGAACAAGCAAGCTCTGGCAACGTTAGCTTCAGTGTCTTCGTGAGGCCAGAAAAATTAAAGAAAGAAGAGCGGCGGAGAGGAGGGCGGGGGGTTCAAACTTTCAAAAAACACTCGCGTTTAGTGGCAGCAACCTTCACAGCGTACACTGAATAAGCCAAGGAACAAAAAAATGGCTAAAAAAGGTGTTCGAACCAGGTTGACGGTTGCAAGTCGTGTCAGGATCAAGCGGTAGAATGCCATGCAGCCATAGAAGTTAAGTTTCCAGAAAAGAGCGCAGCAAAGGGTGTACACGTAGGATATAGCAACGGTGTATGTACAGTGGTATAGTACAGGAGCTGCGTTGGTAAAGACGTCTTGAGAACCGAAGCCCCTCCGCCTCCCTTCTTATCAGACAAGGTCGATTAGCTTTTGTACAATTCAAAGCGGGAGCAACGGTGAATCGTGCGCCCTCGTTGTACAAGCCGATCCGCGACGAACACAATGCGCAGCACCACGACGCGCTTCGCGGAACAAATCAATTATGAACGCCGCGTTTTACAAGCGTATACACGGCTCGATGCCAGTCGCAAGCCGCCGCTGAATACTCTTGCGTGATACCTTAAGGAGGCCCCAATGCAAGGTGCAGGTTCGTATAGAATTGTACCTGTGAGCTGTAAGTCGCAGCAGCGCGTATATATTGTACTGTTTCTAGCATTCTTATACTTTTTTTCTAGACCTTCAATTGGTGAGCGGTTGGGCGTGTTACATGTGCTCAAGTTTCTATGGGTTCTAGTTATAAATAGTACAAGTTACACAGCTCTGTGGGGCCTTCGTGGAGCCTTATGGTGCACGGCAGTGCTCAAGGTCGCGACACGTCTTTATGAATATCGCTGTATACGCCTTAAGAAAGCGTGATCTCCTGACGACTTTATCAGACGACATGCCTCTCAGTACAATGTATCTAAACACGAGGCAGTCTCGGCGCATGAAAGCCGGCTTAATGTGGTATATTCCTGGAATACTCGTATACACGGCGCCTCTCCGCGCATGGTATTCGCATTCGATGAATTTAGTCCAGATTCATGCACACGTAAAACGGATGCACCTCTTCTCGGTTGCGGCAAGTGCGCCCGCCATGAAAGAAAGTTTTCTCGCTAACTCGTTCCGGAGCCCGGTACTGGAAATGCTGTGTGTTCACGAGCAGTGCCAATACAGTCGTGACGTCAAATTTGCTTGAGGACGAATTCTTTTATTATTGAAACGTAGTAACGTAGTGTTATGGGATCGCTGATACGGAATCATGATCGAGGCTCTATATCAAAAGCAACGAAACACGAGGATGAAGAAGCACGCAGCACACAGGCACCTACTTGCAACAGAACTTTATTACGAACGAAGATCCCAATTATACGAACTTATTCGCATATATTGTCATGCATGTGGTGTTTCTAAAGATACGTTGTGATTGAACCGAAGGGTTTGCTTTCTGCAGCCCCTTCGGTTCCCTTAGTTATTTTTTTTTCTCTAACATTCGATGGAGTAAAGTTTCTTCAGATCAACTGGTATTTGCACATGGAATAGTTCAAGAAGCTACGTCTGCTTGGAATGAACAGGCAATCAGACATGAATGAAAGATAGTTGGCGCCTTGCGCAATGCCTGTATATCACACACATTCATTCATATGATAAACGCATTGCGATCGCAGGACTGCTTTTCCCGTTCTATGATCTCTCTCTCTCTCTCTCTCTCTCTCTCTGCTGACAGAGTGACTAGAACAACATGAGAATAAATCAAGAAGAACTAAAAAATTAGAGACAGAAAGAACAAAGAAAGCACCTTCGTGGAGTAAAAATGTAACATAGTTTCGAAGGGGCGCTTTCGTACAAGCATATCTCGTTTTAAGATTGACATTATCATGATACGACAGAAGCGAGAACTGAGACAAGCTTTCCAAAGAGAAAAAGCGGTAGAGAAAGGCGGACAGAAACAAAAGCAACTACGATGGGGTTTACCGCGAACTCCTTACGATTCAGAAAGCATTGCAGAAAGCCGGAACATGCAGCCGCACCCATTTTGCGGTCAGTCATACAAGCACCCGGGAACGACCCAGAACGAATTATTCGGCCCGCTGTCTCGCACAAACCATTTTCATCAGAGACAGCGTGGTTTTGTTTATACATTTCCACGTCCCAAAGGTCCCATACAGCGCCCTCTATCCATGTGACCCTTCCAACATAACATTCGCAAGGTATACGTGCTTCAACAAACGAATATCTCGTTCTTTCATTTCCTCGAACGAGAAGCAGCATTAAATGAGCCACGATGACCACGCAACGAAACAAAAAGAGATTAAACTGGTAGCGGGTACCGACGCTGTATATGCAAATAGCCGGCTCGGTCGAAATAAGTCGTCCGGGGTCTCGACCAATTAAAACAACAAAAGAAAAAAAACACCCTCCTGAGTCTCACACATGCGCACGCGAACTCTCGGTACACATAGCAGCAATCCTCCATCCGGCTCCTCTCGACTTGGCGAAGCCACGCACTATAGCCCTCTGCGCCACTCTCATACAATATGCCATAAATTTTCCCGCCGATTACGCCTCGGGTTTTTGCTTATCTTACGTGCCTGTTTAATCGCTTCACACCTCTGTGTGTGTGTATATAGATATACGCGTCTTCTATAAGAACAGCGTCTGCCCACTTGTTGCCGTTTGCCTTTCTTGCCACGGTTCTTTGGAGCCGGCTTCTCTGAACCTTTTGTTTGGCTTGTTTTTGTTCCCTTTTTTTGAGCCTTGAGGCTTCCACACATGTAGGAGACCGCACACGCTGTGCAAGCTCAGGTGAGTCCGTCTCTTAAGAAGGATGCAACGTGAGTGTGCATGCAAGAATAAGTAGCGTGCCACGCATAACGGGTGCTGCCACGTTCGTCGTTCCAAGCAGTTTATTTTCATCAAGGAGTTACGCGCTCACGAGCGGCCTTGACTACTGGCCGAGAATAGTGGGCGAAAGGAAAAGTCCGCGCCCTCCCGACGTCTTTCTTTGTGCCCGCTGTTCTCGCTGTACACTCTCGGCCTTCTCATCCGTCCATTCGCTTTCTTTCAAACACCTCTATGTATATAGTTGCTCTTTAGTTATTCTATACGTACAGGCTACTCCCGTTCTCTTTCCTCTACATCTTCCCATATGTGCCTGTTCAGCCTGCGCCTCCTCTCTCAAACGACCCTGGAGAGAGAGAGAGTGGAAAGATATCTGGCCTCGAACTTGCCCTCACTTGCGTGGCAGCGCAACTCATTAGTTCCCGATCAAAGGACGCGCATAAATGTCTCCGGTTCAATGCTCCAGGCAAAGTCGAAGAAAGAAACACAGAAAATTCCAGCAACAATGAACCAGGCAGCGAAAGGGACGCGCTGGCAACTCTACGCGAGAGGCAAGGAGTGTCTGTTAAGAAATATAACGAAAGAGAGAGAAGGGGAAAATTCTGGACGACAAGTTCTGGAAGCGGGATCGAGGTACAAGTATACAACAAGAGTGACAGAAGAGCGGAAGCAGAAAAAAGAAGCAAAGGCGCAATTCGGGAAGTGGCGGAAGGCGAACATGGGTACAGGGTTTGATTAAAAATACATTTGTGACGGGGTGCTGCGTGAAAGTCTGCGTGGTGCTCGACGACGTGCGTTAGGCACACGGAGTTATAGGAAAAAGTAGAACCCCCTGTATAGCCCCCGTTTTTCGCGTACACACTCAGGATGACGCCTGTTTCACGCGGTGGTTGCTTGAGAAATGAACAATAAGAAAATAAACAACGCCACCATGAGCGAAGTGTGTACGGCCGTAGGCAACAACGCGAATATAGAAAAACGAACCCGCGACTTCGTCGCCTGCGTAGTTTACTTCTTACAACACTAAGTCCTCGGGCCATGCTATATCGAGGGCTGAGGCCGAGAAGATGTAAGAAGCAAGAGAAATAAGAGACCTCCAAAAGGGGTGCAAAATCGACGAAACGGGGAAGAAGAGACGTGCCTCCATATAGCATTCTCTTATAACATGAATAGCACGCGCGACGCTTTACGAAAAGAGCGTAAGAGAGAGAGGGGGGGGGGGGCTTAATGGCCCGCAAGCACGCGCCCGCGTGAGATGCGACAGTGATCAATTACCATACTTGCCGCTCCGGCGTAATTATTATGCTAATCGCACTTTACATCCTCGAACGGCAACCACTTGCGTTATGAAGGCTCCCTGTTTTTCTTGCCGCATGCAATCAACTCCTCAAGCGGCGAGGAAGGGGCTCTTTTTTTTTTCTTTATGCGCAGAAAATTTGCACTTCGCCGCTCCTTTCGCCCGATTAAAAGGAACGAAAAAAAATAATCTTAGCACGTGTCTCGCCTGTATAAACATTGTATACACCGTGGCTCTATATACAGGGCACGCGCTTATATATTATAAAGGCGCTCCAAGGAAAAGGAAGGCTTTTCTTCCGGGCTTATTTCCTTCATAATTTATGCGAGCGCACGGCCGGTAACGATCTGCCCTCGGTCTTGTTCGACAACCTTGTATTACGGAGAAAAAGTTGTCGCAAACGATGCGGTCACTCAGTTTTCAATGGGCTACACAAAAATCAGACGCTTTCCGCTCATAGTCATTTGGGGTTGTGGTAAATACTTCCGGTCTGGGATTGCGTATAGACAAAAGCATTGAGAGGGGGTCACGAATTACGTAACCATTTTTTTTTCTTCGAAGTCTCTTTTGTCGTTTGCATCGCTTGTCGGAGGTCCGATTGCACTGTGCCTGTGCTATCACCGTGATTAACCGGTCACGAGCGGTGGATGATGGGAAAAGACTGACTTTGAGTGCAAAGAATCGCAACCGGTTCCGCATGTGGATAGTAATTTGCGAGCCCACCGTAATTCGTGAGGTCAAAACAAGGAATTACAAAGAAGATCATTTGAAAGAGCTCAAGGACCTGTCTGTGTGGAGGATTCTAGCTCGATACGAAACTGTTTGTAATGTGCTGACACACTGCTGCCGCATCGTATAATCCGCTACTCTTCCGTACTCGTTCAATTGAGATGTGTCTACGCTCTTACTGTTTCAAATACGTATAAAATACAGATATCATAGCGTACTGGGTTTAAATGAAAAATTGTGAAATGCGTATTTACAGAGTCAAATAATTATATTTATTGCTGTTTCGATCAGATCAAAACCCACCCCTCGTGCAGTCTCGCACTCAAGGTATTTGACATTGCCAAAATGAAATGAAACGAAATTGTAATTTGGAGACCCGCGTTCTCAAGAACTGTTCCCACGTGCACAGTTCATACATTAGGAATCCAATACCTGCACGCGTACACGACCATGTATGTACAAGAAAGCAAGAGCTGCTTTTCATCCACAGTAATGCTGAGCTCCTTGTTTCGCACAACAGGTTTGTGTCTTGATCCATGGCTCAAGCAAAGTAATTTCTTCTGCTTTTTTTGGGAGTTTTTTATTGTGATTTATTCATCTTTCGCATTCGGCGAAGCGTTCTTCCATCAACCTTTAATTATCCGATACCCCAACTAATCATGGTGCCGAGAATAACATGATGGTTTAAATAGCTGACTGACGACATAGAGCAATTATCAACTATATAGTGTAGCGTCGTCGGGGTAGATTGGGTGGGATGACCAAGATCAGGCAGGTCATGAACGCAGGACGTCCATTTAGGAAACTTGAAAAAAAAGGGATTTATTTGCATTCAAAGAAAAGTTAACTGGTCATCGTTGTTCCCCCTTCTTGCGCCCGCCGTCTCCTCCGTCCTTTTTATCCCTCTCGTTGCCGCCCCTCTCCCTCTATCTCGGTACATCAGTCCACTTCACGAAAGGCAGGGGCGGCCCGCAGTAAGAGGGGGGGATCAAGGGGGTGAATCGTCCACCCGGAGCCCGACTTCCCCTCAGCTCTATGCTCAGTTGTTCCGGGTGGACCCATCCACTCCAAGAAGCAGCGACGAATCTTTCGTTCCCCGAAACCGCCGCCGCATTCCGCAGGGCCCAGCCGTGGCGCCAGCGCACCGTCCCGCGACACAATGGTCAGCCTCAACAGTCGCTGCGTTCGCGGAACTGAGTGGCGGCGACATCACGCTCGTCTCGAAGACGTCACTGGCAGCGGGACGCAACAGACTCCTCCGCCGCCGAAAGACTCGACCCGAGGGTGGCCAACTGTCGGGTCACCTGAAGCGTCGAGACGACATGTGAAAACACTCGGCCTCTCTGGGCCTCAGCACTCGCATCACCAATAACCCTGTTCCAGGGGTACACAACACAAGCACACACACTCTGGTCGGCGTGCCCGAGCGACACGCCCACCGGACGCCAAAACTGCCATAATTTTACCCCATGATTGCCCTCTCTTTCTTTCTTTTTTTTTTTTGTGGTGGTCAGCCCTTGGAAAAAAAAATCTAAATGCCGTGACCCCAGCCGCGATAGAAACACATCAGTAAAAAAAAAAACAGCAACAAGAAAATCAGTGTTCGACTCTAAAATCCACGGCTCAGTCCATCGGCGTTCTTATTCTGGTTCCCCTTTCTATATTTGACCTCGAAGTTATACTCCTGTAGTATGAGGCTCCATCTCAACAGCCTCCCGTTTTTATTGGACATTTGCTTCAGCCATGAAAGCGGGCAGTGGTCAGTCTCGACCGTGAATTTTGTGCCTTGAATATAGCATCCTAGTTTTTGAATGGCCCACACAATGGACAAACATTCTTTCTCCGAGGCACTGAAAGCCTCTTCTCGGGGAGTCAGCTTCCGACTGAGATAGAGCACCGGATGCTCTTCACCTCCCTCGTTAAGTTGGGCCAAGACGACACCTAGACCTCGGTTGCTGGCGTCGCATTGGAGAATGAATTCTCGGCTAAAGTCTGGCGCGACAAGCACAGGCCGAGAAGACAAAGCTTTCTTCAAGTTTTGGAAGGCCTCCTCCCTCTCGGTGCTCCAAGTTACCACTTCCGGTTCAGGTTTTCGCAGGCTGTCGGTTAGCGTGCTGGCGAGCTCCGAATAATTTGGAATGTAGTGCTGGTAATAGCCTGTCATTCCTAGAAATGTTCGCACCTCCCTTTTGTTTACGGGTCTTGGGAAGTTGACTATCGCAGCTACTTTGGCTTTCATTGGTTCCCGTTTTCCCTGCCCTATGTCGCGTCCCAAATACGTGACACGGGCTTGGCCGAACTGACACTTCTCGGCTTTAATAGTCAGGCCCGCCCCTTTGATTCTTTCAAGCACCGTTCGTGTGTGCTGCAAATGAGACTCCCAATCATTAGAAAATACGGCCACGTCGTCTAGATATGGCACCGCAAATTCTTCTAGTCCTTCTAGCACCCGATCCATTAACCTTGAAAAACAGAAGGGTGCGTTTTTCAAACCAAAGGCCATGGTGACGGGCTGATAAACGCCAAAGGGTGTTACAAATGCTGCATACCGACTTGCTCGTTCAGTTAAGGGCACCTGCCAATATCCCCTCACTAAATCTAGGGTTGAAATGAAGGTAGCCCGGCTTACCAGCTCCACCCTTTCCTCTATGTTAGGCAACGGGTACACCTGGTCTTTTGTGATCGCATTCAACCTGCGATAATCGACGCATGGCCGTGGTTCTTTCCCCGGCACCTCGACCAACATCAAAGGGGAGCAATAGTCACTATATGCTTCTTTGATCACGCCAAGGCGAAGCATCCTTTTAACTTCCGCCTTCATTAAGTCCAGCTGTCGCGGAGACACGCGGTACGCCTTCGAGCAAAAAGGGACCTCTGTAGTCAGCTCGATATCATGTTGTACCAAATGAGTCCTTCCGAGCCTTTCCCCAAAACATTCCAGATATTCCTGAATAAGGCTCTTCAGATCCTCGACTTTATCTGTACCCAACTCGTCTTTGTTAACTGCACACGCGATTATCTCTTCTACACTAGGGCCCGTGTTCCCAGGAAAACAAGGTACCTCTAGAGAAACCTCTTCTGAAACATTCATGGCGATGCTAACAATTGCTGCTCGCTCTAAAAATGGCTTCATTAGGTTTACGTGGTAGACCCTGTCCTCGCGTTTTCTTCCAGGTAATCTCACGGTGTAGTTTACTTCCGAAAGGCGACTGATAACCTCGGCAGGTCCATCCCAGTGGACTTCCAGTTTATTCTGGCGATTAGGCCTCAATATCATCACTTTGTCGCCCGGGTTGAATGATCGCGTCCTGGCATTTCTATCATAGTAGCGCTTTGAAGCGTCTCGCCTCGCCTCTAGGTTGCCCTTCACGATCTCACGACACTTATGTAACCTTTGCATTAGGTTCAACACATACTCGATCACACATTTAGGCCCCCGATCATCCTCCCACAGTTCGCGGACTAGCCTCAGCGGACCTCGAAGATTCCGGCCATACACCAGCTCTGCCGGTGCGAACCCGGTTCCCTCGTGTGGCACTGTGCGCAACGCAAATAGCGTGCCCGGTAAACAACCATCCCAATCACACTTCCTTTCATGGCAAACAGCTCTCAATACTTTTTTTAGGGTAGCATGCCATCTCTCCACACTGTTGCTTTGTGGGTGGTAAACCGAGCTATGCAAAATTTTAACGCCACATTTCTCGAGAAACATGGTCGTGAGAGCACTCGTGAAAACGGTTCCCTGATCCGATTGCATTTCGGCAGGGAAACCGAGGCGCGAAAATATAGAAAGCAACGCATCGACTACCTCGACCGAAGTTGCCTCCTGTAAGGGCACCGCCTCGGGGAACTTCGTTGCAGGACACAATAGTGTGAGAATGTATCTGTTCCCCGCACTTGTTTTCGGCAACGGCCCCACCAAATCTACAACAACTCTGCGGAAGGGCTCAGAAATAATGGGCACTTTTACCATCGGGGCCTTCCATTTGTCGTTAGACCTACCGGCTCTCTGGCAAGCGTCACAAGTCTTCACGAAATTCTGCACGTCCCTGAAACACCCCGGCCAATAAAATTCCTGTAGCAATCTTTTCTTGGTTTTATTTATGCCCAGGTGTCCTGCCCATGAGTGATCGTGACAAAGACTGAGTAGGTCCCTGCGGTATGGTGATGGCACCACCAATTGATCGTAGCACTGCCCTCGCCTATCTCGGTATTTACGATATAGGATACCGTTCCTCACTTCGAAAGAGATGTTTCTTGACGAAACACCTTCACTGTTTCCGTTGTTCATAACCGCTATACTAGGGTCAGTTTTCTGAGACAGCCGTAACGCTTCCCTGTCAACCCCTAGCATGCGCTCGTAGCTGTGCGAGATTGGGGCCAACACGGACCCCTGCAAACTATGATCTTTTCCTTTCGAAGGTTTCTTTCTTTTCTCAATTATCGGCTTCTTAATCTGACCCTTTTCCGGATTTTCGGTCGGAGGAATAGGGATAAGTGCCTCGTCGGGCTTAACTTCTTCGGATTCAGTTGTTAACTCTTTCGCTTTGGCACCTTCCCCTTCCCCGTAACGCAGCTGCTGAGCCAATACGCGTGCTTTCGATCTCGTCAAAGCCATGACCTGGGCATCAGCAAAAGTGCACCCCCTGTCGTTGAGTAGTGACTCCGAGCTGTTCGAGAAAAGGTACGGGTAGCCCTCTGGTAGCCCACGGGAGACTGCGGCTACTGTCTCGATCGCTCCAAAAGGACCCCGAATGTGTACCTTTGCCATAGGTAAACACACTGAATCTTCGCTGACGGCCTGTCTTATCCACGCGCATTCGGATAAGTAGTCTTCACTTTTTACGTAGTTCGGATGGACTACGTCCATAGTGGCCGCGGAGTCTCTGAGTACCCTACACCTTTTGTCATTAACCATTAAATCTGTCGTGTAAGGTTTCAAAAGATCTAGGTTACTCGGGTGATCGCTTACGCAAGCAAACACTGGCCTACCTTTTGAGCAGTTTCGGGCAAAGTGACCTGTTTCGTTGCACTTGAAACATAGCGCCTTAGCTCGCGACTCTAACTCTTCTAAATGATTTCTGACCTCCTTTCTGTTCTTTTCCTGCTCTTTCGGCTTGCCTTCAGCACGCGCCGAATTTTGATTAGTTTCCTCTCGCTCTTTTGTTGCGCTTTGCGGTCCTCGAGTGTAAGCTTGGGGCCGTGGTGCAGGCCTTTGATAGTGATGTGCGCTGTTGATCGGTGTCCTGAAGCCTCGACTGGCCACGTACTCGTCGGCAAGCTGTGCTGCCCTCCTAACAGACACACCTTCCTGCCTATCCTTGACCCACAGGCGCACGTTATCCGGCAGGGTGTCATAAAACTGCTCCAAACAAATTAGATCCCTCAGTTTACTTAAGTTATCCGCACCTGCTCCTTTCACCCACTCTGAAAAATTATCACTCAGGCTACACGCAAACTCAACAAAGCTTTCCCCAGGCTTCTTTCTTTCCCGTCTAAATCTCCTCCGAAATTCCTCTGTGGAGAGCCTGTATTTTGCGAGTAATGTCGACTTCACTGAACTGTATACGCCTGCCTCGGCTGCGCTCAGTCTGGCCACGACCTGCGAGGCCTCACCCGGTAACAACGCAAGCAACCGCTCTGGCCATGTGTCCTGGTGAAATGAATGTTTCTCACAGATCCGTTCAAAATTAATCAGGTAGAGACCAATGTCCTCGCCTGTTTTGTACGGCTGAAGCAAACTCGTCATCTTCAGGTTCTCAGTATGCGGCGGCGCCGCATCTGCATTGCGTGCTAATCTCGCCTGCTCTAGCTTTATTCTCTCGAGCTCAATTTCGGCCTGTCTTTGTTCTCTCCTTTCCTGCCTTTCCTTCTCTTCCGCTCTTTCCCTCTTTTCTTCCTCCCTTTGTTTCTTCTCCTCACATATCTTTTCCCAGGCCTCGCTGAGCTCGTCCTCCTCGAACCCCACTTCGATTATCGCACTGCGAATTTCGGGCTTCCTTAACCTGCTATTGATATCCAAGCTGAGCTCTGCTGCTAACAGCAACAGCTCTTCTTTCTTTAACACTCCGATATCCATATCTTCACAAGAGCCAACCAATACTTCTGCAATATTCACCGCACACTTGTGGCGGCCCTTCAGAGCCAATTGCCCGATAGAACCCTGTTCTTATCGTCCGGCAAAACGTGATCGCTCAAGCACTCACCTAACCTCGAGCTGCCGAAGGTCGTGTCTCCCGGAGCCACGTTCCCAGGTCCGCCGATCCCAGATCGTCGGGTCTGCCTTCTGCTGCTCGTCCTTAGTTTCCGGTAGTCGTTACTGCGACGGTTGTGCCTCCCGGAGCCACGAAGTCTCGCTCTGCCGATCCCGGATCCGCAGAAGTCGATCTTCCGTCCGCAGCTACTTCCAACCTCGAGCTGGCGAAGGACGTGTCTCCCAGAGCCACGTTCACAGGACCGCCGATCCCAGATCGTCTGGTCTGCCTTCTGCTGCTCGTCCTTAGTTTCCTGGAGTCGTCCAAAACTTCATGCCGTTACTGCGACGGTTGTGCCTCCCGGAGCCACGAAGTCTCGTTCTGCTGATCCCGGATCCACAGAAGTCGATCTTCCGTCCGCAGTTTTCTGCATGCCTTTTCTTGATTCCACCGCTGCCATCCAGTTTGTAGCGTCGTCGGGGTAGATTGGGTGGGATGACCAAGATCAGGCAGGTCATGAACGCAGGACGTCCATTTAGGAAACTTGAAAAAAAAGGGATTTATTTGCATTCAAAGAAAAGTTAACTGGTCATCGTTGTTCCCCCTTCTTGCGCCCGCCGTCTCCTCCGTCCTTTTTATCCCTCTCGTTGCCGCCCCTCTCCCTCTATCTCGGTACATCAGTCCACTTCACGAAAGGCAGGGGCGGCCCGCAGTAAGAGGGGGGGATCAAGGGGGTGAATCGTCCACCCGGAGCCCGACTTCCCCTCAGCTCTATGCTCAGTTGTTCCGGGTGGACCCATCCACTCCAAGAAGCAGCGACGAATCTTTCGTTCCCCGAAACCGCCGCCGCATTCCGCAGGGCCCAGCCGTGGCGCCAGCGCACCGTCCCGCGACACAATGGTCAGCCTCAACAGTCGCTGCGTTCGCGGAACTGAGTGGCGGCGACATCACGCTCGTCTCGAAGACGTCACTGGCAGCGGGACGCAACAATAGGCTTTCTGAATTTCAACTCTAATGAAGTGACGACGAAGAGTCACTTCATTAGAGTTGACGACGAAGAGTCGCTGACGACGAAGAGTCACTGTGACGACGAAGAGTCACTGACGACACATGAGGCCTTAGGCAGGGGTGGGTGATACAAAAAAGGAAACAAATATGAAGATACAACAGGAAAGGAAACACATCACGTAGAGCTTACACCATGAAGAACTAGTACATCCAAGTAAAACGCCAGTACTTACACAATTGTAGTGGTTTGCGCGTACACATACAAAAAAAATTATGATGACAAACATCTGCTCATACAAAACTAAGAAACAAATATCATATAACGGTTCAAAAATCGCAACATTTCAAAAATACAATGCATTGATATGAAAAAAAGTGATAAAAAGTGGAACATAAATAGAAGCCTGTTCAGGATACGCAGTGGAAAAATAGAGGGCCCTGTCTTCCTAAGAGTACATACGAGTACTCTTAGACAGCACGTCCGAAGTATATATACATACACACAGCTTACGCGTGCCTTCTATAGCCATCGCGTGAGGTACTTCACAGAGTGGTCATTAGGCTTCACATTTCGTCTAATTGCCGGATGTGGCTGTCTGTCAGTCCAGAAGAGCTGCCGCTTCTTCCTGTAGAGTACATCTATCCGGCTACACGCATCAACACGCCAACACGCAACTCTCAGACAAAAGCAGTACGCAGGGCCTATAAGGACAGCTTCAACGGACACAAAGCACGCAAGATGAAAGCACCGTCAGAAGCGGAAGGGGCCGGCAACGAGACAGGCGCGGCGAGGGAGACGAATCACGTTATAAACCAATATCCGCTCCAGTCGCGGCCGCTGTTGCGACCGGGGTTTCCAGACACCGGAGGTCCGGGATGAAGTTGTCGAGGCAGGAGGAAGAGAGACTTGACGAGGGTTTATTTACAATATATACATTGCGAACTCCCTACACGGTGAGCCCTCAAACGTGGCAGGCCTCTACATGACTCCTAACATAGCGCTCCATGGTGCTTGGTTCTACATGGTTCTGCTCGGTTCTCTTCTCGAAAAAAAAAAGCACACCGAATGAGCCGTGGGGGCTCATTATAAAGGGTCTGTCCTCCCCAGATCCCTAGATCGGGGACCGCGTACAGAGGGCACCGTCCAACCACGGATCACACATTACCCGCGAGGGTGACGAGCACGCACGGTCCACGTGAACGTTCAAAATTGAAGCGTGGTCACTGCACGGCCATGTGGCACGAACGTGGCTCCTCCTCGTCAAGGGGTGTCGCTGGGCGAGGGGTCTGAAGTTGATGACTGCATCCATCGAAAGGGCCGCCGTAAACAAGCTTCAAATGGTCGCCGAACGACTCGTTCAATTAGCGGGACGATTTCCGGCCGCCGCCGCCGCCGCCGTCATCTTCCAAAAAAGAAGCTGCACTTGTGGTCTCCCGAACTGCTCACGGTGTCGTGGCGGCAAGACGCCGCACCCTCCGGCCAGGGGGGAACAATACATGGCGGACACAGGCCGCCAACCCGTTTGGCGACTAAAAGGAACATCAAAAGGAACGCCGATCCATTGTCAGACCTGGCGCCGGTCCTAACAGTAGGCAGCCGGTCGTTCGGTTACTTGTTTGAAGATTAAAGGAGCGCCGCTCCCTCTTCAGCTCCGGCGCCGGTCACAACAGCTCGTCCGCCGGCGGGAGAAGCGACCTGAGGGTGACCAGCTGCACAGGTTGCTCGAAGTGTCGCTGTGTAGTGCTGTCTTCCAGGCCACTGCTGATGACGCTCAGCCAAGGACTCTTTCCCTCTCGTTCCTTGTGGCTCCCCTCTGGGAAAAGCATTCATACACACCACCACAGGCACGGGAGAGCACCCTGCCCGCACTGAGACACGTCGAGTCCGACAAATTATCCAAAAGCAACCTTACTTAAGCAGTATTACCAAACACAAAGCAGCAATCGGGACGTTTCTCTGAGGTTTCACCAAAACTCCTAATCCCGATCCGATAATAATCTTCCCATCAAACTGCTTTCAAGAAAACTAATTGTCAAGTGATGCGCTCACCGTGGCATACCCGAGTGCTTGCGTGAGTAATCCGCCGTAACCCACCAGGTATCATACTCATAAAATGAAGCATTTTACTTCACGCTATCTTTTAGTTCCCGAAATTTAGTGCCGCCAAAGCCAGTCGTCAATCCCTTTGGAGAAGACGAAAGCATAACTGCCGTGCTGCACCTGCATTAGGAACATCTTTATTATACATCCGCAAACGCACATCACAGTGCGCCTGCCTGGAGGAGATACCACCTAACCGTTCCCTTGCTGTTGCCACTTTCACAAAGCATACATATAAACTCACGAGCTAGCTTTTCTTACACACCGGACACATGCGAACAAAACATTAAATGAACAACAAAAAAAGTTTCGCATGAATCCTGAAAAATCTCGCAAGCAATAACTTTGCGTCTCTACGCTCAGTCATAATTAGTTCATAACGTTGCTCCTGCTCATTTACACGTATCTACCATGACGCAGGCTCCTATGCGTGTCGTTTATGCAATCGCACAACGCTTACCTTAGCTAAACGTACAACGCCCAAGAAATGAACAAAACCAAAAAATGTGTTACCTAAACACTATTTGGTAGACGAGATTCTTAAAAAACACATTAAAATCCAAAACAACTTAAACAGTCAAAAGCAAATTTCAAAACAAAATAAATCCACTAATGACCATCGTCAAAAGCTCACGGATGTCTACTCCTTTTTGGGACTAACGCGCGGTGTCGCGTCCTGTGGGTCTTTTTAGGCGAACGGGAAATGGAACAATGGCAAAACCCATTCGCTTCGCCTCCGACCCCCGCAAAGCTCTGCGCTGACAACCTGCGTTCTTACTCTCGCTGAGTACCTCGCACTCCCGCAGTCCATCAAACATGCCGTCGATAGAGCGACGAAAGGGTCTGCCTTTCTACCCAACGTGCTTTTTTTTTTTCGTTTTGTCCGGCGGCTCGGACGCATACAAACCAACTCCGGTGCCGATGACAAACGCCTAATTCTGTACGCTCTAATGCGTGTCACTATCCTTCCAATAGATCTATACAACGCATATAGGCTACCAAAATGATAGAGCGCTAACGAAAACAAAGTACAAACGAGTTATTTACAAAATCACAAAAACAAACAAAATGTTCCTTTCAACAGTCCCGAGTCGACGTTTTCCGAGAGGCTAACAGCTGTTCGCAACAACTCTGAGTCGAACTCGCGGTGGTCGCGCCCGGAACGATTTTCTCGAGAAGCGGGGTCTACAACACGCGTCAATCGCCCTGCTACCGAACCCCGCGACGTTCCTCGAAGCCGACTTGCTGTCGCTTCCTGCCCCTCGAAAACCACCGACTCTTTTGCCCCGCACCCCGTCCAATGCACCGCGAGAACAACGGAAGGGTCTCTTGCCCCTCGACCACTTACGCACACAATGCGCTTCTCTTTTCTTTGTTCTCTGGCCGCTTGGACGCTTGCGATACGGCAACTTTCTTGAAATTTCGCTCCGCCATTTGAATACATTCCTCAAACGCGTCGCGATTTTTGCCTGCCTGTTTTTACGGCGCTTTCTCCGTTTTGCACGTCTCTTGGTGCCGTCTACGGAGCCTTTCGCCCATCTCTGATGCTCACCAGCACCCACATGCTCATCTGATTTTTCGCGCGGACTGTCTGGATAATTGCCTAGCAATCTATCCTTCAAACACTGCCGCGTACGATGCGCTTTTCTTTTCCGGCGGTTCGGACGCATACGATACAGACCCGTCAGAGATGACAACGGCACTTTTCTCGCGATTTTACCACGCCGTTTGAAACCCTTACTCAAACGCGTTGTGCTCATCTCGAGCTTTGCCTTTTTGTTGCCCTTCGGACGCTTTCTCCCCTGTGCACGCTTCTTTGTGCGGACCTGGGAGCCTTTCGTCCTACTCTGACGTTCTTCATCACCGATATGCTCCTCCGCCATCTCGCGCGCCCAGTCCTGATGATTGCCTATCAGTTCATCGTTAGACCACGGCCGCGTAGATTGCGCACTTCTGTTCCTTACTCTCCGGCCGCTCAGACGCATGCGATTTAAGCCAGTCAGAGAAGACAACGGGCCTTTTCTCGCAAATCCGCCACGCCGTTTGAAGGTCCTCGTCAAACGCGCCGCGCTGATCGCGAGCCTTGCCGCGCTTCTGTTTTTCGGACGCTTTCTCCGTTTGGCACATTCCTTGGTGCCAAACCTGGAGCCTTTCGTCCGCCTCTGACGCTCATCAACATGGTCTACAGGGCTGCAAGGTTCGATGGAACACTCTGTTAATCTTAACTTCGTTTCCACCACCACGGAACCCTCACACCCTGCTGTGACCGCGAGCTCTTTTCCCTCAGAATGGGTTAAAACCTGTTCCATTCCCTTACAGGCACTAGCCTTCTCTTTGGCCTCAATCGGCACCGCCGCTATATCTACAGATATCAGACCCGCAGCACTCTCTTCGGCCCTAAACGGCACCGCTGCTGAAACGCACCGTTCGTGCGGTACATCTGCAAATTTCTGACCTGTAGCCCTCTCTTCGGCCTTAATCGGCACCGCCGCTACGTCGCACCGTTCGTGCACTTCATCTACAGATGTCTGACCTGTAGCCTTCGCTTCGGTCTCAAATGGCACCGCCGCTACATCGCACCGTTCGTGCGCTACATCTATGGATTGACCACTCTGCTGCAATGCCACCAATTCACAATTAAGCCTTTCTATCTCTTCATCTAATTCCTGCATCCTTTTTATATGTTCTTCATGCCTGCGCTCAGCTTCCAATTCCTCCTGGCGCCATCTTTCCTTTCTTTGCGCCCTTTGTACTTCCTCCTCCTGGTCCAATAAGTACATATTCCCGAAGTGCTCGATTTCCTCATTGTCACTATTGCTTTCGAGAATCACTTCGCGGAGTTTAGAAGCAGGCATATCATCATTAAAATCTAGCTCCAGATCCCAACACAGGTTCAGCAGGTCCTCTCTTGTCAATCTCGTAAGATCCATGGCGACTACTTTGCTTTGGCTCAGCTGTGACAAAACACAAACCCACCAGCGTTTCAATTCTGGGTCTAGAGAAATTGAAGCCTGGCAAATCTCACAGCGGAGACCACAAGCTTAAGCACCCAAGTAGCACTACGTGGCCAACATCCCTCTCTACTTTTTCTTGTTAATTTTTCACTCCTGCTTTTTACAACATCCTAAAATTTAACCCGCAACGTACCCTTAGAAATTTTGAAACATTACCACTTGTTCCTATTGAATCATCTAAGCTTTCCTGCTTTAGCGTACTTGCTCAGATAATCATCCAGTGCTGCCTTGTGCTGAGATAACAACCACAGTGGCCAGGCAGTTGTTGGTTATATCTATCTTTTAACGAATCTAGGCTAAAAGACTCGATATATCTCAAGCACAAAGCCAGGCACTCACCCCATTACGTGCGGTGGTGGTACGCTGCTTCGATCCCGCCGAGTTCCAGGGCTTTCGGCTGGCCTCCGGTACATGTCGCTCTCCGTCGCAGACTCGTATCCCACCGCTGCCAACCAGCTGTTGCGACCGGGGTTTCCAGACACCGGAGGTCCGGGATGAAGTTGTCGAGGCAGGAGGAAGAGAGACTTGACGAGGGTTTATTTACAATATATACATTGCGAACTCCCTACACGGTGAGCCCTCAAACGTGGCAGGCCTCTACATGACTCCTAACATAGCGCTCCATGGTGCTTGGTTCTACATGGTTCTGCTCGGTTCTCTTCTCGAAAAAAAAAGCACACCGAATGAGCCGTGGGGGCTCATTATAAAGGGTCTGTCCTCCCCAGATCCCTAGATCGGGGACCGCGTACAGAGGGCACCGTCCAACCACGGATCACACATTACCCGCGAGGGTGACGAGCACGCACGGTCCACGTGAACGTTCAAAATTGAAGCGTGGTCACTGCACGGCCATGTGGCACGAACGTGGCTCCTCCTCGTCAAGGGGTGTCGCTGGGCGAGGGGTCTGAAGTTGATGACTGCATCCATCGAAAGGGCCGCCGTAAACAAGCTTCAAATGGTCGCCGAACGACTCGTTCAATTAGCGGGACGATTTCCGGCCGCCGCCGCCGCCGTCATCTTCCAAAAAAGAAGCTGCACTTGTGGTCTCCCGAACTGCTCACGGTGTCGTGGCGGCAAGACGCCGCACCCTCCGGCCAGGGGGGAACAATACATGGCGGACACAGGCCGCCAACCCGTTTGGCGACTAAAAAGGAACATCAAAAGGAACGCCGATCCATTGTCAGACCTGGCGCCGGTCCTAACAGTAGGCAGCCGGTCGTTCGGTTACTTGTTTGAAGATTAAAGGAGCGCCGCTCCCTCTTCAGCTCCGGCGCCGGTCACAACACCGCCGACTCTTTGTCTTTCCGTAGAGGACCCTCCTTTCTCTTTGGCCGCCCCGTGCCTCTGGCGTCCGCTCGGAGTTAATTCCGCTTGAATGACCTGGCCTTCAGTGCGTCGCGTGTGCGTATACGTGCGTGCATGCTTGTATATAGATAGTGGCGCCGGCACGTCTCTGCGAGGGAACTGTTATACTAAAGGGGAAAAGGGTGACAAGGAGAGGTGCGCCAAGGTATCATCCACGGAAACCAACCCTCCGCGATTCGCATCGCAAAATCGATAATTCCAATTATGAGACACGAAACATACCACAGGTCCACTTGCGAGGTTCGGAACACGACCGCCACGTTTGTCGTGGTGAAACTCGCGGGTGTGCCCCAGGGTTCAGTGTACATACGTTGTGTATATGCATGAGTGGTATAGAAGTGTGCAAATAACGATGCGCGTCATTAAACTATATTTCGCTTACCTAAATAAAATCATAGGAATGGTGAATGTAAACGCAGTAGAGGGGGAGATTACTGAGCTTCTGGGTGTATCTGGTAACTTCGCAAGAGAGGAGGTTATACGTTATACTATATTTCTGTGCGTGCGTGAACACGCTCGCGTTTGTGTGCGTGTGTGTGTGCGTGTGTGTGAAAGAGAGAATATATACTTAAGAAAATTTACAGCCCTTTTAATCCTGCCTGTCAAAACGATGTTTTAACACATTTAGTACACACCAAGCCAGTACAGGTGACCCATGTTATGGTTCTGTACGCTCCTCGATAGCCTGGTGTCCCTGTCGACACATCTTCACTAAAGACATAGTATAACTCTGCATCGCTTAATTCTTCCCTATATATTCCTCATATAAAAGCATTCCTATTTCTGTCTCCCTTTATTTACTCTTTATAACTTCCAAAGTTCTACAGCCCCTCCCCAAGTGTATTTGCAATATACTGGTTATTCTGAACCGGTCAACATCGATCCCTGCCTTCTTTCCCCTGTCTTCCTTCCTGCCACACCAAGAACATTTTGGGCATTGGTGATAAATATTCTGAAGTAATTGTTTTCTATAGCAATCGAATAAGCAACAGATGCTCAATATGTGGACCTATACGTTCCGTGATAGTGAATAGCAGGCAATTACAGCGATTTATCGCCCATTACTTGTATACTCGAACGTCGAGACAGGCAAGAAAGAAAGAATGCTTGTCGAAAAATGCTATAATGTTCCTAATACTAAAGTTGAGAGTGTCTGGTTTGATTAAACCATCCATGTTTTTTTCGCTCTACATTACAGCGGAAAAGAATGAAAGGACAAAATTAACGAAAAAATAGATGTATACGTGCCGCTATGATAGGGTGTTAGAAATTTTCCACTCAAACATACGAAGTAATCCTTCATACGGTGATTTGAATATGCACATAAAGGTTCTTTTAAAGGCAAACACATTTCGGTGTAAAAGGACGTATGTACGCCTATACATATAGTTTTAAAGCCAAGTCCACACACAGCAACGCGGTTTTAAGACACCATGCACACATGCTCATCTCAATATTAATGATTGCGCCCGCGTTTCAGGCCGTATATAGGGTATATACGCCTAAGAATGACAGATCATCGATTCAATTCCAGGAGCGCACATATCTCTGCATCGGTAGCCGTCTGGAAAACGGGCTCGCCATCCACGGATGCGACGGTGGCCGGATGCCGCCGCCACGAGCTATACAGCTGCATATATACGAGTCAGGAGTGCTTTGGAGAATGCTGTACAATGTACGGTATACGCAGCGGGCTCTGTGCATGCTCAGACGTTCCGGGGAGGATAGGAAGGTATACAAATGCCACACAGGCAGGCGGGCGGGCGGGCAGGTCGGGGATGCATGGGACGCGGCCACGGCATTAATTTGGGGACGGCCGGTAATGGAAGTGGTCCGGCGTGGTGGCGCGGGCTGCTTTATCCCCGCGTGACAGATTCAGATGGGGAGAGACGGATTGAGCTGCACCGCACGGCCGAGCCGAGGCTCGGCCGAAGGGATTCTCTTAATGAAGGCACCTTAGAGGGCTATTCAGGAGTCGCATACGCGATCAATGGTCCATTGCGCGGCGGCTTCTGTGTCTCGCTGGACGGGCATGCTTTCCATCGTCACCAAGCGCGCGAGGTCAACCCCCTCTCTCTCCCTTCCTTCTGCCGCACTCCTTCCTTCAAGCTGTTGGGTGTATACGAACATCGCACTCGTGATCGAAGTGCTCCCGAGTGCGACACGTGCGCTTTCCGAGCCAATGATCGAGAACAGCCATCGTATACGTGGACCCCAACTTTTTGACCCGAACTTCGGGAGGTTCTCCATTCAAGAGTGGCGCGTGGAGGAAAGTTCCGCCAACTTCGAAAAACTTAGGTTTTTAAGTTTGATGATACTCAACAGCGAAACTGAAATTCGTTGCAAAGAGTATGCTTAGGGAACTTTGTATGGTCCCAAATATTCTCTGTATCACTCATGGAGCTATGTTGAGATTTCAGTATATTTTGAGATCGATCGTGATCGATAATTTTACGGGTGTGGGCGAGTATTCTCAAGTTGACGAGTCGATCTAGTTCGGCTGGCATAATGATGGTTTCCGACCATGCGAAATAAACTTAAATCTTTATATCAGTAACCTTGTACTTACAAAGGCGCTGAAAAAACAAACAAACCAACTCGGTGGCTCAAAAAGAGGATTAGGTAGACGACGGTCGGACATGAGCATGTATTTCGTCGTTCACGTTTCACAGCGTTAGCTCAAGCCCCATAGCATTAGCTGATAAAGTGGAACCGCTGTTTAAAATAAGGTCGGGGCGAAATGGAATGGAGATGTCAAAGCGATTGCCCCTTGTTTTAGGAAGAGGGTCACGTGTATATAAAAGGTGAGATTTGACCAGCGTTCATCGCTTGTATACCCGGCAAGCGGGGCGGGTGGCACAAACGCTATCTATACAGTGAATTTGCTTATTCTTTATTCGCTTACAGCATTTAACAGGATAAGCGATGGGGGTCCTGCCTAT
Source organism: Rhipicephalus annulatus (assembly GCA_013436015.1). NCBI lineage: Eukaryota > Metazoa > Arthropoda > Arachnida > Ixodida > Ixodidae > Rhipicephalus > Rhipicephalus annulatus. The sequence continues at coordinate 100,557 of WOVY01012170.1, read as the reverse complement.
AAGTTGGCACTTCAGTGCTGTAAAAACAGAGCCGCGCAAATAAAACACAACCAAAAAGATAAAAAAAAGTCCACGTGGTAATCAATATTTCAATATGAATAAAATCAGCGCATATTTTAAATGTGCCGCACCAAACTTGAGCTCTGAAGTTTCGAATCCTCAACAGTCTTTCGCACAATTAATGCGGCGTTATAATATTTCGTACACCATAGTGGTCATGACTGTAGCACTAAGAGAAGACCTCGGTAACCGAGAACAAGTGAGGCCGAATTCACATAGTTACTTTTTCGTAAGCTATGTTGTCCATTGGTCAGCAAGCTTAGGCATATCACGGGCCAGTTTGTGTGCGTTATATGACGCACATAAATTTTCAGGGAGCGTGCGAATGAGCGTACATATTCATCTCCCTTCGGTCACCTTTAGTGATAGGCTAACGTGTACCGGTAGCTTGCATTAACGTGACTGTCGGAGCATTAGCATGGCTAGCCGCGACGCTTGTGATGTCACTATTACATTATCGAAACACCACATGCAGGTTATTCACGCATACAGGCGTTCCTGTTACGGCGTTAGTGCCGAATCGGAGCAAGTTAGGCGCCATTTGTTGTCATCCAGCCTCCATCCTGGAGTGCCAGTACTGCATGCAAAATATGCATTCATGAGGTCCCGTGCAAGCTAGCTATACGATAACAACTAACAAATGACAACAAAGAGGAGCAACGTGATGGCGCGCAGCAACCAGCGTACGCGCAGAAGCTCTTCGGGCACGAGGAAGTCGTAATTGAAACCATCCGTCACCAGTGGGCGCATTCTTGACGCTTCACGCTTAGCACTCCCCCTTCCCCAAACGCAGGACGTCACATCCCCAAAGGACCTGTCAGCGTCCGACAGTCAATAAGGAGGCTTTTACGACCAAAAGAACTGATTACCGGGCCTACAGGACCCCGCTCGCTGAATCCGCTTTGACGAGAAGTCCTGGGTGTCGAAGTATATGCCGGGTGCGCGGCGTGCCACTGACTAACGGCGTCGGTACTGGCACGAAAAGCGAGGGGAAGGTCGATTGGTCAGCAAAGGTCCGAGGAGGGCCGGCATGTCGAGGCGCGGGAGAGGCCCCCTGCCTGCGTCCACATCCCAGGGTGCCTCTCTCCTCACTGGGTGCTGTACGATGCATTAGTCACGGAAGAATCTGCTCCGCCAATGACGACGTGTCGGAGGTGCCTTCACGACCCTGCATACTCGAGCATACGTGAATGGCTGTACGTATGGTAAAAAGCTCGCGGCACTACTTCTGAAACGACTGATGCGTCCAGCGAGGCGCTGGACATCCGCAGGAGAAGTGTTGGCTTGCTCGGTTGGGGAGCTTGTTCAAGGGCGTGGTAATTAATGCATACTTGACGTAGAAAAGGGAACACAAAATCATAAAGACCCTGAAATTAATCGCAGGATTCATACTTTTCATACTTCACTTTTACTTCATACTTCATACTTTTAATAGAAACTTCCTTAGAAATGACAAAAAAGTGAGTGAGGGAGTGAGTGCAATGAGGGGTAACGTAAAAACAGGTTTAAACCGATGCAATGTTTGCACATTAATTAAAATTAGGGGACTTGCACGCCGGCAGTGGAACAGAAGGAATGTTCCTCTGCTTCCAAAGATCTGCTACAACAGATCTGTCTTGAAAGACTCGCGTAAGTCACTGCGTATAGTACAGATATCTAAGTGCCGTTAATGGTAAGATGGCTAGAGAGTAAAGTCATCTGACCCTAACGGCCGACCAGAGATATGCGACAGAATTTCTGAATGTGTACAATACGGAACCACGCAGGCTTCTGCACGAATTGCTGATGTGTCACTGCATGCTCACTTAGTAATGCGTATTAGTATTCGCAGCGTTTAGTTGTTAAATAATCAGATTAGTTTGCGTCAAGCGAATCTATACTATGTGGTGTTTTATGCGCCAAAACCAGGATATGGTTACGGGGCACCCGGGGGTGGGGGCTCAGGAAATTTTGGCCGTCTGGTGTTCTTCAAGGTGCACTGACATAGCACAGTATGCGTGCTTCTAGCATTTCGCCTTCATCGAAACACGACCACCGTGGCCGGGGTCAAACCCACGACCTACGGGTTAGTAGTAGTAGTAGTAGTAGTAGTAGTAGTATTTTTTATTTACAGTAAGCCAGATACAGAGCTCACTGCAGGGGCAAAGGGCTAAAGGCGAACAGCCTGACAAAGGCCCTTGTCCCTTTGTTAGTAGCCGAGAACCATATATCCACAACACCACCATGGCACATTCGTCAAGCAAGTACAAGTGTAACTATATAACGACGATTAAGTGTGTGGAAGTCAGGTGAGATGAACAGCTGTATGTGTCGAGCACCGGGGTTAAATGGGCATAACCAGTGAATCGCAGATGCCCCGCCGCGGTGGTTTAGTGGCTAAGGTACTCGGCTGCTGACCCGCTGGTCGCGGGATCGAATCCCGGTTGCGGTGGCTGCATTTCCGATGGGAACGGGAATGTTGTAGGCCTGTGTGCTCAGATTTGGGTGCACGTTGAAGAACCCCAGGTGGTCAAAATTTCCGGAGCCCTCCACTACGGCGTCTCTAATATATAATTATATGGTAGTTTTGGGACGTTAAACCCCACATTTCAATCAATCGATTAGTGAATCGCAGGTGGTGAGTTGAGACGAAATTTATCACTTCTACTCTACGAAATTGAATAGTGTGTGAGGTTATTGTGGGCAACAACGAACTTAAGGAGAGATCTGTCGAAAGTATTACTAAGTTTGTCTCGAACTTCGATTGCGAGGTATACATACGACAAGAGTGGAATCCGCAGATCACACTTTCATGTATTTGCTTTACATATAGTGCACTGTGGTGCGACATGACGTACAAAGATAAATACAATCTACGCGATTTGTACACAAACGGTTAAATCAATAACGGACGGCGTGCTAGCTCGGGCTCTGATAGCGGCCATTGAATCGCAGTTGGAAAACCTAAACCACTAAAAGCGCATGCTCAGCGGCACAGGGCATGCACACAGCATTACTCAGACGTCGAAGAACTCCTGTGGCGAGACGTACGTGGGTGGTAACCTGGCGAACTCAAAGGGAAAGCGAGCGAAAAAAGAGAGACAAATAGCAAAAGAAAAAATAAGAGCAATCAATGTACCTCTTTATAACTTGAGAGAAAACAAATTGCGGCGTGGCACAAAAGAGCGTTTTCCATTAACGCCGCGCTAATCGCGGGAGCAGCGGTGGTGCTTCTCACGCGGTTTCACCCACCGAAGCGCGCATGCATGTAGAATGAAAACGCGCGGGCCAAGAGAATACAAAACGGTTAGAAAATTTCGGTTGCGACACCGCTGATCCGAGGCCCCCGAAAAGTTCCGACAGACAGTCGAGTCAGAGTGAATGAAAAGACTGCCAAGGCGAGAGAAGAACGCCAGAAAAAAAAAACAGAAACAAAAAAAACCTGGCAAAACGATGCGTCCGAGCAAGGCAAAAGCGCATTCCGCCGAAAAAGACAAGCCGTGAAAACTCGTAAACAGCCATAAAAGGCTCGATCGAACGAAAACTTTATTTGAAAAAGACACTCGTCCAAGTTTTCCTGCTGTTTAGCTTCGTGCCTTCGATGCGCATGAACTGCGGAGTGTAGTGAAAAAATAATAAATAAAACATCTCGGTTTTGCCTTGTGTAGCTGAAATCCAGCGTCACTCACCATCTCACACTTGTTCGCTTCTTTCGAGGTTTTATTTGCCTTCTATACTTGCTTGCTTTCTTTTTCTGTCGTCTGTTTGGCGCTGCCTGTTTGGTTGTGCGCATTTCATCCCCGGTTGAAAGGCGAAGAGAGCCGAGAAGATGAAACAAAAACACAAAAATAACGGACAAGGAGACGGACACACGCACAAAAAGAGGGAGGGAAACGTGCCAAGAAGAAAAGGGCCTTCAACACAATCATAATAATTTTCCCCCCACCCCACCTCGAAATCGATTAGTCTTCGAGGTTGTCATAGCAACGGATGTTTTCCTTCGACGTTGCCGACGACGCTTCTTTCTGGTGTCCACCACGGCCCGTTGCAACGGCTGCGCCAAAGGCACGCTTTTTTTTGTCTGTCGGTCGGTGGTGCTGCTGGAGGTGGGCGCGAAAGAAGGAACAGAACTGGAGGGGGGGAGAGGGAGGTACGTGCTTTTGTAATGTGTAGTCCGACGCATCGCTTCGTCCACATCTCTCGACAAAGTACGACGCACGACCCAACGTCTTCGCTAAGGCGGTTTTGCTCTCCATCAGCTCGAAAAAATCAGGACTACCAGTGATGGTCGAAAATGGCGTCAATCATCTTTGGAAGGCCACTGAAAGGTGCTCGTACCACATGTCTCTCCACAGCCTCGCAAAGCATGCACATCATCGGGTATCCGCCTCCAATAAGCACGATGGTGTAACCTCGTACCTGCGCCAAGCTAATATAATTATAAAGGCAGAGGGTGTATTGCACGTCCATGTCACTTTGCGGTTCGCCACCTATAAACTTATGTATCAGGCAGTGTCGTCTGTCAGAACACGCTACAAATAGACGTAGTCCCGACCGACAAACTCACAGCTCTTTAGTGGCGTTGTCCCCAAAGACACCAACTGAATTTCTCATGCCCATCCCGTGCCCATACGCTATATAATTAGCACACGTTGTCCCGCCGACACAGCAAACTCGACCGGTATTCCGAAATTTGAGTTGTTTATAGCTTTCGTGGGCAATGTTTAAAGCAGCAAACTGTGCCAACTAACCGAACACTCAATCGGAAATATGAATGCCGGAAAGGAGACAACAATAATTCATAGCAGCTTTGTAAGCAACCCAGTCCTTGAAGCTCCGCTCAGCATGGTAGAGCTGCTAGTGGTCTCTTGCTTTTTGTCTTTGCTTGAATCGATGCAAGAAACGCTCTAAAGACAGGTAATGCAGCTTATTTTATATATTTCGTGGAAAATATTGGGGGGAAAAAACAAGAAAAAGCCAGCGTCTCTTCTGGCACACCATTTCTAATATGCGCGCCATCAGCCGCCCAGCAATCACTCTTTCTCACGGCATGTTCTTCCTGGAAACGTGAGCAGGCCTGGAGTGATGAACAGCGCAGCTGCTTGTTCTGTTTACGCGCGCATGTCCACGAGGGTTCACAGGTAGTCATAAGCACTCGCTGCCAGCAGAGCGCGCGGAATAATTCGTTCGTCTTGGGCGCCTCCTTTACGTTCATCCAGCCAGCAAAACTCAGCAGGCAGGCCATTTTGCGAGGCAGCGAATAACAACCGCAGGCGTGTTCTTCGAAACCCCCGCCGGCATGCTCAGGTGACGAGCCGACCACCGGAGCAAACTCCTGGGAGCCGAGCAGACGAACATGAATATATGCCGGACGCGGCTAAATGGAAAAGTTTTGGCGTTCGGGGACGAGAAGGCGAGAGAGAGGACCTTCGCGGTAAACAAAGAAAGCGCCCCATCATTAGCGCACTCATCGCACATGCACCGCCGAGGCGTCCTCAAAGCCGCGAGCACGCACGCCTCAACCGCGCGTCTGCTTGCCTGTCTCGCTGCGCAGCGTTCTCCCGCACCGCTGGCCGATAATTATGATAATCCCCGGAGAGCGAACGGTGAGGACAAGAGCGCAGGGAGAGAGGCCCCGTGCGGCGGGAATGCCACGCCAGCCATTCTCGCGGGGCCGCAAGAAGCTACAAGAAGCAAGGAACAGGCGCATCAGCTGCGTCCGCGCCCCTGCCGCAGCAGGATGAATTGCTCCCCGCTCACGCGTCTCGCGATGATGAATGGGCCAATGGACTGGACGGATGCCGTTCTCTCCCAACCCCGGCTGCAGACAAGAAGAGGTGGGTCGGCCCGCCGCTACACCCACCGCCGTCGCCTCGGTACGGCGGCGGCAATCCGTGGCAGGCATGGCTGCAAGCGCGCAGGAGAGACACGGCTGCAGCCGAGCGGCGAATGGCCGCAGCGAGCAGAAGGGGAAAGCGAAGAGGGCGATGCTCCATTCTTCCCGTGTTCGTCGTCTTCCTGCCTGCATGTCTGCCAGCCAGCGCTGTCGGCCTCCCTTTTAGAGGGAACTAAGGTTTGCACGGTGGGGGCATGCAGCCCCAGCCAGAATTATCAGACCGGCATCCGTCGGTCGCCGATGAAAAACAGGCCTCGGAGACTCCCGTCAGCAGCGGACCGCTGGCTCCTGCGAACAAGGAGGAGAAGGAGAAAGAGACCTCTCGATGCCTTCTTCGCTGTCACCATTGCAACTCCGCCAACAACGCTTGTTGTTGAGCCCGAGTTTCGAGGGTGTTATAGGAACGAGACTTTCTGAGAACTCTCGTGGTGTCGCTCTGCTACTGGCGCTCGCGGTGAAGACACCGCATTCGCAGAGGTGTCCCTATAGCTCCCAGGATTGCATCAGTGGTAGCGAATTAACGATGCTCCCCTCAAGCCTTTTCCTGCCGGTCCTCGGGTGCGGCTAACAACGGTCGCAGCTGTGACCATCAAGCTTAGAAAGGGTTCGTCCAGCGACGATGTAACCTAAGTGAAAAATGGTAGGCTCCCCGGCAAGAAGCGGGGGATCAGTGAAGACACGAGGGCACAGCTTGCAGACAACAACAGCCGCAAAGAAGGCACATGGATGTACACGTCATGCTATTTTCGGCGTGGCAATCAATGCGCGGGGCTTCCTCAGGGACGATAAGCTGAAAATTAAGGAAAATTATGGGAAAAAAAAGAGACGCCAGACATGCCCACTCAGTTTCGTGGCCTGATTAGGACAACGCAGTTTTTTTTTAGGTTTCTGTTTTTTAACGCGCTATTGAAGTATACTTGCTTGGTTGATACGACAGTATCGTCGACATAATGTCACTGACGAGAAGTAGATCTATATGAAGGGGGACATGCATTTCTTCTTACCTTATCAATTAATTGTTTATTAATGAGCCGACACACCCCTTTTGCAATTACCAAATCAATATAGCCAAGCACATCATCATTCATGAACTCGTATGGTATACATGTAGTAGATTTATTTACCGGAATAAGTCAGAAACTCAGTACTCATTCAATTAGCTTTCGCACGCCTTCAGCAGTTCTCCCTTCTACTATGTTAACTGCCATAAAGATTGGTCGGTCGTGAGCAGAGGCTTATATACGAGAAAGGCAGATATATTATAGCTATACTAATTTGTGCAACTGCAGCCTTAAGGTAATTATACGAGCCAAGCTGAAGGAATATCTCTACAGTCACCGTATATTAGGGAATTCAGAGGTTTCAAAGGAAACGTTCAGTTACTGCACGCATGTCGCAATGGAGTCTTCCCGCAACAAAGGGCATTCTAGAACAATCATTATACTGTATAATTGACTTTTTGTAGCTTGAATACTGAATTCACCTGAATGCGACTATGCTGCTCGCGTTGAGACGTGTACACGGCTTTAACGCTTCTGGACAGTTTTTTGGGCTCAAGATAATCAGTACGGTTATGCAGAAGTTGCGGCGACATATACAGCACTATATAAGGAAAATAGTGAGAGAAAGACATGTCGCCGCTCACTAAAGACTTCGACTGTATACGCATGTGGGTTGTATACAGGTCAGGCATCTGCGATGAGCAGTCTATCAAAGAATTGCTTGCCGAGGAGTGGTGAACCTACATAACCGCCTAAAATTGACATGACAGTCATTGTTAATGAAATATTCAAAAATACCTGCGATTCCAGAGTTCTTCTGTTACATTAAGGTAGTCAAATGATTAAGTTCCATCTTGTTTAAACGATGTTGCAGGTGGGTTTATGAACTGGAGAAGGCTGGCAGTTTTTAGAGGTGGTGTTTGACACCTTTGAAATACACGGCATGTTCTCCCATATAATGCTGAACAGACGCTGACTATATGATAATAACTATTTGCACAGTAAACTTGGCCGTTACGTTTGGAGTAACCAAGACACCCCGGGCACTTCGCGTTAAGAAGACGTAATGACATGAGGTTGCTGAACTTTTGCCTATAACACCAGGCATTGTCATGCAGACCGCGCAGTGATTATATCGGTCCTGAATTCTGTTACTTTCACGTAGTCAAAGCACTGGCGCTCTCACCCGATCAAAATAATTAAATTATCAGCAGCGCGTGCACGTCTAATCAAGATATAGTCGATTAAAACATAGCACTTGAACGAGTCACATAAAAAACAGCGCCAAAAACGAGAGACAAGAAACAAGAGAGACTGTTTTTTATGTGAATCATGTCGTACCAACTCGCCCAAGCAACCACGTTAGCTACTTGAACGAGGTTTTCGAAAAGCAAAATTTTCCTTTATCAGAAAATAAAGAATTCCCCTTGTCGAAACGTCGGTGAATTGACTTAATTCTTTTGCTTCATCGATGTTCAACACGACAAGCCCATCCACCATCCACTCAAGCCCTTGGCTTCTTCAGCGCATGCACTCCTTTCGCATCCTAACATTCAGAACATGCATGCATTGTATAACATCCACTGCAGGCTAGAAATATTCTAGGGAGGAATTCAGAAGCATTTCACTCTTAATTGTGATAAGCAAGTTTGCCTAGTCACCTTTCACCGACGACATACGACATTGTGGTTCATTGATATTTGTGAACTATTTAGCCTAGCAAACCTATCGGGAAATGTGCCAATAGGATAAGGATAGGGCATGAAGTGTGGAGGTAGAACTCGGGGAACAATGGGATTCATATTTATACAATGCAAATGTAACCTTGCTGTAATGAAGTCTTCACTATCTCGGGGTATAGTGAGCCCCCATCCACACATACCATGCTTCTGCTCATGCTTCTCTTCGTCTCATCGAGTGCGAGTCCCAACATTCAAGCAAAGATTTCCGTTACTCTCGATTCGGCCGCTCTGATCCACGGGATCGCTCTTCTGCAGAGACCCTCGGGAAATGTCTGCTTGGCATATCTGCGCTCTTTAACCGCCACGCACAGCATCGAGGAGGGGAGGATGGGACCTTGACCTTCGTTGTTTGTGCAGGCATCGTGGGTGGCGCGCGACCGTTTCCACAGCTGACCGCGAGGCATGCGAACGTATGGCTCGAGCTCCACAGCGCGGCACAACGACACACCACCCCTAGAGAGCTCGCGCCACCAGGGGCTCTGAAGCGCGTGACTTGGGCAAACACGCCAGTCAGAAAGCAGCCCGAGCTCGCGAGTCTCCCGGCGCAATCAGTCAGCGCGGATCGGCCGAAAGCTGTTTGCGCAAGGTCCACACACCATTTGCCTCTGGCTCGCGCCGCACGCTTAGAGGGTCGAGAGGAGACCTCGCGGCCTTTCTGATTTTTCGAGCGTCTGGCCCACGAAGTACAGTGCACAGCCGTACGCTGCCGACAATGCCAGTTAGCATAATCCTGCTTCGCGGTTTTCATAAGGGGCCTCACCCTCTCCAGTCGCGCTTGAACCACGGCTTGAACTCACGTTCGCTCCATCCACCTTCAGCCTTTTCTTTTCTACTTCTCCCAAACTCGCGGTGCACGCATGCTATGCGAACACGTCACAGAGAAAACCGAATCAGACACAAAATTTCGGGACCTGCAACAAAGGAAGCGTCGCTCGAAAGAAGACCGCGTTGATGGGAACGCACTCTGCTCTCTTCTTTTTCGCTTTCTTTCTTACACATTTCCTCGCTTTCGTGTTCATTTTTTTCCCGTTCACCGGCCTGTTGAACATTGATGCATCTTGTTTGGAGGAGGGATTATACGGGGATCCAAGTGAGTGCGTCGGCCACTGCACTATGGCGCGGTGTTACAACTGCTCCCGTCACGCAGGGTTCCAACGTTCGTCAGCGAGCTTCGACACCAGGTGACCGAGGAGGGTGAGGAGGAGCACGAGGGCTAGGAAGCGAGGAAGAAGAAGGGGGGAACGATCACCGCAGACTATGCAGCGGCGGGGTTCCCTGTTCCCGCCACACGGCCCTTGCTTTGTGTCCTGCGCCAGCACAGCGCACAGTCCCAGTTTCTTTCTTTCTTTTTCTCTCCCTCTTTCCACCTCTTTACTTTTTTTGTTCAGACGAACCGTTCCTTTTTCGGTTCGTGTTATTACTGCAAGGGCGCAACATTTTCCAGGGCAGTCGCTCGCCTCCTCGCGCAGGCAGCCGCAGCGAGTCCTTTTATCATCCACCGAGAGCCGGCCCGGGAAACGTTTTGAACAGCCATTCATCATGCGCGCGTCTCCAGCGGTACCCACCGTTGCCGGCGGGGAGGGGACGCGCTTCAAGAAGATTCGGAGTGCCGCGCCGACCATCCCTGCGCAGCGCACGGGAGGAAGGATAAGCGCGAATTCACCCAATGGCGCGTCTGCGTACACGTACACGATCGAGTGACGTCGAAGAGAAGTTGTGACGAGCTGGTGACGAGAAGTGGTCCTAATGCATTTAGTACACTTACACGGCGATGGTAGAGTGAAAGGTCGAACAGGAAAATTATACCGGACGCAAATGACAAACGCCGCCGCGGCACGTTGCAACAGGGGCGACTGAAGTCTTTTGTGCGGTTCAATCCAGTGAAGTTATATGACACTACTCAGGTTCGAAGAATCATAAATTTTTGTTCTTTTTTTAAATAGTATACTAGCTAACTATTCGCTCTTTTTACGCGGACGTGTCAGACGTACGTTGCGCAATCCTGTTTTACACGTTATTGAATGTACAAATGTGTTCAAAACACGACGGTGGCAGGCTTTTTTGTTTTTGTTTTTACAACTGACCTTTTTCACGATAGGTACAGTTTCGCTAGCCAAGGATTGGGGAACCCTTTGGCCTCGCCTTTAAGAGTTGAACGCGATAGCTATAACCTGTCCCTATTGCGTACTTGTAACACTTAGTGAATTAAACTTTCACAAATACCCTATATGCACCCACTTAGGGGAATAGGCGCAGTAACGTGTGTTGTCTTTTGTAGTGGGTGACTAATTTTAAACAACAAAGTGATTATGATAATCACATGTTTTTTCACCCGATGGCAATGCATCCTTGTACCACGCATTATTACAGCAATATGCTTGGTTGTAGTGTGAATCATGTGTACAGAACTCGTGCGTTTGTAAAGCATGAAAGTTGCTTTCACTGCATTGCCCAGCAGAGGAAGGTATTTTCACTAAGTTCACTCGCAGACGCGTGATTCTGTGATTTTTTTTCATTATTTATTTTATTTGCATCATTCCCGATTTTTGGGTCACGCACAAGATCATGATGTTTCCGCTGACAACCAACGACGCAGACGCCGACGCCGCATTTTCTGCGAAACGACCTCTTTAACGCTGTCGCTTGAAAGAAATTTTTCGGCTTTCCAGTCGAGACGACAGCGTAAGAGCTTGTGCGTTCCTTCACATCGATGGCCTCTGAGATGGCGCACCGGCAGGTTGCGGATTCCACGAGCCAGCGAAGATGTTCCGGGGTGGCGCCGTCGGAGTGGTTCCGGTGCGAATGCACAGATGGCGCCCGTGAGAAAGGTCCATTACGAAGTGTGAGGAGAATACAGAAGAGCACGCGTTACCCCTATTTGTCACAAAGACCCGTCCAAATGACGCTTTTCTGATTGATTGATTGGTTGATTGATTGATTGATTAATTGATTGATTGATTGATATGTGGGGTTTAACGTCCCCAAACCACCATATGATTATGAGAGACGCCGTAGTGCAGGGCTCCGGAAATTTCGACCACCTGGGGTTCTTTAACGTGCACCCAAATCTGAGCACACGGGCCTACAGCATTTCCGCCTCCATCGGAAATGCAGCCGCCGCAGCCGGGATTCGAGCCCGCGACCTGCGCGTCAGCAGCCGAGTACCTTAGCCACTAGACCACCGCATTGGGGCCAAATGACGCTTTTCTATTATCGTTTGAAAATAAAATAAATGCAATGCAGTGGGTTGTATCTCGTGCAGTTATAGCGTTAAATATGCCAGTTTTTGTAATGACTGCGTAAAATGATAACAATGTATAGGACGCCAAGGGGTACCACTTCTATGTGTTCCTAAAGGAATGCATATCATAGACGTCAAGATCACACGTATAATAAAAACTCCTTTCTTACTTATCACATTTTTACTCGTTTATGACACGCTGCGATGAGGTGTACATCAAACTATATGCAATGTTGTGAATAAAAAGCACATCTCTACAGGTAACGTATCGCCCTGCACGCATAAACGAAACATCTGCGGTTGACGACTTGCACAGAATGCGAAAATAAATACGGCAGCTATTCCTATTGTATTAGTAATGAACGAAGTGAATAAATATCCGTATGTGTGCATAATGACTGAAATCTATTCTCGACATTCTAGCGCGCTATGCTCACCAGAAGAACTGAGGCCAAATTCACGAATCTGTTTACTTTACAAGTGCTGTTTCCTTTTGGCAGCAGCCTGCCTTCTCCAGTATAACGATTGATTCGCAGTTCATCCTTGCGAGAATTTCTAATGCAAAATAACTCTTTCGTGTATGTGAACCCCGATTTAACTGGGGCCAGGAGCGTTTGCCACAGTAAGGTCACCTGTATCGAGAAGTTAATACAGTTTTCAACAATAAGTCCAACCAACTGACTCTATATGTATACATTACCTAAATCATTCTGCGTATCCTCTAAACCCAGTGAACACTTCATTGGCATATTCGTGGACGCGGCACTGCGATGATGAACATGAAATCACTAGTTAAGCATCCACGGCAGCTTCATCCCAGTGCGATGGAAATGCTAAAATTATCCCAAATGGAGATTCACGTGTACAATTAAAGAACCCGGGAGATGAAAGTCAATTGACCCTCTCTACGCCACATCATACATGCCTAGCTGCAAACTCGTTCAATAAATGATCCTCGAAGTATATCCAACCCTCTTTGGTAGCCGTAACAGGACACTACTATAACTTGGCTGTCGTTTAACAACCGCTCTCAGAACCCAGAGGTCCAAAAATGCATGCCGGCCAATATACATTTTATTAGATACTTACCTATGCTTTTAACACTTGATGGTCTATGCCGTATACTTGTCTTATTCACATACAAACGCCAGCGTATACAGTTCCAATGAAGCAATCCTGTATACCTGAAGTTGTTTTCTCCTTTTTAAATAAAGTAGTGCAGTGAAGCCAGCTTTGACGACCATTAATATTGAAAGTCATGTGACCAGAGTTTCGGAACCGTGTCTCAAGTGACATGTATGAAACAAAATATGAAATAAAAGCATAGATAACCCAAAACCTGTATACAGCTGGCGAAGGTGCCCACGTACCTACTAGAAATCAAGACGGTGAGACGTGGAACAAGTCGTTTCCTTTAGCGAGGTTCATTGGATTTCCCGACTGGTGCGACTATGTCAACTAAACTCGTACGCTTTTATGGTATGGATCAGCTACATATCTCATTTCCGTTGTACGTTTGTATAGAGCTCTTATACGTAATCAGTGCAATGTATATTATGCGTATCTTAATAACATTGATAAAATGCTACGCAAGCGGCATAATATTAGCGGTGTCATTATTCTACGTGTTTACGTAGGAATGAAAAATTTCACACAGAAGTCAAGAAATGAATGACATGCTTGATATTTGCGAGAGTATATTACTTCGGTGTGGCTTGAGAGGACGCGGGCCGTAAACTGGAACACGCAGCCACTGTGGTGTTTTTTTGCAGCGAAAGCTGTTATGAGATCGCAACACGGATTGCGTGCGCCGTAGTTGTCCGCCGCCGGTGTCCGCAACGACCATCGCGCAAAGTAAGAAAAAAAACTAAATAAAAACACCATGGACACAATGGGCTTCAAACCCGAGTCTCCTGCGTGCCAGCCCAGTATTCAAACACTGAGCTACGCCAGTGCTTGGAACTCCGTGGCAGACTGACCTATATGCAAGCTTCATGTCGGGAAAGAAGTCGCATTAATGTGTGCAATAAAGCGTTTAAAACAGCTAAGCAACAGGCAGACGTCACACAAAACGAATTGCGTAACGAGTGGGTCGTCGAATGGTACAAGCCTATTACCATAGCGCTAAGCATAATTTTGAATTGTCGATCGCCACAGAATCTAAAAATTTCCCAAATCCCTTCCAAGTGCGTAGCGGGTATTACAAATCACCAAAGAATTTCGAAGGATGCTATAGCGAATGCCCGCACAAAAACCCTGATTTATGGCGTAGTGGGTACCGTGCAAGTGTGCTTGTATTGTTTACCCAAATTGCGCTTAAACAGGTTCTGAAAGGCCGTTATGCCAGCTTTTGCTGTGACTCTGCTGTGCGTTCCGAGCTAGCCTGGCGGTTTTTTTTAATATGTTTTCTCTTTTTTTTTCAACGCTCTCACAGACCGACAGTCATCATGAGTAGTAACCACGATCAAACAGTATTCAATAGGGCAGACACGTCTTTAAGTCGCTCTAAAGGAGATATACTAGCGAACAACACATACGCCTACGGGCGTATTCGCAGACGCGACATGATGAAATGTGGTAACTTGACATTGGGCTAACCGTGGCGCGCATACATAAATTAGACACCACCGGTAACGCGGGAGAGTTCGTTCTCATACCAATGGTGTACCAGACACATTCCGCGAGCGAAACTTAAATCATAGCGCGCGCACACTCGCACACAAAACAGAAAAGAAGCAGAGCTGGGGCAAGAGCGTAACGAAAGAATGCCGCAGCGTAAAGTGCAGTGAGCGATATATCACATGTCAAACCTATGCACGTGGGAGGGGGCATGCGAAACAAGAACGCCAGTCCCGAAAAACTTGAAACAACCCTCCGCCGCCACAACAACACCGGGCGGTGAAGGGTGCGGAAGACAAAGCTGGGGAAAAAAAGAGAGAGGTACGGGCGCTTAGAAGAGCGTGTATAACGAAGGAAACCAGAGCAGCGACTGAGAGTTCCCGCGCCGCTCTCGCGTTGTGCGTTTCATCTGTCAGGAACAGTGGGTCGCTATGCCGTGCTTTAGGGATAGCGTAGCAATCTCGGCAAAAACCTTACAACTCGTTTTCTCTCGCTACGTACATGCATTTAGTCGGGACTTTCCTTTTTTCCCCCTACAGCTTCCACACTCTATACAGACGTAGGAAGGCACAAAGAAAAAGTGTGCACGAAGGAGAACGAACTGATGGTGCAAGAGGAATAGGGAACACAACAGTGATCCTCCCGAAACTGGCTGTCTGGAAGGACTCCAAAAAAAGGGGGGGGGGGAGTAAGGAAGAAAAGAACTACTGGAGTAAGCGAAGATAGCACGCGGCGGTAAGGAACCTGGCGCAGAGGGATACGATTAAAAGGATCCGACGAAAGAGGAACGAAGGGCCGAAGGAGAAAAGGGGAAACAATAGGCTGCAAATTAAACGGGGAGATACAGGAACCGAGAGATAAAGCACACTGTGTTCGCGTATAAGGAAATAAAGATGAAATGAAGGAAAGAAAGAGTGAGAGAACGACGGTGAGCCACTGTACATGAATGAGAAAAAACTTCCGACTAAATGTAAAAATGGGGAAAACGCGACCCTCTCCCATAAAATGGAGGACGGGACTTGAGCGAGGAGGGCGCGCCCACTTCGCCCACTGCGAGTGAGTCGCCGTTGCACCTTCCTTCATTACTGTTTTGAGGGGGGAAATACAAGAGGAAAAATGAAGAGGTGTGGTGGTGAGACCGCGGAAGGGGAAAGGGTGGGCGCGACAGTCGAGCGAGGAAGAATTGGGAAGACCAAGAAAGGTAGAAAAGAAAAAAACTCAGCGAGGGAGACATTCCGAAATTGGCCACGACACGAAAGGGAGTAGGAAAGTAGAAGGGGGTTCGCTGGGAAGTGGAAAAGGTTGTTGGGGAGGGACGGGATGGTAGGAGCTATTTTAATGAAACGTAGAGAGAACAAACGACGGACGGCTTTTTCCTCAGAGTGGGTTCGGATATCAACAAATCGATACGGCATATACATACCTCGAATGTTTGCAGCGCCGAGAGAAGGGAAGAAAACGGTGAGCCGGGGGCGCGACGGCAACAGCGCTCCGGAAAACGAATAGCCCCGGCCCGGGATGGAATGCCGGCGGCGGCAGTGTGGTTGTTCGGGTGTGCTGTGCGTGCGTGTGGCGCGGCTTCGGCGAGAGTGCGCTGCTTACTTAGTTGTTGTTTCCGTCGCCCGCCATAGCTGGCGCGCTCTTCCCGCCCGTTCGGCTGGAAGGGAGTTGCGCGGCCCGACGTTGGCGGCTACGTCGTCTCTGCTCTTGCGTTACTTCGCGCGACCGGCAGATAAACACTCGTCAAGTGTGCGCGCGTGCGTGTGTGTCTGTGCGTACGTGTTGACGGCGGTCTGACGTGCACACACGGACGAACGTTGAGGGAAGAACGTTCCCGTCGCTGTGTGGAGGCTCTGCAGAATAGCTGTGGGACGCTGGCTTGCTTGCTGTTTCTTCTTCGGCTCCACGTCGGCCAACGCTACTTTTGCCGTCTTTGTTCGGCCGTGGCGCCCACGGCCTTTTTTTTGTTTTGCTTGTCTTTATTTACATCGCGCTCCACGGACGCAAGCCCATGGCTCCCTGGCGCCTGCTTGTCACTCTTCCCGCGACTTTGCTGCGGTCGCGCCACGCATTCTCTGCTCCCTTTGACGTTGGTACAGGAGACGGGAAAAGCAAGAAAGAAGCACTTAAAAAAAAAGGAGGCAAGCCAGAACTTCCTCACGCCGCGCCTGACGCTCGCTCTGTACATTCCACTCGCTCCGAAAAGTTTTCTAAAGGGAGCATGGACGAATCGAACTTGCTTATTTCAGTTTTCCATTCTTGCTCCTCTTTCAGTGGTCGGGGATTGAATCAAAGTGGACGACGTTGGCGAGAGAAAACTTTTGTGAGACGCGAAGCCGGCCGAATGAAACACCGGGAGAGCCAGAGCACCCGTTGCGACAGATTTAGAGTGTACCTGAAGGCACAAAAGACAAGTGCCAGTGGCACCCTAAACACGCAGAGAATGTTCAGATCCGCACCTGAACAAACACGTCGACATCGGGTACGCGCTGTAACGTCTCAACAACCGCGTTTTGCTTACGCGAATCAAACTAGCAGTGCACTTGGCTCGTATACCATAGAGTGGATGGTGAAGCCGGCACATATGCATATGCAGCACCCTGCGTCTTTTTAATTCTAAGGGATGAATGTGTTGTAAGAAAAAGAGGTTTCTGAAAAATGAAAACAAGCAAAAACATTCGTTTTTCATAATCAGCATGTTTAGCCGATGTTGAAGTGGTTGCCTCCGTGTTATTCTTTCAGAGTAGCATGCAACAATACTTTATGTACCCGGGAATCATGCGTCTCTTTTACAACATCTAGGAGAATCGTTATTTGTAGCTTATATAGTTGAAGCCGACCAATTATGACATGATCCGTTTCGGCGGTTGCGGTGGTGTAATGGTATCGAATTCCAGCCACGGCGGCCGCCTTTTGATGAAGGCGAAATGCTATAGCGTCGTGTACTTAGATTAAGTGCAACCTTAAAGAGCACCAGATGGTCAAAATTTCCGGAGCGCTGCAGTATGACGTCTCTCGCATCGCGGCTTGTAGGGCGTAAAGCCCCATAGGTTATTATTATAGCGAACGCCTTAGAAGCATGACGATAGTTACAGCGCAAGAACAAAACGACGACACAGAGACAAGAAGGACACGAAAGACACGAGCGCTTCGTGTCCTTCTTGTCTCTGTGTCATCGTTTTGTTCTCGCGCTATAACTATCGTCATGCCATACCAACTTGCCCAAGCTGCCCCACTTCTAAGCCTTAGAAGCCTCACCAAACGTAAAAATTGACCTTCGGCATCCCGTGGCGTCCGGACAACACAAATTATGCAAACAACTTCACTCAATGACATCACCTCGCGATGTGACAGATATCCAGACTCCTCATTTTCGTTTTTCCTGTGCTGCCCTGTGACGTTTTGCTGGAGCTTTCGTAGAGGCTGAGAGAACTGGCATTGGCGGCCGAGATCAGAAGGCGCTTCGCTACATTTCCGCTGGGGAATGGCGCCTACGCCGCGGCATCGTGGAAAAGATGGATTTAAGACGTCATTATGACTTAACGTGGCATGTTGACGTCATTGCATGGCATCGTAGCTTGGTCGAAGGTTTGCCAATCATGGAGGCCGTGCTAAACTAGACCCAAAGAGTTTCATACAACAATACCTAGAGGGGAATCGGGCGCTATAGTGTCTACGCGGGCTCCTTCAGCGGTGCTTGTACTCCCGTGGGAATTACGAGAAGTACAGGCTTCGGATCCGCTTCGGATGGATTACGTTTTCGAGATTTCCGACGCTTTTTTCCCAAACGATATGAACTTATATTTGATGAAAACTTGCTTGATTTACTAGCACGGAAACTTTATAACAAAAAGCTTTCCTGACGAGGCGGCAAAAGTGAAACCTGGGCAAATTTAACCATCAGCGTACACATTGCTCTGCCACGGCATTCCACATTTGGCATCAAGATTTAATGAATTATTTTTTTACACTTGAAAACAAGCTTGCTTATTTTTGTTTCGAAAGCACGCAGTATCAATTTATGGAAATAACAATACAATATTAGGTAAGAAACACTTATGCTTTCGTCTTCTGCAATGCTAGGTGCGTCTGTTCAAGCATGTCTGCGCCCAACGCACCTCTGGTTCTGTTGTGAAGTTGAGTCAGCGTAGCATGGCAGTGCGTCTACTTAAGTTCGTCATCGTTTTGCAGTCGATTTAAAACGAGTTTAGGCAAGACGCGCTCGGGAAAAAAAATGGACTGAATGCAAGCAATGTCCTGCACTGGCATGAGACGCTACATCTATGCGCAGCGGGGAGTGGACGACGCTTCGTTTAAAATGTCATATACGACTCGTAAAGCTGTATCGTCACAGAGAAGTTCAGACCTAGAGGTCTTACGCCTCTTTGACCAACAATGGCGCTGCTTCAGTGCTTTTCAACGCACCCCACTACCCGCGCTACACGCAGAACGAAACTGAAACTGTAGAAAAAAGCTTGTAGACAGTTCCTTAGCTAGTCCTATTGAATCCCAAGCTTGTACTTCCCATAATTCCCATGGTGGTACACGATCGCATCACCAGATCTCTCTCTAGGTATTATTGTACGAAAGTCTACGACCACACCAGCTGCCTGCAATCTTGGAGGCCACGTTAGGTGCAGGAAGGTATCGTATGGCGACGGGGCAGGATCAAATACACCGATTGTGAGCAAAAAGGTGGCTTTCACCTGAGAATCGTCTTAGGTGAATGCTTAAGAGAGCCTGCAAGTTTCGAAAAGTCGCGGAACATTTCTTCATAAGTCCTTTCGGGTCTTATGAAAACTCCACGAAAATGGTAAAGGGCCGCACTGAAAAACTGAAGAAGGCGGATCGCCATGGCGGCTTTTCTTCCGGCCGAAAGACATCACACCTTTTCTGTGAGTCTATAGCGGGTACGCATCAATTACAATTTATTTAGCTGTTACGCATACGTAACACAAAACGTTAACAGGCCAAGATGTCCCTTCATCGCATGAGTGGTATATAGTCTTCTTGGAAAGTCAAGGTATGAAGCAGCTATATAGCTTACAGTACGCACGAGAAATAAACGAGAAGAAGGAGCTGCAGGAATGAAAGAGGGGGAAAATATGCTTCTTGGCCTCTCCGTTGCTCTGTTTACTCACGCTTCCTTGCACGACACCGCCACATTCTCAGACATTCAAGTCGTGCGTCGTCCTCTTTCTTACTTTTTTGCTTGTATCGCACTCCAACCTGTTTGAAGCACGAAATACGAAGTAGTGAAAGAGAAGTAAAAAAAGGTATGTCGTTACAATGTATCATTCTCGTGGTATGTTATTGCGAAAAAAAAAACAATCAAGAAAAGAAAGAAACAAATCGTGTCTAAGGCGAGAAAAATAAACAAGAAACAACAGAGAAAGAGGCACATTGTTACAAAGTTGCAACGTACCATTCTGACGGTGAAATGCAAAAAAATATACGAGGAAAAACAGAAAGAAACGTGAAGAAGTTGACGCTGCCGCACGCATCTCGGTTTGCCGGTTGCACCGCCAGGCGGCGGCGTTAGCGGGTCACTGTCTCGGTGAGCGTCTCGTGCACTCACGGTTTTCCATGCCGGCCGCAGCAAGAAAAGTTAATGCGGGGAGAAAATGATGGCGTGGCACATTTCAAGGCGCATTCAAGTGGCCCCAGTGATGAGCCGCTCTCCATGGGGTCTCCGCTCCGGCGGGATCTCGTTCGAGGTCAGCGCTGCACGTATACATACATCTTGGCTTGACGAACGGATACGTCTGAGCGCCGCGTCCTGCTGCCAAAAGACTAACCCCTCCCCCGCCCTTTCCACCTCTCGTGACTGTCTCCGTCCCTTGTGCTGTAATCAACTATACGAAATGCCAATCCTTACGTCGTCGAGTTTTACCAGCAATGGCAGGCGATGTCGCAATAGTCGCAAGTGCAGTAACTACGAGCCCAAATTCACAAGTTCACTCCTCCAATTCTTTCATTCGACAGGGAAATTAAAGACAAACGATTCCGAATGAACTTGGGGCGCATTTATCCGGTATATTTTGTATTACGCACGTCAGCGCAGAAGTTGCTGACGAAAACTCTATACATACAGCTGGTCACCGCTTTGCTTCGTGGTTATGAATAAGTAAATAATCAAATAAAGACTAAACAATTGAATGAGTCAATCATTTTTATTCATTCATTAATTACATTGCATGGTATAGTAACCTTCAAAAACAGAAAATATATAGAGGAGCAGCAGGAGAAATGGAAGTCCGAGAGCTCAACTAGGGTTGAGATCGATTGCAATGGGTAAATTCGTAAGAGAGGGAAAGTTTAGAAGAAAGTACAAAACTGCTACGGGACTACTTCAGGTGAAAGTTACCATATAAACAAATCGAATATTACCATTAGACATTGCTAATTTCGGTGTTGTTACGTTACTGGACGTTGTGTATATGCGTTATTTTTATACAGCATGTATGCGGTGCTGGTGTGATTGCGTATTATGTGAATTATAAGGTTGTGTAACTTTACTGTGTTTTATGTGTGTATGGTTTTTCGTGTCACTGCGTGCATAGACTTCGTGATTATGTGATAAGTTTTATGGCTTGGCTGATTTACATGAACTCTGCCTAAGTGAGGCTTATACGTAATATTTTTTTTTCGGTCTTGTGATTTGCACGAGTTACATTGCCTGTGAAAAAGGAGTAGCGGGCACTACATAAAAACGCATAACATAAACAAGATAATGAAAACAGTTCACCGACGTTTACGACACCGCCTAACGCGAATTCTGAGCACAGCTTTGTGTTCGGTCAACGTCAGCTGTGTTTGGAGTTTCGGCTACGTGTAGTTGTAGCAATGTAACATTCGTTTCATACACTGCCTCAAAGACTGCAAGCGGTCGACTGTTACGCACGCCACCTTATGCATTGCATGTTGCGCGAACCAAGCGAAACACCGGCATGAGGAAAGCGGAGTCAGCCGCAGCACATGTGCTAGCCGTGCATGCGCAGAATGGGGAGCTGCAGAGCCCGCGTGACAGAGGAAGAAAACCAGTGGCTCGTGACGCTGACGACTCCTCTTTTATTCCCACTTACCTTTCGCCTGAAGCTGTGCCGTGATCTTTAATGGGCTGCAGAATCTAGATTAGATTTGTGGGGTTTAACGTCCCAAAACCACCATATGATTATGAGAGACGCCGTAGTGGAGGGCTCCGGAAATTTGGGCCACCTGGGGTTCTTTAACGTGCACCCAAATCTGAGTACACGGGCTTGCAACACTTCCGCCTCCATCGGAAATGCAGTCTCCACAGCCTGGATTTGAACTTGCGACCTGTGGGTCAGCAGCCGAGTACCTTAGCCCCTAGACCACCGCGGCGGGGCCGCTGCAGAATATAGCGTCATTTCATAAATAGACAATAGTACTGACTACATGAACGCTCTCTTTCGTCCTCGTTCCCTCTATAGGTTACGCCGAAAACACCATGGCAAGAACGCTCAAAGCAGTAATAGGCGCCCAAGTGCTGAGCTCTTTGGGTCCCTAAACTAGCCGAAGGTCGAAATGCAGTCTTGGTGGGAAATTTGTGCACGAGTGTACGACGAACACGGAGGCGTGAGGGTTTTCCGAAACGGTGCCGTAATAGCGGTGTTAGTAGCGTTTGATTATCAAAACCGCGACGATCACTCATTTCGCTCTTTCCTTCGCTACCCTTCATGGTATCCTTTCCCAAAGCAGCTACGCCCTCTCGCCACGGGCGCCCCTCAAATGTCGCGCGACATACGTCATCGCTGACGCGCTGCTCGAAACAGCGTCGACTTACGGTTGCCGCGACTCATTCTCTCCGTCGACTCCACTAACTGCGTGCTTGTTGGCGAACCGCGGCTGCCGTGCCGGCCCATGCCTACCCAAATCGTGCGGGTATGGACTTCGTGCTGCACGCACGCGTTGAAAGGACGAAAACGGCGAACAACAACATGCAGCGCAGACAGCTGCTTGCAGAACAACCGGAAGTCGTGTAGGCACTTACTGGACCAATCACAGCATATTCGTGCTGCGCGTCAGGGATATTTGTACTGCGCGTCACGCAGAGGCCCGAAAGGCCCGGTGAGGAGGAGGGATTGAGTTTTGGAATTAATGGCGTGCCGGAGGGTATGTAGCGATGCCACGCGTTGAATCGTTGATCGCGATAGCATTCTGCACACGATGCGCTTCTTTACTTGAAATGTTTTAACAAATGTCGGTGGTGGTTTCGGAGCCTTTTAACGACAGAAGCATGTTATCTGGGCCTAGCAATAAAGAAATATGGGCGCAATAAATTATTCTGTCAATCAATCAATCCACCGACAGACACTGTAGAGCCCAACACTGCCAAAACCTTTCACTACACGCGCAATCAACCCTGGCGACCACAAGGGCGGCGCTCGTCAACGTCGCAAGACGTTGGCGACGACGGCTCCACGCCGCGCCAGATAGGCACAGTACGCACACACACAACAACAATACGATCCGGCGCTCTGACGCGATCCCTTTGCACACTCTCCTCTGTTTCCCCCGTAGAGTGGCGCGGGTGCCGACGCTCTTCGGGACGATCGACTGAGAAGGGTGGCGCGTCTCCGCTGCAGTCCTTTGCGAGCGTTTGCTTGCAGCCGGCGGCTTACAGCGCCATCCATCTTCCGCGGGCTACCTTTCAGGGGAGCGATTCTCGCCTCTCCGCGGGATGGGGAACAGCTTAAGAGCAATTCCGTAATGCATTAGCGATTAGCCTGCCGCCTGATCAATACCGGGAGGAGGAGGAAGAAGGGCTCCATCTTCTTCGAGTGAGATGACTCCGCCGGGATAGCGACGTGGCTGCGGTGTACGCCATGCTACGCCCAATGAACAAAAAAGGAAAAAAAAAGAGAGTCCTTCCGCTCTTTATTTATTTAGTCACGTATGCAACTCTGACATATATATAACTCTTTTTGAATAGACATGTCAACTTTCTCTTGACGTCTTAAGACATGTCTTTTAATTTTTTTCTTAGGGCTAGCAAAAAAGGACTAACAGAGGAAGGGGCATTGACTTTTAGCTGACTTAGATCGATTGTTTTTTTTTTCTTCAGCAGCCAGGACGCGAAATCGAGTGCCATGGGATGAAGTTTGCTGAGAAAACTCAAGGGCAGCTGCCGGGCACGCCTATACCTTCGTGTTTTATACGATAGAGAGATGATATGTTGCAAAATAAAGGCATAAAGTCATTTTAGACTACGGTACGGTGGCAGATGAAAACGACAGTAGAGCTATTTTGGAAGAAAAAGTTTCACTTTGAGTGAAGCAAGCGACAGCCAAATTTATAGTTATAGCGTTTGAGCAAAATGCTTACAAGATTGATATCGGTGAACTATATAAACTTCAAAATCTTCTTCACTGTTTGAGGCTTTTGTACGCAGAACAAGCCAATGTTTCATAAATTGGTCTTATTAGAACACTTTTTTCGAGGTTCCTTGCCAATACAAAGTTATCAAGATATGTAATTACTCTGTCAAAAGCTTTGACGTCCCGTTGAGATACACTGAAAACGTCAGTGCTGCCTACGCTTCATCTGCTTCTTTAGATATATGCTTACGTATGAAAAGTATTCTTTCTGTTGTGCAGTGTAAAATTGACTATGGTTAATATGTCGACGTTTACTCAAAACAAGACGAAATTACGGGAATGATGAAACACAACGACACACTGATAGCGTAGCTGCGTAGAAAGGTACATGTATACCCTTGGCACGCCTGTGTAACTTGTATGCCAGAGCAAGTGCAATATTCTGAAAATCATCGCAAAGAAAAGATAACGTGTATAGAGTTATATTCTGGGGTAGTATCCTGAGTACCTTTCATTATGCTTATAGGTTATAGAGAAGGTCTTGGAAATAATGGAGCTTCAGAAAGGGTGAACTAGAAAAGCAGGGACGTTAACTAGAGGGACTTTAACTTCACCATTCCCGTAGTGGCTTGGCCACTCTGCGCTGAGGGAGTTAGTGCTTACACTTACACTAAATATACTCCTGCGGTTCACTCCTGATGTTCACTTCATAATACCAGTGCCCAGAAAAGACACTGACGAATATGTCGTTCAGGTATAACCTGTCCGTCAGGTATAGCTGACGGACATATCGCAGGTATACGGCATTGCCTTAAGCATCCACATTGACACTCTATACATGAATAATAATGTAGTAATATTTATTTTGTCTGTACATGCATACAGATTAGTGGAAGGCTTTAGAACAAAAAGCAAACGACTCCCGACACAGCTGTCATACGTATTGCGCCAATTGTGCACCCATAACGGCTATTTGTCTGCTATATGAGTGAGGCGAAACGAAATGACATGAGTCATATCACGTTGCTGCATATTGGAAGCCGATGAGCTGTGAGCAAAGAGTGTATAGGTTATACCTCCGAAAATAACATTTCAAATAACAGCTGCGAAAACGGGAAAAGCTGATGTGAATAGGTAAAGGTACTGGCGATAGTCGGGTGCGAATGCGTTGAGAAAGAAATAACCATTTACCGTTTACTCTCGGGAGCAAATCACATAATGTTCAGCGCCGCCACTCTTCTACATCAGAAAGCCGCTCTCCTATATTCGAACGAAAACATTTGTACTGCGAGGACCATGGTATAGCACGTAGCCTTTAACTGCACAGGCTCGAGGAGAGAACGGGAGACAGATGCGTCTGAAAGATACGCGAAAAGCGCGGCTGCAGCCGGCCACAGCCACGAGTGGCCCACGGCGTTCAATTCCACGAACTGCAAGCAGCGAGCTCGAGGCGGCACACGTCCGTTCGCGCAAGCGTACGCGATGCTTATCTCTGCTTCAGCAGCGGCCGCGTCGGTAGCTCTCATGACAAATGTGCGACGGCTGTCCGTTAGCTGACCACGACCGAGGGTCAGTCGCGTCGCCTCCCAACGGCACGGACACGCGCGGATTGGGCTGGGTGTCCACGTGGGCCGTGCTTTGAGCTCCTTATGCTGTCCCGCACACGATACACAATGCG